>CAHIKZ030004155.1:5300000-5377500 GCA_903632075.3 Acanthosepion pharaonis
TTCAGTTGTGTACATTTGTTTTGGAGAGTAATAATTCTTTTAGGGAAGGAGGAATAGTGAAAAGACTTGGGCGTAGATTAATATTTCGATATATATTTGTTTTAATAAATTCATTTCATTTTTGCCTAGAAAAGTCCATATTGGACGAAACGCATCGGCTAATATTACAGTTTTCCTATGGTCTTTTACATTTATAAATATTGTCTTTTTCTTACAGGTTAAATATTTTCATATATATGATAAATATTTATATATATATATATATATATATATATATATATATACACGGATGGATTGATGTTGAAAAGGCTAAAAATGTGCTGATATATATGAACAGAGATAGATAGATAGATAGATAGATAGATAGATAGATAGATAGATAAATGCTTTTAGATAGATAGATAGATAGATAGATAGATAGATAGATAGATAGATAGATACGAACCAATCAATATGACCATACTGTTCGAGATGCGAGCAGAGTTGTAACAGGATGGAATAGATGGTTAGATAATCCCGCAAATAGTCAGGTGTATATCGTTGTTCGCTTAGATCAACGAATAAGCGACAAAAGCTGGTGTCATCTAAATTCACAACGGCTGTAACGGAAATAAGGACGCAGACGACAGACAAAAGTCGATAAAAATAACTAACAAAATCTTTTCTTTTTTTTTTGTCGACTGAAAAGCAGTAACCTTTGGAAAATATTTTAAAATTGGGATGTTAGCTTTCTGTCGTTGACAGAAGAGTTCATGCACCTCGAACTGCACCTAGTTTAGAAGATCAGCAAACAGATATAGATATGGCTGACTATTAAAGAGGCAAGCGGAAACAAAAAATTTCGATGAAGATCGTATGGGATTGACTTCGTTTTTTCAAGGCAGAAAGATCTAATATATTCAATATGTAAGTGTATACTGGACAGATGAAAGAAACCCTTGAATCGATAGACATGTGAGTCTACCGATAAATGACGTTAGAAACGAAAAGTGATGTGCTTCTTGAGGCGGAATGGCGATGGTGTCAGCTTGCCCGATGGCATGTGGGTCCCTGCTGGAGGAGCCCGCTCTCTGTATCAAATAAAAATACAGTAAAGAGACAAACACACACAACAGTGTCAGTAATAACAAGGAATAATACATTCATATGCACGCAATCAGTTACTGAAGTCCAATGTGTGAGGACATTATTCAAAGCTAAAAGACAAGATTAAGAAATTCGCCCTTTGAGAATTTGGAATCACATATGAAAAATGAATTCTCGGATGAATTGAACGCAGAAGCAATTATTGGCAGATTCGAATGATCACCTAGTGGACAAAAACGATTGCTCTTAACATAGTGGGCCGCATTCAATGCTCTATTGTGCTTTTCAACTCCCTGTTAATGTGTAAATTGTGCAATAAACTATGATATAACGATATATAAATTTGTATAATTTTATATATCAACAAACAGTATTTAGAAAAATATGACAGTCTGGAAGGTTTTTTTTTTTGTGTGACGCGTGTCATCCATTAGTATTTCCTCGGACTGGACTTTGATGACGTTGCCACTTCTACACATGCGGACGAAACGAGAGACGAGGTAGTTTCAAAATCTTTCGAAATAATATCTTTTGAAAGAATTTTTTCTTTTTTCAATCTAGCCAAAATCATTTGTATTCTTTTTCTTTATCTCTCCACCAACTTTGATCTTGACTAACCCACACTGTGACAATATAAAATCTATCAAGAATGGCTGAACTAACGATCAAGGTACTTTCTCAGTAGACTATGTTTTTGACGTGTGACTATAGTTTCGCTGGGTGGTGTTCCCAGTTCGTCAGGCACGTGCCTGAGGAACTGGGAACACCACCCAACCAAACTATAGTCGCATGCCAAAAACCTAAGTATGCGTATATGTACTAATTAATACATATATTTGCTCTGTACAACCGCATTGAACACTATTAGGTTTACATCTCATGCATAAATTTAACGATTATTTATTTCCTTGCTTGCGTATGCACACTGGCACACGTGCACATGCCTGTTTATATTTGGCCGTTTCATTTATCCACTCTAGGACTATATATATATATATATATATATATATATATATATATATATATATATATATATTTTTTTTTATTTTATACATTCTTTTTTATAGATACAAGGCCGGTAAATGTTGTTTAATACTGTTTATTATAAACAGAGCATTTACTTAAATATTTGTATCTATAAAAAGAATACCCGCTCGGCCCGGTGGCTAGGATCAAAGTGTAGTATCTGTGCTTTGTGAGCTGCCGAGCTGGTGTTCGTCGAACTCTCTGTTTGCAGAGAGGAACCTGACGAAGTCCGCCGAAGGGTGGGGTTTCGTTCGGGGAGGTTGACGGAACTAGCCTGCTTGGACGGGTTTAGATGGGTTTTATTTTTGGCTGGGTGGACATACCCACATTAAAAGGCCTTGTGCCACATTCAATTCTGTGGGTGAAATGATAAAATACCATCTATAAAAAGAATGTATGAACGGTGTTAGCACCAGTTCATGACTGTTGAACTCTGTTTTGGCAGAGTGGAACCCGGACGAATCTTTGCCGAAGGGCAAGGTTTCGTCCGGGGAGGTAGACAGGGCCTGAACCCGTCTAGGTTGGTTCAAAGGGTATATTTTTGGCCGAGCCTACGGGCTCGGAGAAACCCACTTTAATCTCGGCCTCGTGCCACATATATTCCTCGTGGGTGGGATATTAAATACAATAAAAAGAATGTATAAACATAAAAATTGTCGGACTTTGTCCATTTCATAATGTGTGACGCCATATATATATATATATATATATATATATATATATATATATATATATGTGTGTGTGTGTGTGTGTGTGTGTGTGTGTGTGTGTTAATGAAAATATACATTTTGTGTCGAAGCCTTGGACCATATTTCCATATTTCTTTCGTATTGAACTTTGAATAATTTCAGATGCAATTTCTTCCTCATGTGAGAAGGATTATTCATAATTTGGGGAAGTTGAACAATAAAATTAATAGATGTAAAAATGCCTGTTGTCTTTAATAACATTTGCTTTAAATAAAATTTGCAGCCTAAATACACAGAATATATATATTGATCGCTAGTTCAGCCACAATAAAATTTGCGTCCAGGCGCGTACAATAATATATCACCATTTTTGGTCGATTTTGTATTGTCACAGTGTGGGACAAAGAAAAAGTGACGGAGAGAAAAAGAATACAGGTGATTTCGGCTAGATTGAGAGAAAAAAATTCTCTGAAAAAATATCCCTTCAAAAATTTTGAAACTACCTGCATCCTGTATTTTTATGATATATATATATATATATATATGTGTGTGTGTGTGTGTGTGTGTGTGTGTGTGTGCCTGTGAAATATAATAATAATATTTTTATATAAACGAATATATATATACATAAATACATACATACAAATTATTAACCCTTACGCCCCTTTTCTTTAAACAATTGCTCTAGCCGCTACCATAGTATTCTAAATTTCAATAGTGAATATGCTTATAAAACGCGTAAATTTAAGGAATTACTTATTCAAAAAAAAATTTCGCTTGAAGATGGAACAGAGCTTAGTACTTTAATTCAATTTAATTCAAATAATTGTTTTGAAACATGAGAACTCTTATGTAGCGTTGGAATCATATTTTTAAATAAATAATTATATTTATGCTCTACTTTTGTATCGAGCACTATTTTTTTAAAAAATAATAACAAAAATACTAAAGAACTTTGGATTATTTACCTAACAAGTTCTTTCCTATTTTCTATATATTCTTACACACACACACACACACACACACACACACACACACACACACACACACACACATATATATATATATATATGTTACATTATTATATGTTCAGTTACATTATTGTTATGGGGACCTACCTTCATGGACAAAATAGACTCGTCTCATGACTATATTATTGTTCGCAAGAGGACTGTAGATAGAAGACGAATTGACTACGGTTGACTACGTGTGCGACTTCTGTCGAACTCTCTGCTTTGGCAGAGAGTAACCCAGACGAAGCTTTGCCGAAGGGCAATGTCTCGTCCGGGGAGGTAGACAGGCCCTGAACCCGTCTAGGCGGGTTCAAAGGGTATATTTTTGGCCGATCCCACGGGCTCGGAGATACCCACGTTAAACTCGGTCTTGTGCCACATACATTCCTCGTGGGGGGTTTGTTAAATACCGAATACGAGGTGACTACGTACGACTTCTGTCGAACTCTCTGCTTTGGCAGAGAGGAGCCCCGACGAAACTTTACCCTTCGGCAAAGCTTCGTCCGTGGAGGTAGACATGCCCTGAACCCGTCTAGGCAGGTTCAAAGGGTATTTTTTGGCCGAGCCTTCGAGCTCGGAGAAACCCACATTAAACCCGGCCTTGTACCACATACATTCCTCGTGGGGGGGATCGTTAAATATTGAAGACGGGTTGACTACTGTACTTTGCCGTCAGACGGACGTGCAACACTTCTGTATTAGTTCTTTTTGTTAATAAAACGTTTTCACTGAATTGCTGTGTTCGAGTTTTCTTTCGGACCTCTTCCGGGTCCACAACAATTATATATGCAATAAACCTATTCAGTCAGTAACACAAGCATTAATTCTTGAACAAAGACAATATTTTTCTTCTTTCCAAGTGCGTGAAAGAGAGAAAATGATACAATAAACGTGTAGAAACAATCGGATGAGTTGCGTATAAGACGCTGACGTGGAAGAACAATTTCACAGTGACGTTCTAAGCAGCAGGAACCTATAAAAAACGTAGTAAAGGGAAAAGAGTTGAAAGGGCTTAGTATCAATTGTAAGAAAGCAAGTCATAGCCATTAGCCTGGGGAGGGGGACAATCCAAGATTTGAGCCATGATTTGGCGATATCAAAATCAAGCAAGTATAGAAACTGAAATATCTGGAACAGTGTTTTAACAGGCAACGGAAATTGTGACACAGAAAGCCGAACGCACATTGAACTAAACTCCCAAAAGCTAAACACCGGATGAAGAAATAGAAACGTTCTTGTTTCGAATATTACTGGTGCACCTACTATATATTTAGAGATTCTTCGTAAAATCCAAAGAAGAATCTGCAATATTATTGCTCCTAACCTGGCATCTCGGCTTCAATCACTTTCCCGCTGCTGTAACGTACCGTCCCCCTGCCTTTCAGGCAACTGTTCTAATGAACTTTCCTCTATAGAACATAGACTTTCTTAATTGAAACGCAGTGTTACACTGGTGGCAAGGCATCATCCTTTTACAGTTGAAAGGGTTAAATATAACCGTAAGTTCTATGCTAACAGTTTCTTCTTTCGCAATTCTCGCTTGTGATACACATTACCGGTTTCTTATTTCCCAGTTAACTTTGATCTTCAAAAACTCTAAATGCAATGTCAATCGTTATCTTCTGTCTTCTTACTTCTTGCTCATTTACTGCCCCTTCTACTTAATACTATACTTTTCTCATATTCTTTAACATTCAGTAACCTCTTGTATCTTAGTGGCCTTTTTGGGGTGAAATGATTAAAAAATATTTCATTAGTAACAAAGAAAAGAGCGCTTAATTGTTCTGTAATATCGTCCCTCCTATAAGCAGTGGATGCTGCGCAATTCTCTCTCAGATGAAGAGTAGACATGAAGCAATTGAAATGGATTTTTACTGAAAGGTGTCGGGAAACTATGGACGGATCTTGAAAGCCATAGTGACCCATTCAAAAACATTATCCTCCCAGACTTTTCTTATTTCAGATACATAGACGACCCACTATTAATATATCCACAAAATACTAATTTATCAGATCTTCTCAACCAACATAACAACGTTGAACCTACCATAGACTTCACTTCTGAATGTGAAACCAACTACACTCTTCCGTTTCTAGATATGAGGTTACATAGAAATAATAACTCAATTTTGACGTTTACAGAAAGGCTACAGACAAAAATGGCCAGATCAGTTTCTACTCAAACCACCATTCTAACACACACACACACACACACACACACACACACACACACACACACACACACACACATATATATATATATATATATATATATATATATATATATATAGTTTACTCCCAATTCACATGGAAAATACTGATTACGTACGATCATTAATTACCGAAGATAAGCAACGTCGAGTTTGGTCAGTACCTAGATGAGTGACCCCACGGGAATAACAGGAGCTTGGGTATGCTGATGGTGTAATTGATAATGGCTCAGAATTGGAAATCGTTGAGCCGAGTTCCAACTCCAGTCCGGTTCGTTACATTCAGTTAGGTGCAAATACTATTAGGAAATGTATTAATCCATCTCTTTCCTCCCCAGCTATGGGTTAATTAGTTGAACTCGTATCACACCTCGTATCAGTAAAGATCATTATTATCTCCCCCCCCCAAGTTCTCACAATCTAGAAATATTTTGCAGGTTATTTACAGCCAAGAAATATTTTTAGAATTTTTTTCTAGAGATAATATAATAATGGCTTATTGATACAAGTCTTAATTAATTAACCTATAGCTGGGGGCTGGAGATGCGGATTCATAACTTTTCCAAAAGTTTTTGCGGTTTTCAATTCGGTGCTATTTATCACCACCCACACATTCCAGCTTACTGCTCATTGTATTCCCAAGCGGTCACCCGTCTAGGTACTGACCAGGCTCGGCGTTGATTAATTTCGGTAAACGTACAGGAATCGGTGTTTCAACGTGATGGGGAAGTTTTATTAAAATTAGGTATATAAATGTGTAGAGAATGAGTTAAAAATAACAATACATATGGTGGATTCTTTTCAATATTCTTGCAGTGTTTCAATGTCACCACATCTTTTTCGTTGTCTCTCATGGCTCAACTTACCTGAAAAAAAAAACAAAAAGAAAAAAAAAATTAATTGTTCCACATCTGTGAATAATCTCAAGACGAAAACACAAGTGGGGAAACATCTGGCAATGCAAATCAACAACAAGGAATTGGGGAAAAAAAAACGAAAAAAATATACTTACTACTCTCTTTCGAAAGAAAATATCTAATAACAATGACAAACTTAAGTCATAATATTTACGAAAAATACTTACCATAAACTCTCTATATATAAGGGACTTTTAGAGTTTGTCTATTAATGCTGAATATAACCTTAAAGATTAATTTATTAAATTTATTTAATTTTTTTAAATTTTGAGTATACAAATGCTTTAATATAGAGTGCAATATAAAATTATTAAATTTTACAGAGGTAGATAGGTTTGCCTATCGTCAAGTTTACACCCCTCTCGAGTCTTTTGAACAGGTTTATCCCTTGTTTCCTGTTTTAGAATTGGGTTTCCGGTTCTTTCTAAAGTCTTTTTCAATCTCTTTCACTCTCAGCAGCCGCTTGCTTCGTAGTCGTATTATCGCCTTGTTTGGGGGTGAACTGATTAATAAAATATGATAAATAGGTTATATTTATACATCTCTTTGATAATATACCCAGCTAACAAGATAACGATTCAAACACATTGCCTTGTAACGTAACATTAACAGAAACTGGGTTGTATATTTGAAAGGGAGACTTAAGCGTTCATTTATCAACTAAAATAGTGATCCTCACTTTAAAACAAAAAAGAAGAAACATTTATATACTTGTAAATATATAGTTAGGTGAAAATATTTTTCTGGTGTTATAATTGACAATTTTTTTTCAGCTATAGTACTGTGAAATGGTTTGCGATGAGAAATGAATGTGTGGTTGTTAGCAAATTGAAAATTACAAATTGGAGATAGCGAAATCAAAGAGATGCAATAAGTTAACTATCTGTGAAGCGTATTAACAGAGGGCGAAAAACTCGACAGAAAAGTTTGAGGACAGATTAGAATAGCGAAAAGTGACTTCCAAAAGCTGAGCAAAGTAAAAACCAGGTAAATATCCTTACAATACTGAACGGTTATTTAATATCAGTCTTCCTATAATAGCACTAAATGCTGGGCAATCACTTCACATATGTAGAGACTTGAAACGACAGAAATGTGGTTCTACAGAAGGATGCTGAGAATACCGCAGATTGAATATGTGGACAACAACGAAGTTCTAGAGACAATAGCAACAATTAGGAAACTTGGAAAAGAGAGTTGAAGTTTCTGGGAGATAATGAGGAAGGAGTGCTTGAAAAATGTGATACTCCCAGGACAGATTTAAGGTAAAGAAGACAGAGAAAAGCGGCAAACGACCAGCCTAGCAAGCTTGAGTGAATGAATGGCGGAGCAGCGTTTGGGCGAGGTGGCAAAAAAAGTTATAAAGAGCTAGAACGGACAGGAAATTGTGGAGAGCTATGATCGCCAACGTCTAGAAGGGATACAGTACATAGAAGAAGAATATGGCTACAACGTTGCATATCCTCCAACCAAAACACAATATATCTGCCACGTTACCAGAACATTCCGTGAGACCTGGGTAGGACAGCAGTTCTTAAATTCTTTTGGGGGTGACCCCCACTTTTTTTTTGTAATCGACCCCACCCCCCGGCAAGTCAGTAAAGCCACTAAAACACAAGAGGTTAGCGGGTGGGGAAGAATTAGAAAACAGAAACATTACTAAGGAAGGGAACAAAAGATGAGTAATCAGGGGTACAGTAGATAGCGATGGATATTGCTTTTAATTTTTTTAAAAATAAATTTGACTGAAAAACATGGAGCCGTAAGAGAGTCCCACAAGGAAGAAATGCGTAAAAAGAAACTGTTAGCATAGAACTTACGGTTCCATCTAGTCAGTTCAACATTATTTGGTAATACCACGTCGCCAATCTGGTACTGCGCTTAAATTCCTAAAGCAAAGAGCAATATTTATTCTGTTAAATACACAGAAATGTGGCACAAGGCCGAAGCGGGGATTGGGGAAAGGACGTTCTTCTTCTGTCTTAGCTAACCACAAACACTGACCCAATCGTACAAACAATATTCCTTACACCAAAACAACACATTCTTTCGTACCTTTCTTACTACATCCACCATAATACCTCATTGTCTCCATGAAAATACTAACTAGTTCCCATATTTACAATTCATTATCTGTGGGGGGAGGGGAATAAAGCAACAATTCTAAAATCGATCCCCAATGAGTATTTACAATATGAAAGCAAAAACTATTTACAAGAAACTAAAGAAAATAATGTTCATAAAGCAAAGAGCAATATTTATTATGTTAAATACACAGAAATGTGGCACAAAGCCGAAGGGGAGATTGGGGAAAGAACGTTCTTCTTCTGTTTTAACTATAACTTAGCTAGCCACAAACACTGACCCAATCGTACAAACAATATTCCTGTCACTAAAACAACACATTCATACGTACCTTTCTTACTACATCCACCATAATACCTCATTGTCTCTATGAAAATAATAACGTATCAGTCGTTCAAGTCTGAACCGACTGTTCGGTTAAACTCTCTTCCTACGGGCGGGAGGAACCCGAAGGAGGCTACGCCGAAGGGCGGAGTCTTCTTCGGGGAGGTAAAACCGGCCCTGGACCCGTTTATACGGGTTCAAATGGGCTATTTTTTGGCCGAGCCTAATGGCTCGGAAATGACCACGTTAAAAAGGCCTTGTGCCATATGACACAAGGTGGTGGTGGGGGGGGTGACTGAATATCATCAAAATACTAACTAGTTCGCATTTTTACAATTCATTGTCTGTGAGGTGGGGGAATAAAACAACAATTCTAAAATCGAGCCCCAATGAGTATTTACAATATGAAAGCAAAAACTATTTACAAGAAACTAAAGAAAATAATATTCATAAAGCAAAGAGCTCATCAATACAGATGCCATGAAAGTATTTCTAGAAAGGTTACAGGGAGGCAACTTTATGGCGGTGGGAAAGTGACTGAAGACGAGAACTCAGATCAGGACAAATAATATCGTTTCTTTGGATTTTATCAAGGATCTTTAGATATATAGCAGAAGCACCAGATCATATATGGCTGCAATATTCTATGCATGGGCGAATGATAGACATAGATATGTAAAATAGATCCAAGGCAACCAAACTGTCTCACCCGAGACAGTGAAGCAAATTTCTTAGCAGCTGACATAACAATGGATTCAATATAGCCTTTCCACTTCATGTCAACTGAAAATGTTAGCTCGGGAAGACGCAACGAGTCATTCTCCTGCTGATGGATGGCAAAAGGAGGTCTCTCAGATAATTAATAGTGACCAGTTTCGTTTTGGAAGCGTTAAAATTAAGGAGCTATCTTTGCCTCAGTTAACAACAGACTGAAGGTCGTTTTTAACATCATCAACCAATTTGACCTTATCGGACTGGTCAGACCTACGATCGACACAGGAGTAAATGGTTGAGAGCTGATGCCACCAGGAAGGTTCTTAATGAAAATTAAAAACTAAGTAGGAACAATGATATAGACCTTAGGCTATCTGCATTAATACAAAATGATCTAGAGGAATGGCCGTTCGGGATAACCTTCATTTCACGACTTAATATGAAAGACTAGATCCAACCGTTGGATGATCTTGCCCACACAGTCGATCTCACAACGACATTTATATTGATATATAACTAAACTTTGTTGACTGGTAGGCAAGACATCCTTACGGCAAGGGGGGAAAGCCTTTCTGGTAATAAAAATACTCCTGACCATGACGGCATTAAAACATTGTTTAATTGCATTAGCAATTCTATCTGCATATGTTTGACTCCCTGAACCGATCCACGGGAGTCTCACAGAAACAGGACACTTAGATTCATTGAACTCAAGGATCCTTTGTTCAATGGTAGCTGTAAAAACACATTCAAGGTAACCATTCATTAATAAAAGCCGTTAAATTTCTTTAGCTCGGCGTCGGGTCAACATTCAGAGCACAACATCAATGCACGATGAGTAAGGGTACGAATCAGATTAATTTTCATGCAAAAGAATCCCAAGTTACGTAAAGCCCCCAAAAAGTGGGTGTACAATAAACACTGGTAAGAAAACCTACAGTTGTTCTCTCCGCCAGTATATCCAAGAATGGAAATTGATTATTCTCTTTTATCTACATTGTATATTTTAGAAAAGGCTGGAGATTTTGGAGCTGAGAGAAAAACTCTTCCGCTTGACTTAAAGATGAGAAAGACGTAAAGGTGTCATCCACAAAACGGAAGTAGAAATAAGGTTTATTCATCTTATTAAAGAGCTGTTTCTCATGAAAGCCAACAAAAATGTTGGCCAACAGAGGACACAAAGGACTACCCATCACTACTCCATCTATCTGTTGATACATTTCAAAATCACTAAAAACATATAGCCTCCTAGCTCTCCAGATCTGAATCCGTTGAACTACGCCATATTGAGATTAGTCGAGAACGAACGACAGAATAACACTATAAAATCTCTCGGATCCGCCATATCTAGCACAATACCCAAAATAGATGAAGATCATCTGATTTGGGGTATTCAACGTTTCCGACTTCGCATTAATGCAGTCGCCGTTGCTAATGGCAGATTCATTAAGAAGATGCGTTAAGAAGACTTTTAAGATTATTCAGGCCAGTTTTCACACAAATAAAGCTCTTCTTCCAAAGGCAGGCCATAATGATTTAGAGATTGCTCGCTTCCTGAAAGTTGCACGGTCATTTGTTGTCAAGGAACTGGAAGCCTCTGACGGGGATTCTACAGCAGTAGCCAAACTTAAAACCTCCGCTAAGTGAAGTGTCCCTTTAATAAACTCAAGCAAAATCAACTCAAAGAACTGAGTAATACTATATATATATATATATATATATATATATATATATATATATATATATATATATATATACAATTAATTAAAAGCAAAACAATTTAAAGTAAAAAAGTAAAACAATTTTTCTTAAAACCCACTTATAAGTAACACAATTTTAATTTTAATACGCCCCTGTAAAAAAATACATGTTTTATAAATATTATATATAAATAAATATAAATATTAGCTGTTTTTTCAAATCTTATTCTCTTTCGCTCGCTCTCTCTCTCTCTCTCTCTCTCTCTATATATATATATATATATATATATATATATATATATATATATATATATATATATATATATAAAGCAAATATATATGGATATAAAATCTGATTAGAATGAAGAAAAATATCTGGAAAAAACAAAACATAAAAACAAGTCTTATCCAAAACAGATAAATGAAAATTTTTAAATGATCAGCTTTCCGTTTGAGCGTGGTCACGTTGTCGTCAAATGGGCGACGCTTTCACAACGTATTCTTAAAAATTTTATAAATTTGATTCCGATGGAAAGATTTTTCATATATACAGTTCGTTAGAAAATCTTTTCTGTTCTTGTAGGAATCCTGTATCTTCGGATAAGCATGCAGTCCTCCATGTCCATCATTTTCGTCGTGTTATACTGATTATGTTAATTGTATTTTTAATGAATATTGTCCTGAAGAAGGTTTTTAAACCGAAACGTCAGACGTCGACATTTCATTCATATTAAAACAACATAATCGCATTTTAAGGATTTTTGTTTTGTTTTTCCAGATATTTTCTTCATATATATATATATATATATATATATATATATATATATATTACAGTGATTCATTCATACAAAAAGTAAATTAGTAAAGTTAATAATTAAAATTTTTATAGATGCATTAACCTACTAATCACTCGATGAATGTTATGATCATTTTTTTTTAATTATAAACTCTATAATGTCTTTCTTAAATACGCCAGTAGTTTCGACTGTACATTCAGTCATCTTCAGGCATGGAAATGATTTTTGGGGTGTAAAATTAAGGTAGCATCCGAGTCGAAAAATATAATGCGAATCGAAATATAAATTAAATTTTCAAAACAAAATTCAAACTTAGCATTGCGACTCACACCCCAAAAGTTTGTATCCGTTATCGATGACACATTTAATATATATATATATATATATATATATATATATATATATATATATATATATATATATATATGCGTGCATTTGTGTGTCAGATGTTGTGGTAATTTCTACTTCTCATCTCTACTTTTCTTGTCTTCTTATATTCTCTCTATATAAACATCTTTTTCTTTTAGCTTCTAAATGTCAAAGATAATGTAAAAATGTCATTTCCGGTATCACAGACTGATTTTTTAAGGATTTTTAGCGCAATTCGTTTTCCGAATGTTCTGGATTTTTTTAGGGGGGGTACTATAGATATATCTATTTTATTTATTTCTTGTTTAATCATTTTCTTTTGTTTAATAACCTGGCTTGGAGTTATTTTAAATATAGGGTGTTAATTATGGAAGGCTGATATTTTGGTTATATTGTCATTTTGATTATATATATATATATATATATATATATATATATATATATATATATACATACAAACACACACACACAATATATATATGTGTGTGTGTATATATGTATGTATGTATGTATGTATATATATATATAATATTTTATTATATTATATTTACATTATTTTATATGTGCTGTACTTAGTGGAAAGTGCACAATATCAGTGACAGAGCTAAAATATTCAGTTGTGTATCCGATAGTTGGAATTTGGATTCATATTCAGTTGTATGGATATTCATACAGCTATATATATATATATATATATATATATATATATATATATATATATATATATATTTTTTTTTTTGGCATCTGAAGGAAACAAATAGGACACCTAAAGTTAAATGGAAAATTATAAACAAGGCTAGAACATGTAAAACTTGGGATGACCCATGCCCTTTGTGCCTCCATGAAAAATTACACATTATTAAGCTTCTAAATAATTATAATCTATTAAACAATAGACACGAGTTAACGGTTTTTTGGTTTGAATTATTAGCTAAAAAAAAGCATAAAATATAATAACTTATTTAATCCATAGCCCAATCATCAGATTCATGGTTTGAATAATTAACTAAAAACATGCATACAATATAACACCCTTCATAATCCATAGCCCAAATAAATAGCTTAAATACCCTACAAAAAAGATAACCCTTTATGAAGTCGTCAAAAAACAAACGTTACGACAGTTTTTATATGCACAAATCCTTTTCATAAAAAAGTAAAATAAAAAAATAAATAAATCTCCATAGACATGCAAACTAGACGAGGGTTAATACATCTTCCGTTTCAAATTTAGACACCCCTACCTTTCACTGACTTGACATCTATGAAAGTAACTCTATACTGATACTTATTATTAGCACCCAACACTCGCCTACCCAATTTAAAACAATTGCCCTAGCTGTTACCATGGAAATTTTGATTTCAATTTTTTAAAACACGTAAATTTCAGATATACGTTATTCCAAAAAAAAATTTCGCTTGAAGATGGAACGGAGCTTATTTTAACTCAATTTAATTTAAATAATTATATTGAAGTTTTCGGCTCTTGTTTTGAAACATGAGACTTCTTATGTAGCGTTTTGGAATCATATTTTTAAATAAATAATTATATATATATATATATATATATATATAATTTATTCGAAAATTATGACATGAATATGTTATAAAATCACTACAAATATAGCCATTTTGTTTCAACACTTCTGGTGTCTTGTCAAGTGATGGTGCTGATATATATATGAAAAATTGTCGTCTGGTTTGTATTTACTAACCTTATGTATCCATGAAAAAAAAGATAAGAGAGAAGAAGAAAAGGCCCAAGGAAAAAGGAAAGGTCAAACTAAAACAGAGCCTTTATAAGAGAAATTATTGATTACACATCATTTCTATTATAAAGGCTCTGTTTTAGTTTGGCCTTTATTTAAGTTAGTATCAGTCTTTAGTTGCATCAGTCTTTTAAATAGACAGATCCAACTTTCCTTTTAAATCCTCGGTGAAACTCTTGGCATTTATCCAGGATCGAACACTGATTCTAGTTGGCAGGAGATACTTAAAGGATCATTCTATTTATGATTTAACTGAGCTCTTGCATACATTAATTCAAATAGCTTTGAAGTATTGCGCGTGCGCACACTGGTTTCTGATTTCAGCGTTTATGTATGCGTGTCATCGTGCATGGCTCTGTTTAATTGCCTATATATCTAAGGGAACACTCGTCGGAACGAATATTTGAAATAGCAAACTACAAAGGAAAAAAATCTGTGAGTATTTTTCACTCGAGCTGAAGTCAAATTCGAAGGTGAAATTAATAACAAAAACTTAGCGAGAGAGAAAAAATGATAAATATTTTAAATTTATGCGTTAAATTTTCTTTATTTACTTTTGTATTTAATATTGGAAAAGTTAATTAGAAAAAAAATCTAAGAACTCATTTAAAGGTATTTTTATCAATTGGAATATGATAATGTCATCTTTCGTTACGTCCAAAGAGAAAAAAAACTTTAAAGTATTTTGATATCAACAAAACTTTTCAATTACTGTAATAATAATAATAATAATAATAATAATAATAAAATTTTATCATTTCTTTTATAATGTATCTTTGAACATCGAAAAAAAACCATCGAAATACAAGGATATTGAAGTGAAAATCTAAAAAATGTGACATATGAAGACATCAAAAATTCTAGTTGAAGTTGGAGTTCTCGGATTGATTGAAAAAGGTTATGATAGAGTAACTGAAGGGAATTTTTTGGTAGCCTATGCCCTAAAGAAATAGAAAAATTGCACTCACAACTACAACTCACACATTATGAAGGGCTGTATCTATGTAAATTTTGAGTGACCATAGGTTGTTTTATTTTTTCTTTCCTTTTCACAAAAATGTTTATGGAAAATATCATTTCTGACCTTAATTCTCTGGTTGAGGCCAGGAAGGAAATGTGTATATAACATAAATCCAAGGTAAAATAATAATAATAATAATAATAATAATAATAATAATAATAATAATAATAATAATAATTAGGACCTGTTACAGTTCTATGGGACTACACAATACACACTGACAGAACAATCATCAAAGACCACAAACAAAAAAGTGCCTCCTTATTGATATGTCAGTCCCTGCTGACTGCAATGTATCTTTGAAGATATTCAAAAAGCTGTCAACATACAAGGACCTTGAAATAGAAATCTCAAAAATGTGGCATATGGGAACATCAACAATCCCTGTTGTAGTTGGAACCCTAGGATTGGTTGGAAAAGATTGCAGTAGACTAATTGAAGGGATTCCTGGAAGTCCATGCCTCAAGGGGATACAAAAATTGTTCTGACAAGTACAGCCCAGACTTTACGAAGGGCTTTAACTATGTAATTTTTTTTTTGGTCAGTGGATAACGTGTCATGATGCTATTTCTAACCCCTTAGGTGAATCTATCAAGGGACCCGGAAAGAAATGGGTTGTAAACGCCAGAAATCAAAGAAAATAATAATAATAATAATAATAATAAAAGAAAAAAAAAAACCTTCAAATCGTCGAAAACCTTCAACGAAGACATTACAGTGGAGTTTGTAATTGACAAATGTGCCAAAGCCACCATCAAAGTCGGTAAACTAACGAAAAATACGAACTTAGACTTTGATATCAGCAACAAGGTTAAGAAATAGAGCAAGAGGGTACATATAAATACTTAGGAATTAATAATGATCCGCAAACAATATTATAGGTGAGTGCGTTCGATACTAGAAAACGAACTAACTGGGGCCAATAAAATGAAGGCTATCGTTTTAGCTATATATATATATATATATATATATATATATATATATATATATATATATATTTATATATGTGTGTGTGTGTGTGTGTGTGTGAAAAGTGTATATAAATATAAATTAATATATATATAATCGACTCTCCCATCGCGTTCGACGTATGAGGGTCAGGCCGATAAGTCCCCAGGAACCGACATCCCGACACCGGCACATGAGATTTGTTTATAGTGGTGAAGGCCTTGTGCAGGACCAGCCACAATTTTTGGAGGGACGAATACAGAAACCTGGTGCACCGAATGCATGCCACAAGGTTCCCAAACGACCCTCCGCAGGTTTTGAATTCAGAGTTGTCCTTCTCCTAGACCAGTTGCCATCCAAGGCTATAGAACCCAGTCTGTCCTGCTATTTTACTCATAGCTGGAGGGAGATGAAGAGGATACATACCTTTCCCAAGGGTATTAGCACGTAAGTGAATGCAGTGGATTCGACTGGAATTAATTATAATTATTTATATATTATATTCACGGTACTTATTAGAAAGCGCTCAATACCAGAGATAGAGTTTGTCTGACGATCGCAAAGGTCACAAACTCACATCAATCCAACCAAATATATATATATATATATATATATATATATATATATATATATATATATATATATATATTCTTAAATGGAAGTTGAATGGCATTAAATGTTTGGAGGCCAATACCAAAATGCTTATCCAAATGATGATGTATCACCCGAAATCAGATGTTGATAGGATGTACGTACCAAGAGAGTTAGGAGGCCGAGGTCTAATCCAAATTGATCTCTAAAAACTACAACAATCGGATTGGAATTATACCTCACAAAAACGAACGATCCTTTCCTTCAAATAGTAAAACACTAAATCCACTCCATGAACAAAGAAGCTGCGCTCTTCAAGAAACAGCTTAATAAACCTGATAAACCTACAAAGAAAAACGTAGCGAATACCATTTACGTCAAATGAGTAAAACAAAAAGCAAAACAATTTGGCCAAATGAAATTACAAATGAAAAAATAACTGGTAAGAGAAGGCGTTACATGGCAAATACCGAAAAAGAAGAAATGAATCAGATGTGGACCAACAGAAAACATATCAATGGCTGAGGAACGCCGGGTCGAAAGCTGGGATGGAAGGCCTAATTATTGCAGCTCAGGACCAAGATCTCGCAACCAGATTCTATCACTGTCACATAATCAAGTATAGAACTAAACCGAAATGCAGGATCTGTGGAAAATATAATGAAACTGTTGACCATATTATCTCAGGATGTCCGGAACAAGCAAAAAGTCAATATATCCACAGGCAGCGACATATGTGCACTGGAAGATATGCAAGAAGCACAAAATGGAAACAATTGAGAGATGGTATGAGCACAAACCAGGTACGGTTACTCAAAATAACGATGTCACTATTCTCTGAGACACGCCAATTCAAACTGACAGGGAAATAAAAGCCAAAAAACTGATATTATCAAAGAAGTAAAAAAATTCAGGAAGTTTATAATTATTGACATAGCAGAACCATCTGAGAGAAACACCTTCATGGAAATTAACGAGAAATTATCCAAATACAAGTATCTTGATATCGAGATTAACAGGATGTGAGGATTGAAGACTGAGATTGTACCAACAGTAATCGGAGCACTGGGCCTCGTGAGAAAAGGAATGGACAATTTTACTAACAGTGTCCAAGATAACATCAACATACAAGTTGCCCAGAAGATCTCCCTACTAAGAACATCGCATATACTAAGAAGTGCTATCAATTAAATGACAGTTCTCTTATAGGACCCAAGGACCATAGTTTGGACAAGGTTCTACAGGGTACAAAGCAGGAAGCATAACATACACAAATAATAATAATAATAATAATAATAATGATAAATGACCTGATGCTACACCAGGCTTGAGTTTCATATTTTCAGATCTTAATTGACTGAAAATGTTAAATTGCATATATATATATATATATATATATATTATTTAAAAAAACATTTATAACATAAATGTTATAAAATCACTACAAAAATAGCCATTTTGTTTCAACACCCTCGGTACATTCAACATCATCACTTGATAAGACACCGAGAATGTTGAAACAAAATGGCTATTTTTGTAGTGATTTTATAAGATATTTATGTTATAATTTTTTTAAATAATTATATCTCCTCTTCTTTGTATTGAGCACTCTTTTAAGAATAGTAATTCCTGGTTATTGGAATTCATTCCGTATACACCAATTATATATATATATATATATATATATATATATATATATATATATATATATGTATGTGTGTGTGTGTGTGTGTGTGTGTGCGTGTGTGTGTGTTTTGGTTAATAAAAATTGTCGACAGTAACTATCGCTTACGATCAAATTACACCAAATCATATGTTCTCGTTTGATCGCCAAAGTTAAGCAGTGTTGAGTCTGGTCAGTACTTAGATGAGGAACCGCCGGTGAACACCGGTTACAATAAACGAAAACTACATACAAAACCGGTTAAGCATGAGGCTAGCTATGTCATCCCATAAAAACTTAGTTTCTATAGAAACCAAAGCTGCAATGCCAGGTGATGTCAAGAGTTGGGACTCTATACTCCTCGGAGGATCCTCAGAACTAAAGAAAAATGAGTATATCTCGTTAAGTAATACTTGTTTAATTTCGTTGCCATAATCCTTGCCTTTAGTTCATCTTTGGTGTTACGAAGAGTTTTTTTTTTATCTCTCGCTCAGCTGCGCCCCACACATAATAATCAGCTGAGCCTCACACATAAGAATCAAGGGGAGTTAGATGGGGTGTGGTGGTCGCAGAAATTGTTTGACAGCCATAACTATATTCTCCTAAATGCGTGGTATTGAGTCCTGTTGCCAGATATAGGGTTTCCATCAGCCACCCTCTTGAAACAGAACAGCATTACTTCCTCTTTCCGAATCCTCTTCACTGTCATCTGATTGATACTCAAACACTCTGAAATGTTCGTATTGGATCTTCCGGTGCGAATGCCAAGCAGTACAGCATGCTGTTTCCGAATTTCTGTTGGAATTGCGTCATGGTGCTGTTTTACTCCAAGACGGTGCCCAACTGACCCTACTATACTGACAAA
The DNA here is from genome assembly GCA_903632075.3 of Acanthosepion pharaonis. Classification (NCBI taxonomy): domain Eukaryota; kingdom Metazoa; phylum Mollusca; class Cephalopoda; order Sepiida; family Sepiidae; genus Acanthosepion; species Acanthosepion pharaonis. The sequence goes on from CAHIKZ030004155.1 coordinate 5,319,788, forward strand.
ATCAAAAACAAACAACGCGCATGACACACTGTATGACCGTTTTTGTCAAGAGAAAAGACATTTGTATATTTTGTTTATATTTTTATACTTGTATGCAATGTTTAAAGAAAATAGAAATATGTAAAAATATTGTTGAGCATTGTTAAACGGTGGCACGGTGGAGTAATAGTGTTATACTAGAACATACCTATTCTATTGTAAATAGACTCTCCCAGATATAATAAGTAGTAGTAGTAGCAGTCGCCAGGGATCTCAGAGTGAGTTGGTGAGTCAGTCGGACCTTAAAGTATCAACCACCACAACTAGATTGCTACGTCATTAACTATCATTTCAAGTTCCTAACGTTTTGTACGTCGAACCCTTTTAGGACCGACTTAATGAAATACAAGCCTCCACTGTGAAAACTACTCTACAACAAATAGATAGTGGCTCAGATTGAGGAATCGGAGAATCGAGTTCGAATTCCAGTCAGATCCATTGCATTCACTTACACGCTAATACTCTTGGGAAAGGTATTAATCCTCTTCTACCCCAGCTATGCGTAAATAGCAGGATAGACCGGGTTCTGTAGCCTTGGAAGGCACAGAAAGAAATGGCAACCTACTGCGGAAAAAATCTGCCTCATCAGTCATGTATCGAAAGATACATGATTGCTTAAGCGTGTATCACGCATGGCACATAACTGACTGATTGTTAAACACTGTCTTTTATTTTCTTTTGTTTTTCTCAGAGTGTTCTTAACAACAACTATAATAATAATAATAATAATAATAATAATAATAATAACGAAGTAGAATTTGGCTAAAGTTAAAATAGAAAAACATGGAAATAGCAAGATTGTGTCATTTAAACAGAACTATTATTCTACTGATAATGGGGACACTAGGAATTAATGAAGATAATACTGATGCATACATATTATGAGATATAAATGATTTTCCTTACATGTGATGGTCATCTACTCAAAAAGCTCTCTCAATTATTAAGCTCAATAACTTTCTAAGTAAAAGTCTACTTTACTCCAGATCTCTTGTATAATTCTTGCTAATACATTGTATGAAATATCAAATCAGGAAAATTTTAAATAATAATAATAATAATAATAAGAAGAAGAAGAAGAAGAAGAAGAAGAAGAAGAGATCGTAAAGGAGAAGCAAGTTCTCGAGAATAGCCAAGTGAATATCCTGTGGGATATTCGGATACAGACAGTTAGAATTTTAGAGAACAATCAGCCAGATTTAGTCCTTCTGGACAAAACGGGAAAAGATTTACTCCCAGATTAAAAGTCTCCCGGCTATTTGACATGAGAACTGAACACAAAGAAAAGATCGACTACGACACGGGTTTAAAGTATGAAATTCCCTAAGTGTGGGAAAGACGAGCAACGAAAGTGATTACAGTACCAGTAATCTTTAGTGCACTGGCATGTTATAGAAAACACAAGGTAAAAACAAACAAACTTGCAAGCATTGGATTGTGATTGGAAATAGAGCCGTTATAAAAAGGTTTGCCTGCTCGAAACGACGAGAATATTCCAGGAAATATTGGATACAGGCTATTGGTGAAGAGAAGAAATAACCAGTTTATTTTCTTAAATCACGAGTGGTGAAGTGAAAATAACATTTTTACCAGAAACCAACAGCATCTGTTGAAAATAATAATAATAATAATAATGATAATAATAATCCTATTATAATTGTGCTTGTCCCTCCATTCGTAAGTTCGCACGACCGCTACACCCCGCCAATACCTCATAAATAATGAACTATTCCGTTTCCATCACGTGGAAAGAGGGGGAAAGACATTGCTTGATTTCAGAAAGAAAACGAAAGGAAGAAAGAGGGGAAGGTAAAGTTTGTTTCAGTGAAATGGTTTGGTTTGGTTTGGTTTGGCTTATTTGGTTTTACGGCCTATCAACCTCAATGGGTTATTTATAATGCTGAGAAAATTTTCATTGTCGGTAATATTTTTTCCTTCAAAAATATATTTCTGGTAATAATTTTCCTTCGCTGTTAATATTTTTTTAATTTTTTTTTTTTAATATTGCCGGTAATATTTTTTTTTTCAAAAATGTATTGCTGGTAATAATTCTTTTACAAAATATTTCTGGTATTAAAACCTATTTTTACACTTTCATAGTGTTTTGACTCCAGTTTGGGGGGCAGTTAACTATTTGCCCATAGCTGGGACCCTAACAAGTGCTACCACCCCGGATCAGGGTGGACCATGGAACATCAGTAATTAAGAGATGGTGCCACACTCCTCAAAACATCTTGATCCGAGGCCATGCTGTTGGACGTAGTTTATCTTCATACCCAGGACGCGGATGTAGTTTATCGTCATACCCAGAACACGGATGTAGTTTATCGTTATACCCAGGACGCGGATGTAGTTTATCTTCATACCCAGGACGCAGATGTAGTTTATCTTCATACCCAGGACGCAGATATAGTTTATCGTCATACCCAGGACGCGGATGTAGTTTATCGTCATACCCAGGACGCTGATATAGTTTATCGTCATACCCAGGACGCGAGTGTAGTTTATCGTCATACCCAGGACGCAGATGTAATTTATCTTCATACCCAGGACGCAGATGTAGTTTATCGTTATACCCAGGACGCAGATGTAGTTTATCGTCATACCCAGGACGCGGATGTAGTTTATCGTCATACCCAGGACGCAGATGTAGTTTATCGTCATACCCAGGACGCAGATGTAGTTTATCGTCATACCCAGGACGGTTCAGCGAAATGGAAAAACTTGTCAATTTCAAGTCACTACAGGTCTTACACATTAATCCATAGTTAGCGGGTGGATAGGTGGAATCATACCTTTCCCAAGGGTATTAGCGTGTAAGTGAATATAACAAAACCGACTTAAATTTGAACTCGGCTCTCTGATTAACAATTCCGAGCCATTATCCATTACATCACTGCGCACATCCAAGCTTACAGAACCGGGTATTCCCAAAAGGTCACCCATCTAGGTAGGGACCGGGCTTGACGTTGCTTTAATTTGGTGATCGTGCGGGAACAGGTGTTTCAACGATATATGGCCGAGGGTCATTTGCTTTATCTTGTAATTGGTAGCGAATTGGTCCAATAGAATTCTCTACTGTATTTCCCGGCGTCGAAGATATACATTTTTACCTCAAACTAAATCATATAAATTTGCACTACGTCTTATTGGTCGAACCCTAATTTTTATATTACTTAATTATATATTTTTTATATATATATATATATTTTGTTCTTTTTGAATTTTGAAAATGAGAGTTTTCCTTGTGGCCAGGAAATAGAGTAAACCATGGATTTTTCCCTCCTGATCGAAAAATATTAAATTACAGGAACATCAAAGAGTAGCCAGAGTAAGTTCGTGTTTTCGATATTCAGTAGACTTACCATTCCATATAAACAGAGGCAAACATCTATCTTTCCCTTTGTATTTCATTGTTAAGAAGGAACTTCAAATCGAACATTTTCTTCCCAGGAGTGACTGCTTTATTGAAATGATCCCCGAGAGGGCTTTTATCGACCACTACGATCTAAACCTCTGGGTTCAATTTTGAAATCTACACGCGTGACACAGATTTCCGAATCTTTATTTTCTAATTAGTGATAAAACATCTATCTATCTATCTATCTATCTATCTATCTATCTATCTATCATTAAAAGTCTGTGATTACGTGCGTGGCGTGTCCGTTCGGTGCACACTGATTGACGAGTTGTTCATACAGTTATTATTTTTGTTTTAACTTTCTTCAAACAATTTTTAATTAAGATATTTTTTTAATTCAAAGACAGACACAAAGAGATGCCGCTTTGCCGTTTCGTCCAGTTGTTTGTAGAGTAATTATTTATATTTCAGCTTTCTTTAAACAAACAATATTTTTAAATATTTAAAAACTATTTTTAAATTAATCTCATTAACAAATATTTTAAGTGAATAAGATTTAAAAATACGAGTTGTTTATACTGTAAGAATTTTTATTTTAACTATTTTCAAACAGACAATTTTTTATTTAAAATATTTTAAAGTTAAAGACAGGCACAAAGAGATCCTGCTTTGCTGGTCCGTCTAGTTTGTAGAGTAATTATTTATATTTCAACTTTCTTTAAGCAAACAATATTTTAAATATTTAAAAAAATATTTTTGGCATATTTAAAGATATTTTCATGTGAATATGATTTTAAAATATTTTTCGGCATATTAAAAATATATTTTTAAGTCTGATTTAAAGTTCAAATTTATCCCGGAATTTCTATTCGTATTAAATTCTGTAAGCAAACATGAATTAAACATGTAAAGCAGACCAATAATGACACGAACGAATTGAAATATTTAACTAAATTATAATAAAATTAACTTTGATTTCAATGAAGTGTTGAAATCGACTTTAAGGTCACGGGTAGTCTGACTGTAAATATATCTAAAAGACAGGCAACACAACTGAGTGTCAAAGGTCGAAAGAAACAAACGTACAAAAAAAAAAAAATAAAAACAATGAGAAGTAAGGAGGAGAAAAACGTAAATTCACTAACACATTTCTAAGGAAATCCCCAAATAGATTTTTAAGTGATCGTCATATAGATTTTTAAGGAATCTGAAAAAAGATTTTTAAAGCATCTACAAATATATTTTAAGGTATGTCCAAATAGATATTTAAAGGGTGGCCAGATAGACATTTAAGAGATCTGTAAATATATATTTTTAAGGGATCCCAAATAGATTTTTAAATGATATCAAAATAGATTCTTACATGATCGCCAAATATATTTTAAGGAATCCTCAAATAGATTTTTAAAGGATATCAAAATAGATATTTAAGGCATCTATAAATATATTTTTAAGGGATCACTAAAAACAATTTTAAGGGATAATCAAATATATTTTACAGGATTTCCAAATATATTTTAAAGCAAATAAAAATATATTTTTAAGGGATTACCAAAGAGACATTCATGGAATTTTCAAAGAGAATTTTATAGAATCATCAAATAGAATTTTAAGAGATATGCAAATGTATTTTAAACGGACCGCCACATATATTTTAAGGATCTTCAAACAGATTTTTAAATGATCCCCAAAGAGATTTTTAAAATATCCCCAAATAGATTTTTTAGAAAATCTCCAAACACATTTTAAAGAGATGTCCAATTAGATTTTTAAGGGATCTTCATACAGATTTTTACGGGATCACAAAATAGATTTTTAAATGATCTCAAAATTGATTTAAAGTGATCTACAAATAGATTTTAAGGGATAATCAAATAAAATTTTACAGGATCACCAAATAGATTTTTACATGATCTCCAAATTGATTTTTAAGGGATTTCCAAATTGATTTTTAAGGGATCTCCAAATTGATTTTTGAGGGACCTTAAAGTAAATTTTTAAAGTATCACCAAAAAGGAATCTTCAAATAGATTATTTAAATGATTTTCAAATAGATTGTAAAAAGATCGCCAAATATCGGGTTGGGAATTAATTCCTCGAGGTTTGTAGAAATTTATTTAGAAAACGTGAGAACTTTGCTTCAAGTAGGATACCCGAGCAAGATGAAAATGGAATTTAGCATATTTCAGGAATTTTTTAATATAAAAAATTTAATATTATACAAAGAAAATATGGAGTTATCTCCTCTACACTGGCGATACCTGATCAAATCAACTAGATATATTAAGTTATGTCCATTACACTGGCGACACCTGTGCAAATCAATTATATAAATATATCCTCATAATCTCTAATGCTTTCGTCCATAAAACAGCACCATATCACAGCTTTTTGGTTGGAAAGTTACCTTTTTGCAGTTGCCAATATCTTAGTTGCCTGTGTTTAAAAGGAGAAAAGAGGTCCGATATTTTGCCTGATTTAATGAAATCATTCGTTAGGAGTCTGCTTCCTCTTCAGGCGGGCAAACTAACAACTTGGAAGCAGACTCGTCTCTTTTGCCGATCGCCATATTTATACACACTATACCTCTCTTGTGTAAAGATAATGCGAGTTGTGTTGAACAAGAACAGATCATTTGGACGGATTATGGAAGTTGGTTTTGGCCGATAACTTTTATATAACCCTCGTATTTGTTAGCAATATCAAGTACGGGTTGACCAGAGTCTGAAATCATGCTCACATCCTGAGCCATCTCCTTTCGTAGATGAGATATGCTAAAATTTCTAATTGTATCCTGATGACTGGGCATCCGCTGCTCAGAAGTCATCTCTCCATTGCTGGAGAGTTTGGGAATCGATATCTTCGAAAAAGACCGAGAGTGACAGACAGCTTTCCAGATGAACCCCTCGATAGAAGATATTTTAGCCTAGATCAGAATACCATCCAAGATATGATTGAAGCTAGTACCTCGGGATATAAAATAGTCTAGTCTAAACAAGTGCAAGTTTATTCTCCCTTTTATTGTTAGTACTAGCAGCATGGCCCGGCGTTGCCCGTGCTTGATTTAAAAATCATACAACTCATACAGCAATCGCTATCACTTGACTTAAAATATTTTTGCCTTTCCTTGCCTTTAAAGAAGTGTCCTTTGCCGTGCTGATGTTGCTACATGCCTTACTTCTTGCCTATATCACACTGCGAATTTTTTCTAAGCTCTATACTAAACATTAAATCTGTTACGAAAAAAGAACTAAACAAAATGAACACAAAACGATCAGATTTAAAAAAGGACTCGTAACTGGAAAAACCGAATGAAAAAAGAATGTTAACAACAAATACTTTTTCACACCCAACCCGGTTCTGCGGAATCAGAATCAACGTTGAGTTTAAGCAAGTGAATGAGCCAATTGGAGTAAAGTGCCATGCAGATTTAAATTTTTCCCACTTGTGACGAATACAGCTATCGAATTTTTTTGCATGCTAGCATGCTAGTTAACATTCGTGTCACTCAGCTGTTGGCTCTCACGCTGGCCAATAGAATCTTCCTGCCTATTCGTGGCAGTCAGCTATAGGCTCTCACTCTGGCCAATACAAAATGGCCGCAAACTACATGAAAAGTGCCGTAGAAGCATGAAAAAATCGATTATTTTCACTATCGATGGGAGTTGGGAAATGCAAAGTCGGTCTTGGCCTTCCCGCTAACTTAGATCATGTGCATGTAAATTTTGGTGCAAATTCGTTGAAAATTGCGGCCATGCATTCGTTACACACACACAGACACGCCTTTTATAGATAAAGATCAAAAATTTATTTTTCTTAACTGGGTCATGTGAATCTTTCAATTAACGAGCTGTTAATAATGGTTGAAATGTACTCGTTTAGAAATAATCAATTATCAATGTATGTATAAAGGAATCAATCTTGGTCGATTAACACAGCTGTTGGGCAAAATTAAACAAAGAGTCCTGTAATATACAGACTTGCTCATAACAGATTAAAATCTGGCACCGGCTCGAATCCGAGTCTCGTGATCGTCGTTTTCTCTCTCTATTCCCCCTTTTCTACCCCCACAGGTGGCGATTGTGGAGGTGGCTGTGAATCAAAGAGCGTTTGACGATGCCATTCGCGTGAATTTGGTTACAACTTTGCGCGACGGAGAAGCTCACAAAACTTGGCCAGTATCACTTCCCTCGCGACTCGAGACAGGCGAGATATTCAAAACTGGTTTCATCTGGTTGTCGGATGCTTGATCTTTCTGGGTCCGCCTTGGTTACGCCAGCCCGACTGGCGCTGCCCACTTCCAAATTTCTTCTTCACTATATTTAAGATCGTGTATATCTTTGCCTATTCCACCGTTGGAGACTTCGGGGCTTGGTTGCGTTCAGTCTGGTCCTTCCTCTTCAACCTTACCATGAGTTGGAATTCCAGCGGGTTCGCTCTTGGGGCCAGTTAGACAAGCCTTTTACTATGGCATGTAGCAGCCATATATATTTTACAATAGATGTCAGATCGTCCTGGGTAAGACGTTAAATTACACCCGCGTCCTGTGTAAGACGTTAAACTGCTCAGGAAGTTTTGAGGAGCGTGGAACCACCTCTTAATTGCTGGTGTTCCCAGGTCCACCCTGGCCGGGGGTGGTAGCACCTGTTAGGGCCCCAGCTATGGGCAAATAGTTAACTATTACCAGCAATACTTTTATGAAAAAAATTATTGCCAGCAATACAATTTTGAAGGAAATATATTACCAGAAACAGATATTTGACAAAACAAAATATTACCAGCAATAACGTTTTTTGTTGGCATTAAATAACCCATTATGGTTGATATGCCGTTAAACAAAATAAACCAAACCAAACCAAACTAGATGTCAAAGTGAACAGTTCGTTAGCAAATTAAATTAAATCGTGCCCTTTATATTCCACACACAACACTATATTATTCAATCATAAAAGAGACTATTCTTCAATCATATTGACGAAAAACAAAAGTTACCTAGAAATTAGGTTTACTAATAAGCAAACTAAGGAATTGTAATAGAATTAAGGGTAGCAGAAGGCATACAAGAAACTGCTGCACGTTTAACACTATTATCTAACATATTCCAAAATAAATATGTCCAACCATTTTGACCAAAATGAAAAGGCACCCAAAAATTAAGCCTACTAATGTGAAAATCAAGTAATTGGATTAAAATTGAGGTCTATAGAAGGTACACATGAAATCTCAGCGGACGTCTGACTCTAACACGGCTGGCCCAGCTGTATCCTGGGTCCTTCCCGCGGTGGTCAATACTGCCGCCTGTCAACTGACGGTTATCTGCTCGCCGCTTCGTCTCCTCATTTGTCCTGCCCCATTTTCCCTACTTGATCACAGAGCATTGAAGACCGAAATTCGTTCGTACTTGAGCGCTGAAACGAGCTACGGCGGGACAGTGTTACAAAGGACAAAGAACCATTCCGGTGGCAAGAATACAAATATCATAGCAAATAACGGAGAAGGTCGCTGGGTCAATTTTCAGTTGGTTTATATCGTCGTTAATACAACTAAATTAACCCTTCCCGTTAAACTCTCTATCATGACACTGTGCCACTTGCTTCTAAAACCTGGAAAGGTTAAAAACATACAAAAGAAAAAAGAACGGCGGAGAATTCACTTGGCGGCAGGTCACGCGGTCTCCTCTGACCTCTGCAGACCTCTCCCGGCCACCGCCGGCCTCTCGAGCCTTCTGTCGACTTTTCGTGGCTTCTCGTGCTTTCAACTGTTGGCTTCAGCTAAGCGCTCTGTTTTTATGCATCTCCAACCGCACCCCGGGACATCAATATTCATATCAGTTAATTATTTTCTCCAACCTTGGAGAAACGACACCGACCCTCAAACAAAGCCGTCACTTATTCAAAAACAATACAATCTTTCGACAACCATAATATTTCGATAATAAACTTTTGTGTTTAAGAATTATTTATTTTCTCTGACGTCAATGATTACACTTTTTCGTCGACCTTCAATATGGCCGACTAAAATCTTATTATTTACATTTTGGCTTTGCGGATTCATAACAATTCCATTTGACATTCAGTTTATCTGGGGAAAAAAAACATTTCTAATTTTTTTCTTTCTTCATATTTCAATTCATTTTTTTTGCCTTAACGTTTTGAACCTTTTTAACCCTTCCAATAATTCAATTCCTATAGGGGATTTCCACATGAACCCTTTTAATCGTAATTTCATACTATCAGTCTCACTATAGTGTCACATGACATGATCTATAAAATCCCGACTATCATGTGTGAAGACAATAACATACACCTTATTAAATGGGGAAAGGAAACTTAAGCGCCTATATCCTAAACTGGGTTTAAACTAGACTAGCTTAACTTATACATTGACTAGAATACGGCTTAACCTAGAATGCCACTATCTCTAGATAATGTTTTAAGTCGTGGGCGAAAAATGAAAGTTGAAATTCAAAGGCCCATTGGAATAGTGAATCACATGTCGCTGCATGGGATTTATTTATGGTTTATTCATTTGAAAATGAAAACATTTCTTCTTATGTACGTTTTCTGTTTCAAAAGCAAAAGATATTTACAAGTATGATCTCCCTTAGTGACGATCGCCAATCGTTTAAAATGCTGACCAGGTTACTTTTACAAAATTCAAGAAACATTGTTTTTATTCATTGCTTATGCATTTGGCTATGTATGAAAGAGTCTGTGAGTGAACAAGTGAGTATGAAATAAAATAAAATTTTAACAAACGCAATTTTCCTTATGAAATGAAGTATGCCATTCAGAAAGACAAAACGAGAAGCATGTGGCCCGCAAGCTGCAGTTTGCCCTTGACTGGTCTAATCTGTCAAGAAATAAAAAAGACAATCCTTGTTCGTGATACAGGCCGTCAACCCCAGAGGCTGGGAGATTGCTGGAGATTTTAAAAAGTGGCCAGATATACAGGAGGAATACCAATTGGACGTATGCAAATTCAACTGAGAGACAGTGGGCATCAAATTCGCATAGTCTATGATGGCTTCTGATAAGGCTCCAGGATCTTTGCCATCGCTTACATAGAGGTACTAAAGGAAAGGGTGGGCGTGAATATTCCAGTAGAACACTACAGATGTTACCCAGGAGTGACTAGCTGATAATATTTCAATCTGGAAAGGATTTTACCGGGTGACGACAGTGTGATTAACATATGTCGCAGGGTGGGATTTATTTCTAATTTATTCCTATGGAAATGAAAACATTTCTTTTTTAGAAAAGAAAAATCTTATGAACGTTTCCTGTTTCAAAAGCAAAAGATGTTTACACGAATGATCTTCCTTAGTGAAAATCGCCAATGGTTTAAAATCCAGCCTTCTTGGGAGGGGGTCCACTTATAGTTATCTGTGAAAACCTATCTGCTGCAGAAACCTTAGTGCAATTGTTGCTCTGTAATCTACAGGGAATGTTGAGTACGTAGCCGAGAGGTTAGAACGTTCACTGTCCAGGGTTCGAACCTCTCTATGGTTGATTTTTTTAGGAAGGTGACCTTGATGTTATCGGCGTTAGAGCCTCAGCGTTTAGCACCTTTAGAAAGTGACTGAAAACCATCCCACGGTTTGGTCAAATCCTTGTCAATGATATTGGATAGACGGAACACTTTGGAAGCCACCAATGCTTGAACTAGCACGAAGTCACAAGTCATCGTGACCGAGGGTTTGATCATGCCAGATAATGCACTCATTCTCAGAAACTGTAACTAAGGTCGACTCAGCAGAGTTGCAGTATAAACCACAGGTAAGCTCTGTTGGTGTTGAACGAACACATATGTGCCTGAGTAGACCTCTGCAATAGGGATTGGCTAGCCGTCCTACCAGCCAGGAATACTCGTATGCAAACGGTCAGCCATTACATTACAGGGGAGTCTACAAGGTAATTGATTGACCCAGATGAAAAAATAGATCTAATCTTGTATTTTACGCCTTCGGTGATGATAGCGACATTCCATTAAAAAGCTTTTATCTGTATATTCCCAGCCTATTGTTTTCTACTGATTCTTGGTGCGACATCTGTGGCGCCTGAAGAATACGATTCATATGAAGCGCTTAAGTAGACATCTTAGCTAGTTATTACTTATTGATACGTTCATGTGAATATACAATGTAGTTTACGCCGAAGCGACTGGCAACAAAAAAGTAGTCTAAAAAAGAAAAAAAAATCTGTAAAATTGTCTAATCTATTTTTACGTTAGTTTCACCATTTTTTTGTTTGGGGACTGCTTCTGCATAAAGCAGATGTCGAAATAAAAAAAGAAAATACTAAGAATCCACGCCGATGTGAAAAGTGGAACCCGTCAGAGACACTGGCAAATGAGGAAAAAAATAAATCGGTTTTCAAGATCTTGTCATAGTGCAATTCGTTCCGTTTGCTCAGTTTGCCGCCAACTCCAAAAAGTTAGAAATGCATGGCTGTCATTAAAAGTAGCAACCCAATGCTTTGACTTACGTCCATATCATGTTGAGACACCGGTTCTCGTAAGATCACCAAAGTTAAACAACGTCGAACCTGGTCAGTACGTAGATGGATGACAGCTTAGGAATACCAGGTGCTGCAAGCTGGGATGTGCGGGTGACGAAATGGATAATGTAATTGTTAACCGGAGAGGCGAGTTCTAATTTTAGTTGGGCTCCTTGTATTCACTTACACTCAAATACACTTGAAAAAAAAATCGGTTGAAATTTCTAGCACCTATAATGAGGAAAGAAGGCTTGTAAATTTTGACACTCGCAGGAAATATTGCAGGCGAGAGCGACAGAGGAAAGCGGCACCTGATTTACATAACGAGCTTTGTAAATGGTTGGCCGAACATGGGTTAGGAGAAAAAGACAAGATTTACTGAGGGCTACAAAGGACAGGAAGTTGTGGAGAGTCCTGATCGCCGACGTCCTGAAGGAACACAGCCCATAAAACAACTATCTATCTTAACCGAGGGATATAAGAGAGATCACGCTACTTAGGTCTATCAAATATAAATGCCGGCAGTATTAAAATATTTCCTTCAATCCCACTTTCGTCTTACGGCCACGTCACGTTAAAACACCAATTCCCGTAAGATCACCGACGTTAAGCAACGTCGAGCCTGGTCAGTAGCTAGATGGGTGATCATTTGACCATACCAAGTACCGCAATTTTGGTTGTGTGATGGATGATTATATGAATAATGACTCGGAATTGTTAATCAAAGAGCCGAGTCCCAATTAATTAGTAACACTTGTATCACTAAATTATTATTATCTCGAAGACATATTTTTGGCTTTACATAACCTACAAAGTGTTAATTAGCTGTAATAAACGAATCAATCAATGAACAATCAACCAATGTTTGACTTATATATCAGGGATTTCAAAATAAAAAAATGTGGGAATTTAACTATCTGTGTAGTACAGTAAGAACACAACGAAAAATATGGTAGAAACCCGAAAGCAGAGTATTAAGGAATGGGGCCTTCCAGAAATTAAGCAATGTATTAAGTTATATGAAAATGTACTCAGAAACAAAGAAACGAATGCTGGACTGATACGTAATATCTAATCTCTTATATTACAATGTATGCATAGCTGGCCACTTGTATTCGAAGATAAACAATCCCTATTGTAGACGTTTGCTCAGGCACATTTGTGTTTATTCAAAACCCACAGATCCTCTCTGTGGTTTATACTACAACTATGCTGAGCAGACCTTAGTTACAGTTTCTGGGAAATAGCTTGTTATCTAGCGTGATCAGCAATTTGAACAAGGCCATCACACTCTAAATCTCGGTCACGATGACTTCGTGCTAGCACGGCTATTGACGGCCCCCAAGGCTTGGATCAACCCGTGGTATGGTTTTCAGGCACTTTCCAAACGTAACCGCATGCTGGGATCGACCCCTCCAGTCTGGTAACAAATCGACTATGGTGAGATTCGAACCCGGGTCTCGTTGTCAGAATGCGAACGTTCTAACAACTCGTGCTCATCATATTGCAATAAATATTAAACATCATTGCATCATAGATAAAGAAAGCATAAATAAAGCAACAGGGATGCGGTTCACTTGGAATAACATGGAGTGAGCGTGTGGAAAATTAGGATGTTTTAGAGAAGCATAGAAACCGCTATGAACATGCTACTCGCAATGAGAAAAATATATCTAAATTTTGGGAGCTATAATGAGGAAAGAAAATTTGAATTTTTGTTAGAATATCTGGGAGGTGGAGTTATCATTATTTATATTCGGATTATTATTTGTCGTTATGAGTAGTTGACGTATATATTCGCGTATCATGTGACTTTTGAAAACCTAAATTCGAAGCTAATTTTAAGGGGGTCGTATCATACACGAGATATAAAATCAGCGTATGTACTGCTGGCCCTAGCTACGCCGTTGGCCAAACTATATATCCCTTTAATATAGTCAAATTAGCTTCAAAATTAGGTTTTCAAAAGTCAATGTGTTCCTTTTTTTCCTCAATACCGTAGAAAAATTGCACAAGCCCCCTTGGCACATCCCTTTTTAGGTGACGCCTCCAGTGATGGGTAATATCTTCAGATCCCTCTCGAAGGAGTACTACCTGGGTAGATACCCCGATCCTCTGAGGATCATGCTATCATTATTTTCAGCTACACCGGCAGAAGCGAATTTCTGCGCGGGGAAAGTAGATATTTATCCTCTTGCCCACGTAGTAAGTGTTAGAACATTATTAAGGTAGATTTTTTTAGGCGCACCCGCGTCGCTACCAAATGACACAAGGTCGATGAATAAAGTGGGTTCACCGGCACTACCATGAAAAAAATGCACCCGGTAATGACAGAAGCTCTCTCCCGAAGGAGTTACTACCTGACTGGATGATCGCCCCTGGGTCTTGAACTAATATTAATTTCAACTTCGCTGGCAGGAGGGAACACTTGCGACGGAGGTATTTACTAGTGCGCCCACGTTGCAACCGAATCTGATACAATGTCAGATTTGTGTGGGTTAACCGGCAATACCATGAAAAAAATTTCTAAAGTCCCCTCGGCATTTACCCTTTTGAGAACGCCTCAGCCCCAGATCATGACCCCAGCTCTCTCCTGAAGAAGTACAGCCTGGGTGGACGACTCCGCCTGGGGCTAGAGCTAATATTTATTTCAAATACCTCGGTAGGAGCGAACTCCTGCGAGGTGAGGTATTCATCAGTGTGCTCACATTGCATCCGAATGTAACACAAGGTCTGTTTAATTAGGTCGGCGTATTTTAAACATTTCGTGAAGCAAAAGCTGTAAGTCAATGTCCATCAACTTTTATGGTGTGATTTGGTAATCGCTGATTGGCTGTTTCGTCACAGTTTACTTCCGGTTATTGGCGCTACTGTAATGAAACAAAACGCGAACATGTGAAATTCAGTCTATTGTATAAACGCTGCTCAGTGCAATTTTAACATGGCGGAGGAGCGCAGCTGGTGAAAATACCCGAAAAGAGAAGCCAAAAAAGAAAAGGGTTACACTATGAAAATATATATGTATATATTTTTACTAGCCTCAATCTGTTTATTATATTGTTGCATATATTTGTTCGTTTGTCTGATGTTCTGCGAAGGATTTCAAAGTATAATCTTTCGTAGAATTTTTTTTTTTTTTACTTCTTAGTAACTCTGGTCATCCCGTGAAACTGTTCCTTAACGCTATTGAAATTTTATTTCAGATTAGACACTGCTCTGAGATGGAATGTTAAGTAGACAAGAATAAGCATATTCGACATTTATTTCTGTTTTCTTTTAATCAATGTCACAAAGTTGCTAAAGCTGCTCAAGATATTTCTGCTGTGTACGGAGATGACCTGCTTCAAAACAACCAAATGGCCAATGCTAAGATGTATGTTGAACAATTAAACAGGGTAATTCAGCTGAAAAACCTGACTGCCAATACAGTAACTATTCAACAATTCAATTCCCACGTCACTAACATGACCAAACATGCAATTAAAGGTCTTGGTCGGAGGTTCTGCCACACCCAGCAAACTACCACATATTTCGCAATTTGAGGGGTGTTTCGTTGAACAATGATGTGGTGTTTAAAACATGGCTTCATGATTGTTTCGAGTCAAAACTATCACAGACGCATTGGACAGTTAGTGGATCGTAACTGAGGAAAACGAATACATTGTTGAATTATTAATAAATACTTAGTATTAAAATAAATTACAAAGAAACGAACGAATTTATGTAACAAGCTAATATTCTAGTTTGTTTATTTTATTTTGATAATTTCGTTTTTAAATTGTCTTAATGATTTTAGAGGGGTAGCTGTATCGTCATTTTAAGGATAGCCTTTGTGATTTTTCATTTTGTGTCGTGATTTCTCAATTGTTTTTATTATCTTTGCGTTTTTCTTCACTATATTTAGATTGATTTTATTAATCTTTCCAGTTTGCGTTTTTCATTATATCTTTTTTTAATCGGCATAGCACCAAGAAAGGCTTTAAAGCCACTAAAACACAAAGGGTTGCAGGGCGGGGGGATGGGGTGTTGCTGGCCGCAGAATTAGGAACAGAACGCAATCATAATGAGCAGAAAGAGAAAAGAGTATTCAGGAAGACAGTAGACAGCAAATGATATTGCATTTAAATTTTTTCAGATTAAAGTTGGCCGGAAATCATGCAACCGGAAAAGGGGTTCCACAAGCGAGAAGTGCGAGAAAAGAAACTATTAGCATAGAACTTACGGCTACATCTAGCCAGCTCAACTGTAAATTGATGAGATCTTAATGCCAGTCTAGTATTGCACTTAAATTCATAGAGTAATACCATAATGAAGAGCTTATCCAAACAACTATCATGAAAGTACTTATAAAAATGACACAGTGAGGCAACATTAAGACGATGGGAAAGTGACTGAAGCCGAGCCACCAGATCAGGACTTATAATATTGCTGATTCTTCTTTGGATCTCATCAAGGGGCTCATTTATTAGTTTTGTTCTATCGATTTTATTCACTTTTTCTTTCTGACATTTCAATAGAACTTTATTTCTGTCATCTTGTGACTATATGTCTTCATTTATTTGGCATATTCATGTCACTTGTTGTTGATGACAGCTCTCAACAATTTCCTGTCTTCTATTCTCCAAGTAATCATCCCTCTTTATCATCCCTTTTTCTTCTTGTCCTGTCATCCATTGACGCGTGGAAGTTGACCGCTGTGTCTGTCTCTTGATCTTGGCTTGTATAGAACCGGCGCGTGTTAAAACCTGCAAGCCTCATATTTCCTTATCATGTTTCAGAACCTTCAACTGTCTCATTCGGATTTTAATTGTTTACTTACTAGTTTCTTTTTATGACATTTAAATTCATTCATTCAATTATTCTTTCTTTCTTTCTTTCTTTCTTTCTTTCTACATTTCTTTCTTTCTTTCTTTCTACATTTCTTTGTTTTTTATATCTTTCTTTCTTTTTATTATATAAGTTGGACACTATCGTAAGTGGGGGTAAGGTGCTGTATAAGTAGTCCACCACTAGTTGAGGTTTACCTACTTCACGGCGCTGGCGAGTATTTTACTTTGTTGATGTTATAAAGATTACTATTTGATTTCTAACTTCCGTTTTGGTTATTCCTCATTCAGTAACCTTTTCTAGTTTACAACACTTTTTACAATTTCATTTAATTTTTCGGTATTTCCTGTATATTTACCAGCAATTTGAAATCATTTGTCTTTTTCTTTCCCCTCCTCTTCTTTCATGTTCTTTTTGCTTAATTCCTCTTTTTTATTCCTCCTTTTCCTGGTTATCTTTTTTTTTCATTTTCTGTATTCATTATCCTTTTTTTTTTCATTCTCCTTGCTTTCATTCGCTTTTGTTCCATTCGCCTTTTTTCATTCCCCCTCTTCGTGGTTATGTTTCATTTTTTTTTATTCTCCTTGCTTTCATTTTTCCATTCACTTTTTCTTTCATTCACCTTTTGTTTCTGTTATGGAACGTTACCCATAATAACATAATGGACTATTCCATACGTAATAAATACTGCGCCTCAAGAGGAAGCAGGGAGTTCAGCTGATCGGTTGAACTCTCTGCCTTCGGGCGGGAAGGAACCTGAACGAGGCTATGCCGAAGGGCGGAGTCTCTTTCGGGGAGGTAAACCGACCCTGAACCCATTTATACGTGTTCAAATGTCATATTTTTAGCCGAGCCCACGGGCTTGGAGATCCCACGTTAAACCGGCCTTGTGCCACATGATGCCCTCGTGGTGGGGGGTGACTAAATACCGTTCCGTCTGAATCTGGAGTGAAGTCTGAAGGCTGGAGTGAAGTCCGTCAGGAGTCTGTCAGTCAGTCAGAGCGAACGAGTCAGTCAGTCGAGTCAGAGGCAGTCCGAAACAGAGTCGCGTTCAGACAATTACTACTAAACCTGATTGTTCGTACTAACACTTTTCTACCTCTCTGTATATATTCCTGTTTGTAATATATCTGTGTTATTCCATATCCGTGTTCGAGTTCTCCTTTATTGGTTCTACCTTGGACTATCACCCGGGGTACAAGGAACCGGACCATAACAGTATCTTTCCTCTTTCCCTTAATTATCATGTTCTTCCTTTTTTTTTTCTTTCGTTACCCTTTTTCGATCTTCCTTCATCCGGTTCTTTTTTTCTTCATTTTATCATTCCCCTTCCTTCAGTCAAACTTCATGGTGTTTTCAAGTATTATTTGGTACCTTTTGGGGCCTTAGACTTGCCACGCTTGCACGATTCAAATCCCGTTTCTCTCAGACGGGATATTTTCTCCCTTCCATTTCTATAAGATCTGAAAGGGATTTTTTTTTTTATCATGGTTGAAATCATATTTTTTACGCCAGAAATATCCGATTCTATTTTTGAAACTTAAATATTTTAGTTTTGTTTTTCTGTTTCTAACAATTGGCGTCTCTTCTTCAGACTGATAACTTAATCATTATTAATTTGCTTTACTGTTAATAGACAATGTTTCATAACATCCACACGGCCAAATCAGTTTGGCGAGAAATTATTCAAGCCTATGATTTCTCCAAGGGCAAGAAAAGTTACCAAAAATATTTTTTTTGTGAAGTGTTTTTTATCTCTAGTTCTCCAAAAAAGGCGCTAATTAAAACAGTTTGATAAAAGTATATACATATAATTATATATATGTATGTGTGTGTGTGTGTGTGTGTGTGTGTGTGTGCGTCTGGGTTTGTGCGTGTGTGCATTTGAGTTGTGTGAGCGTTTGCATTTTTAAGAGTTTGTGCGTTTGTGTCGATTTCAGAGCTTGTATGTGATTTTATTCGACAGTTTGTGTGTGTATCTGAGAAAGTTTGTGTTTATTTGAATGATTGTGTGTGCGTATTTATTCAAAGGTTTTTTTATGTGTTTATTTGAAAGGTTGTGTATGCGTAACCCCCCCCCAAAAAAAAAAACAAAACAAAACACAAACTTTCCCAGATATTCCCTTTATTTGAAAGGTTGTGTATGTGTGACAGCTATAATCTCCAACTATTCAAATGCAGTGTCAATCGACATCTCCAGTTGCCTTGATCTACCCACTATCCTTCTCCTCATCCTTTCTTCTATCACTCCTATCTGCTCTCGCTCCAAATCTTCCGCAACCCCCTGCATCCTAGTGCCTTCCCGCCTTGCTTTGGGTGAATCGATTAAAAAAGAAAAAAAAGAAGAGGCACCTTAGAGTAATGGGTAGCGGCTCGGATTGAGGAATCAAGTCGAATCCATTATATTCACTTATGTGTTAATACTCTTAGGAAAGGTATGAATTATCTTCTTCTCCCCCAGCTATGGATAAATAGCAGGACAGCTCGCTTTCTATGGCCTTGGATGTCAACGGATCTACCGCAGAAAGAAATGGCAACTTAGGGCGGGAAAAAATCTGCCTCATCAAGACATATCGCCTAAGCATGGCACATAACTGGCTGAACTAACTGTGTATGCGTGTGTATTTGAGAGTTATTGTGTGTGTTTATTTGAAAGTTTGTGTGGCTGTGTATATGAAATTCTGTGTGTGTGTGTATTTGTGAGATGTGTTTTTATTTGAGAGTGTATTTATGAGTTTGTGGGCGTGTGTATTTGAGAATTCGCGTGTATATATTAGTTTGAAAGGTTGTATGTGTGTGTGCTCATATTTATGAGCACTTGTGTCTGTGTTTGAGCTCTTGTGTGCGGGCCTTTGAAAGGAGACGTGTATTTCTGATTGTGTTTTTTATCCGTACGGGTAATTTCGAATCTGTGCGTGTTTTCTATTTCTCATTCATTGATGCGTGACAATGCGCTATTTGAAAACTACAAAAACCACAACGCGTACCTCGAGATGTATTTTTGTTAATCCCCAAACAATTTTGTTTTTTTGTGATGGCTTACGAATGTCGAAAAGCGCTCAGAAAATATTGGGCAATTTATGTTCAATATCAAAATCCATAACTTAATTGTCAGAATTGAAGAAAAAAATGAAAAAATCATAAATAAAGATATTAAGAATATTAAAACAATCAAATTAAATTCATTTTTGATTAAAACAACATTTTCAGCTCATAGCTGATCAAAAAGGTTTTCGTGGCATACGATAGCATTGAGTGTGTCCATTAACTTCTAGAGCCTTTTACATTGTATGTATATATATATATATATATATATATATATATATATATATATATATATACAGATAAAATGAGAACAAATGAAGTATAATTCCACTGTACATAACGTTTAATTTAAAAGAGGGCTCAATACAGAGTGGATATATATATATATATATATATATATATATATATATATATATATATATATATATATTAAATGCCACTTAAGATTATCGCACAAACTTTCATAACTGAATCAACAAGATGGCAGATCCTCATACGTCAAAACCGACGGGAGAGTCCATTATCATTATTATTATTATTATTATTATTATTATATATATGTGTGTGTGTGTGTGTGTGTGTGTGTGTGTGTGTCTGTTATATGCGTATAAATATATATTGGCGTATTTATACACACACACTCACACACACAAACACACACACACATATATATATATATGTAAAATATATTTTAAAGTTATGGTATATTTATGGGTTAAAGTGCTCAATATCAGGGATAGAACATCTGTAAATATAAACGTGTACTGACGATTGCGTATAAGCATGAAACAGATTGTCGTTGCTTGGTTTTGACTGTTATATATATATATATATATATATATATATATATATATATATAATCGTTTCACCCAAGCAAGGCGATAATGCCACTAGAATGATGGGATTACATTGAGTGAAAATGAAAGTGAAAGTTAATGAGAAGACTGTGAAAGTAGAGGATTAAAGAAAGGACAAAAAAGGAAAATGTATCAAGAAGACAAAAGTTGGTGATTGACGTTGCATTTAAATTTTTGACGGTTGTAATTATCATAGAAGCAAGAAATCAGAATGAAGTTCTTTAGGATGCGAAAGAAATTTTTAGAGTAGAATTGGTGGTTATTCTAGCTAGTTTAGTAGTGAAACAGTGAGACTTAGTTACCAATCTAGTAGCACGGTTAAATTCATGTACTCCGCACACCAAGGAAAGAAGCTTGCGGAGTAGTTACCATGAAAATATTTTTAGAATAGAGGGAAAACCCTGTCACGTCGGCAAGAATATAAATGAAGTTGAAATGCCTTGTCAGGATCGATTATATGACAGATCTTTTTTTTTTTTTTAAGAATCTAGAGATTTACGGGACCAAACCTGATATGGCAACAGTATTCAATGCTCAGACGAAAGGTAGATTTGAAAATTTGCAAGATGGATTCTGATAGGAAAGATAGTCTGGTACGACAAAGTGAACCAATTTCCTTGCAGTAGACTTAACTATTGATTTGATATAATCGATCCACTTGATATCAGTGGAAATCGTGAGTACAAAATGCAAAAGAGTGTTGCTCCTCTGGAGTTTAGCATCAGACATGTTGATGGTGAACAGAAAAGGGTCTCTGGTGATTAAATGAATGCCGTTTTATTTTGTAGGTTTTGAAAATCTACAAGACATTTCTTAGATTGGAGTCCCTTTCAAGATCAGTTGTCATGTTTACTTTCTTGGGTTTGTCAATAAGAAAGCACTTTCTGTTTTTATGGTCTTTGATCACGGTGTCTGGGCGATTAGCCTTCATTGTTCTGTCTGTGTGTAATGTAAAGTCCCATAAAATTGTCACAGGTCTTATCTCTGTAACGGGGTCTGGGTGATGTTCGTACCAGTTTCTTGTAGATTACTTCCCGCAGATGTGGCATATTTTCCAGTGCAGATAATGGCCCACACTATTATGCCGAGTTTTATATTTAGTGCTAACACCGTGCAGCCTGGTACAAGATGGCCAAATGTTTCTGGATATTTATCAAAGAATCTGCATTTCGGGTCAACACAATTATTATTATTATTAGTAGTAGTAGTAGTGACATTCTGTTTATTATTATTATTAGTAGTAGTAGTAGTAGTAGTAGTGACATTCTGTTTATTATTATTATTATTATTAGCAGTAGTAGTAGTAGTGACATTCTGTTTTTTATTATTATTATTATTAGTAGTAGTAGTTGTAGTAGTGACATTCTGTTTATTATTATTATTATTATTATTATTAGTAGTAGTAGTAGTAGTGACATTCTGTTTTTATTATTATTAGTATTAGTAGTAGTAGTAGTAGTGACATTCTGTTTATTATTATTATTATTAGTAGTAGTAGTAGTAGTGACATTCTGTTTATTATTATTATTATTAGTAGTAGTAGTAGTAGTAGTGACATTCTGTTTATTATTATTATTATTATTAGTAGTAGTAGTAGTAGTGACATTCTGTTTATTATTATTATTATTATTAGTAGTAGTAGTAGTAGTGAGTTCTGTTTATTATTATTATTATTATTATTATTATTAGTAGTTAGTAGTAGTAGTGACATTCTGTTTATTATTATTATTATTATTAGTAGTAGTAGTAGTAGTAGTAGTGACATTCTGTTTATTATTATTATTATTATTAGTAGTAGTAGTAGTAGTAGTAGTGACATTCTGTTTTTATTATTATTATTATTAGTAGTAGTAGTAGTAGTAGTAGTGACATTCTGTTTATTATTATTATTATTATTATTAGTAGTAGTAGTAGTAGTAGTGACATTCTGTTTATTATTATTATTATTATTAGTAGTAGTAGTAGTAGTAGTAGTGACATTCTGTTTATTATTATTATTATTAGTAGTAGTAGTTGTAGTAGTGACATTCTGTTTATTATTATTATTATTATTAGTAGTAGTAGTAGTAGTAGTGACATTCTGTTTATTATTATTATTATTAGTAGTAGTAGTAGTAGTAGTAGTGACATTCTGTTTTTATTATTATTATTATTATTAGTAGTTTATTATTATTATTAGTAGTAGTAGTGAGTAGTGACATTCTGTTTATTATTATTATTAGTAGTAGTAGTAGTAGTAGTAGTAGTGACATTCTGTTTATTATTAGTAGTAGTAGTAGTAGTAGTTGTAGTAGTAGTGACATTCTGTTTATTATTATTATTATTATTATTATTATTATTAGTAGTAGTAGTAGTAACAGTTAAGAAAAGAACACGGTTTAAGAAAAGAAAAATACAGAGTTTGAAAATGTTAACCAATATTTCAACAGGATGTCTCGCTTCTTCATGTTATACTTAAATAATTTTTCAAATATATTAATCTAAAAAGTAATGTAAACATGGGATTCAAAAGACTGCACTAATATTGCATCTATGCAAGAAAATGTTATGATTTATGTTGTGGTAGGATCCACCTAATTTGCATAAATATGGTTGGTACCGGGAAGAGAGAAAGGAATCAAGAGATTCAACCAGAGACTCTGCCCGACTGCGACTCAGTCAATACATTCTCCAGGAACGGTCTTACCAGGAATATAAAAAAGACTATATGTAAATATTGTGTACACTTTCTTGTTTCAATACATTTTGACTAAGTACATTTTGTGTTGCATTATTATTCCATGCATTAGTCAAGTTTCAACAATTTATAAGATACATACACTGCACATGTTTATAATAATAATAATAATAATAATAATAATAATAACAATAATAATAATAATAATAAACAGAATGTTTGACGTAACTCTTCTAGTATTTTTCAACATTTGTTAATGTTCTAATATGTACCTTTTGCCGGGTAACCAAGGGCTCCAATTATTTTCGGTATAACCGTAGTTTTAAGGTATCATAGTTTGTTTTTTTTTCAATTTAACTTTTTTATATTCACTTGTGGGCGACGAATTATTTTCCACCATTTTAACCCCTGTCTCACAGGCCAGATTTAGCAAGCCTCCCACTGTTCTATCGTTACTTTCACGGAAAGTGCTCGGACGAACTACATTCCTTGGTTCCATCAGGCTTAATCTTCACGGCAAGAACCTTCCATGCCACGCCCATTGCAGCAAACCACCCACATTCCCTCCGTATTCCAGTCGAACATTTTCCTGCGAACCAATCCTCTATGGAACAGACTCCCAAGATGATGCTTCATTCATCACTACAATCTTAATCTGTTCACGTCTAGGGTTAACTTTATCTTTCCCTTCTATACATATAAACTTGCATCCTAACGTAACCTTCTAACTCGAGTCCCCCCAACCCGCGAGCATTGTACAGGGTGAAATTTACTGTAAAAAATTCATATTCTTTAAGAGATATTTTATCTTATGACACTGTTATCTATGAGAAGGACTTTTTGCAGTCTTTATCACTGAGCGTGGTCTATCTCAGAAATACTAAGTTATGAAAAGCTGTACGCCATCATAGCCATATGTCAAAACCCTCTGACATTGAATATAAATAGCTTCAAAAATACACCACTAGTGGATATAGACATATGCTGTATTCATCTCGTTGTCATTAATTCAATCATTGGATTTGAAATTGAGGTCAAAGTTCAGCAAGAACGAGCAATAACTGATATCATTGGGACAAAATATCACAAAAATCAACCTGATATCGCATATCAGCCAATTAATGAACACCTGATGATGACCAGAGAGTACTTGGTCGAAACATTGTGTCTATAATAAAATCTGTATCAAACAAGAAATAGTTCGAAATAATATAAGAATATTAAGAAAATCTTTATCTTCATTCTTGCAATTGCGTTGTGCCTTTCGACGTTTCTTTCACTTTTCATTCTATTAAACATTGCTCTCATCTCCTTTTATTCCAAGCGCACAAAACGGCGCTTCAAGGATCAGTTGTAGACATCCCTGACACGGATCATCATCGACTCTGAAACCTGGAAAACCATTGCTGCAAATCGGCATTCCTAGCGTAGGACCACCCGAGAGGAGACCGAGACTTTCGGATAAACATGAAGTGAATCTACGACGTGCTGTCAGAAGGGGGTGCCATACTCGCCCAGCCGCGTCCACCACCGACACTCCTCTGTAATTTCTGATCACGACTCTTTAGGAATAGGCTGGGCCTTCACAGCCATCTCCGCCATTACCACCAGAAAGAGGGGAGAGAAAGGGGAAAAGGAGAGAGGGTGACGTTCCGGATGTGATCGGGTGCCGACTATTGCACAGCACCATCGAATTATTTATTTTTAATCATTTCACCCCAAGCGATGCAGAAATGCCACTAGTACACAGCGAGTTACAGGGAGTGAAAATGAGGAAAAAAAGACTGAGTATAGGGATGACTGAGGAAAGGTCAATAGATGAATGGGATTGAAGAAGAAAGAAGATGGCGGATGACGTTGCATTTAAATTTTTGACGATTATAGTTATCAGGGAAGCAAGTAAACAGAACGGAGTTCCACAGGCGGGAAAAGAAACTATTAGAGTAAAAGAGGCGGTTGCATTTAACTACAGTGTAACCCGGATATAAGAGAGTTGTCGGGACCGGAGAAGAAGTCTCTTATATCCGGTTTTCTCTTATATCCGGGTTTGGTCTATTTTATATACATTAACACAGGGTCTAATTTGGGACCAGAGAAAATCTCTCTTATATCCGGGTTTCTCTTATATCCGGGTCTCTTATATCCGGGTTACACTGTATTACAATAGTAAATGGGTGAGACATAGATGCTAATCTATTATTCCGTTATTCCATTTTCAACCACTATTCGTTCTCGCTTTCTCGCTTTCTCGCCCTTACCTTTTCAACACTTATTCTTTCGATTTTTCCTAATTTAATGAACTCACTCTTTCTTTGGCGCATAAAGACTTATTCTAATTGTGTTCGTTTTTATCGTCGCTGTATTTTTTGAACTTGTTTATTCACGTTGTTTATATTCTAACCGCCTATTCTGCCTTCATGTTAATACTTTCCGCTCTATTTGATTCTTTTTATTATTCCTCTGCGTTCTCTTTTACAATCGAATACCTCTTCAGGACATCTTAAAGAATAAAGGAATAGTTAAACCAAAGCAATAACAAAAAAAAAAAAAAAAAGAAAGAAAGAAAGAAGGAAGTCATGAAAGGGCAGAAGACAATCAAATAAACTCTCCATGATTTTGCCTTGAAGAGACAATTATAAACAACAAAAAAGAATCTCTACGAATTTCAACAAAACATTTTATCTGCTCGTGTGCTTTCCTCTCTTCGTTTCGTATAAGCAAAAGTTCGGATGAATTTTCAGATAGACACATCTCTTCACCAAAGCCAAAACTGTTTAAACTTGAAGCAAATCAGTACGAATTCAGTTTGGTTTGGTTTATTTTATTTTACGGTATATCAACCTTAATGGGTTATTTGATACCAACAAGATTTTTATTACATGTAATACTTTTGTTTTCAAAAAATAATTCTGGCAAGATTTTTTCCAGAAATATTTTGCTGGTAATTTTTTTTTTTTGTCAAAAATATATTGCTAGTAAGATTTTCTTCTGAAAAATGTATGGCTGGTAATATTTTTTTTCAAAAAAATAATTGCTGGTAATTAATTTTCTTCCCAAAATGTATTGCTATTATTAAAACTTATTTTTAGATTTTCATAGTGTTTTAATCCCAATTTGGGGATTAAGTATTTACCTATAGCTAGGAACCTAACAGGTGCCACCACCCCGGATCAGTGTGGACCTGGGAACACCAGCAATTAAGAGGTGGTTGCACACATCTCAAAACCTCCTGATCAGAGGCCTTGCTGTTGAATGTAGTTTATCGTCTTACCCAGAGCGAGTATGAATTCAACTATGTTTCTTCAACGCCCACTGAACCAAAAGTTGGGGGTTTAATACCGTATCTAGGTTGAGTGAAGGAATGGGTGTGTACGTGGTGTAAGGTGTAGCTGACTGGAATGAGAAGGCGGAGAACCGAGTTCGAACTCCAGTCGAATTCGTTACATTCACATATGGACAAATACACTTGGGAAAGGTATGAATCTATCTCTTCCCGCCCCAGCTATGGTGGATAGCAAAACAAGCTGATCCCTAGAGCCTTGCTTGGCAACCAATCTAGAAGAAGAAAAATTATGAATTCCAACTCGAGGTGAGTCGTTTGGAGACCCTGTGCACCGGCTTTCTGCATTCGGTCCTTCTGAAAAGTGTGGTTCTGCACAATCTAAAAAAATATTATTATCTCCCAAAAATTGTTACTGCATTATTCGATCGTAAAAAAAAGAATAAGAAATTATTCTTACAATCCCAAATATGTCTCTACTTTAAATAACCCCTAAAGGGTTGATAAGCCGTAAAAAAGGATAAGAAAATTATTCTTACAATCAAAAATATGTTTCGGTTTTAAATAACTTCTGAAGGGTTGATAAGCCGTAAAAAAAGAATAAGAAATTATTCTTACAATCAAAAATGTGTTTTGGCTTTAAATAATAAAAAAAAAAGGTTTATAAGCCTAAACGTTAAAATCAGTTTATCAATAAGGTGTGGAGACATTTGTTAATTTCAATTAACTACACCGTCAGGCCACATAAAGATTGTGATTTAGAGTTGTCTTTCTCCTAAACTGGCTACAAACCATGGCTAGAGAGACCAGATTTTTGAAACCCATGAGAACACGTCATCGTCCTCATCAGTACTGTTTTGACAACGCTGCAATCAAGTAGACCGAATATATCGAGTCAATTGCTACGTCTGCTAAAAGAATGTGGGTCAAAGATTTTTTTCTAGTCAGAATCCATCCTGCACATTTATAAATCTACCATTCGTTCGCGTATTGAATACTTTTGCCATATCTGGTTTTGGTGCTTCTAAGGTGCATCTCGATATTCTTGACAAAATCCAGAGAATGGCCTGCAATACAATCGATACTGACCAAGCATCTTGTCTCCTGTCACTTTCTCACCGACATAATCTGGTTTCCTCTATCTCTGTTCTACAAATATTTTCATGGCAACTGCATTTTTCCCTGGTGCCTAGATCACATGAAATTAAGCGTGCTACTAGACTGGTAACTAGGTCTCACCGTTTTACTGTTAAACTAGCTAGATGCAAACTCCACATCTAATCTAATAGTTTTTTTTTCTCGCGCTTCCCACCTGTGGAACTCCCTTTCGTTGACTTGCTTCGCTGATAACTACAATCTACAAAAATTTAAATGCAACGTCAATCAGCATCTTCTATCTTCTTGAAGCCTGTTCCTTTCATGTACTTTTCTCAATTCTACACATTTTGAATCTTCTCATTCTTGTCTTTCACTTTCACTTTCACTTTCACTTTCTGTAATCCCCTTCGTTTTAGTAGCGTTGTCACCTTACCTGAAGTGAAATAAATAAAAAAAAAACAAAAACAAAACAAACTTGATGATAAGAAGTTTATACCTGAGTTTATCCATATACCTGAGAAGTGGTCGATCAAAATTTAGCGATGCATCTGGCTATACATGAGCATTTAGGGGTACTGTGCATTCGTTTATTCTGATCACAGGACCAGATCATCTAATTTGTGACTGCATAAAAGACATAGATGTATGTTGGTGCCTTCACTAAATCGCGATACGTAAAGTTTAAAATTATTTTTTTAGAAATGAAAAAAAAAATCATTTTAGCTAAAGGATTAATTTTACTATTTACAGTAAGCAAAATACTCTGTTGTCTATTTCAAAGAGAAATATTGATTGGAATCGATTTCTTCTCAGATAAAATCGGAACTTTTGACACATTTGTGAATAAATTCTCGGTTTTAAAAATCTTTCAAAAATAAAATAGAGGTTTCTGAAACGTTATTTGTGGAAAATTAGCAAATTTAAAGTTAAATTAATCTGATTTGAAGAAAATATTACTTACTTATTGCATAAAATAGTGTACGCAAGTATTTCTCTGTTGTCGTATTGACAGCCTGACGTGTTTACAGTTATGGTCGAGCATAATGTTTATATGAGTGATTTTGTTCCATATGAGGGAACAACCCTTAAAACACGTGACCTTTTAGTGATAATGTCAGATATGAACATTCGTACTTACAAATTCTGCGAGTATATGAACATACAAAAACAAATCAAAATTCTTTTTTTTAATAATCGCGGTAATCAGATTGTAGTACGCTATAGAATATATTATTGTTAAGTATAGTTTTACTTATAATATTTTAAGCGTTTTACATTTGAAACTGAATTTTAAAAAAATGTAAAAACTTTATCAATTATTCAATTTAAAATAGTAAAAACATTGAAAACAAATCTTATAAAAGTTGATTTTTTATCGATTTTTTTTTCTTCAGACAATATTGTCCTTAACATATATTATTCATAAAAGCAATTAAAAGCTTCTTTAATTAAATAATGTCTTAGTTTTATTGCGTTTTTATTTTTGGATTTAGAGCAGATTTTTGGTAAGACTGGGTCCAATTTTGAAAAAGGAAATCTGGTATTTAAATTCTTGAAAGATTGCTGCTTTTAACTAATATAGTCACTAAAAATTATCACCTTCAATTTCTCAAGTTTTCATAAAATTAAGCTAGTGGGTGAAACACATGTAAAAAAAAGTATATTTTTTAGCTAATAAAAACAATTAAAAAAATAATTTTTATTTTTTATTTAATAAGTTATGAAATTCTAATTAAAATTTGACAATTATTTGATTTTTGCAAGAATTTCCAAATCAATGTGTCTGTCACTATTAAAATTTTCTATGCTAAAAATTAATACTTCCGCTGACGCTAGAAAAACAAGCTTTTTAATCAAAAATTCGAATGTTCTACAATGGAGTAAAAAATTTCATTAAATATTCAAAAAATACTTTTCTCTTTCCACTTGATAATAACAAAGATTTTGATTATAAAATTATTTTTTCATTACGTTTGGAGCATGTTTTCATTATGGTATACTGATTTTTTAGCGATTTCGTGAAGGTGCCTAGATGTATATGCGAGAATACTAAATGTATGTAGAAGTAAGTAATATTAGAACTGTTCAATAGATCCATCAACCTATTGATGTAAACCTTTCAATTATCAAACTGTTTTCATTTTTTCCTTCTTTCTTTCCTCCATTCATCGAACATTTAGAACTTAGCGCAACAAAGAACCGCTCAAAATCATACCTTCCCCAAAACGCTGTCAGACATTTCGATCCGGAAGCCCACAAAAAAGACAGCTATGATTGCTTCCGGTCAAATCAATAACAGAACAAACGCTTGTTGTAATCAGACAATTCTGTAACAGATTTACAGTTTGGCTTCAGTGCTCCGTTATGTGGGCCATCAGCCAAAGGTTTGAAGATTCTATAGGAAGTCCCGTCAAATAATGCTCAAGAAAAAGTCGTTTTATAAACGAACTTAATTTCGTCCTCCCAGTGATAAATTTTCCTCGTTTAAATAAATAGCCGATAACGATGGACCATAGAGAGTTAGTTGATTAATACTTCAGCTTGTTTCATCATTCTCTCTTTTATTTTAATCAATTCATCGCAAGGTGATAATGTCACTAAGAAGCAAGTGGCTAATGGGAGTGAAATAGAATGAAAAAGACTTTAGAAGGAACCGAAAAGCCAATTCTAAACCGGGAACAAAGGATAAACCTCCCGTGAACCGGACGATAGGCGAACCTATCTACTTCTGTTTGGGAGAAGAAGAAAAAATGAATACATAAATGATTAGTAAATAAAATGAAGTTCAGGCGAGGACATTAGAAATGTAGAGACGGTGTAGACTTTTGTAGGAACCGAAAAGTAATCACAATCGGGAAACGAAGGACAAAACTCTATTCTTGTTCAAAAGACAGGGGAGGTGTGTGAACCGAGCGGTAGGCGAACCTGTCTACTCATATTTAAATCTATTTATCAAACATTCGCTCTAGTTCTAATTATAAAATCCCCTCATTATATATATATATATATATATATATATATATATATATATATATATATATATATATATCATTCTGTTTATATCTATCTATCTATCTATCTATCTATCTATCTATCTATCTATCTATCTATCTATCTATCTCAGTCTATATCTATCTATGTATGTATCTATATATCTCTCTAGTTTTTTTTTTTCATATCAATCTATGTACCTATCTCTGTCTGTTCATATCTATCTATCTATCTATCTATCTATCTATCTATCTATCTATGTCTATTCATATCTGTCTATCTATCTATCAACACACACACACACGCACACACACACGCACACACACACATATCCCATTGATTGCTTGCCATATTTTCTACGAATTTATTTAACCCCACTAAATCAGTTGCCATCCCCGCCATTGTTCCTTTGCAAGTCATTTGCCTTTATCTTCTATTTTTCCTTAATTTACTACCACTACTACTACTACTACTACCACTCACTCTCATTGTCCTTCTCTCTATGTGAATCTCTCATTTTCGCTTCACTCGTCATTTATTCCGTTCGCTTTCCTCTTCTATTTCCCTTGTTGTAAATATCAACGAATTGTATCCCTGTTTTCGGAAATAAACAAGATGACATTTGCTGAACGATGCAAATACCCACTTGTCAGTAGCGTTCGGTGATTTCAGATGTCGTCAATCGAGGTCGAAATACTCGAAGCGTAATCTGCAAGACTTAAATTAGCCGAAAACAGCGCTGTAAATGAGTGCAGGCGTCGTGTGCGTGCACATACAAAAACACGCTTAGTCTAAATTCATGTGTCCATATGTGCGTTATGAGAGGAAATTGTGTGCACTTACAAATTTATTGTCTTCTATTTCTATTCGTATATATATATATATATATATATATATATATATATATATATATATATATATATATATATATATATATATATATATACACACATATTTTTTAAAATGCCATGCCCTGTGGTGGAAAATATTCTATTAAACGCGCATATTTCTTTGTGTAATATGCCAGGATGTAACTTACATATGTTGTATACGATACTAACTGTTAGGTTTTAGAGTAGAAATCAACAGATGGCTTTAAGATAGATAGATAGATAGATAGATAGATAGATAGATAGATAGATAGATAGATAGATATAAACATGCTAAAGTAAATAAGATAGATAGATAGATAGATAGATAGATAGATAGATAGATAGATAGATAGATATAAACATGCTAAAGTAAATAAGATAGATAGATAGATAAAGATATATAAACATGCTAAAGTATATAAGATAGATAGATAGATAGATATATACATGCTAAAGTAAATAAGATAAATAGATAGATAGATAGATAGATAGATAGATAGATAGATAGATAGATATGAAGAGCATAAAGTAAATCCAATAGACAGACAGATAGGTTGCATTCCTCCGGGTTCAGAAGTTAAAATGCACCCCTCACCTTACTTGCGACAACTCTAAGAAAGTTTATCTGATTTACTGCAACATTTGTGACGGTGGCAATTATACTGGTGAGGGTGGCTCTGAATTGCGCCTTCGATTTCGCAATAACAAAAAAGCAATTAGAGACAACTATAATTATTACAAGGCACCTCAGCATTTCAACATACCGACTCATACTATAAACAATGTTAAATGCACGCTTCTATGCCCTTCCTTTAATTCACAATACAGCCATAGAAAAGCTGAAAGTAATTGCATTCTCAAGCTTAAGGAATTAATTTAGGATTAAAGAAAGACATATACATTCTCAATGGTCTTACCTATTACAAATATAATAATTAAGACAGGTGAGTCATTATTAGCTTTTAATGTTTAAAGAACTGGTCAGAACCTGTCTGCTTTTAAACATGTGTATTAATTACATTTCTCCTTACAACCATTTCCATTAATATTTTCTCACTTTGTATATGCATGCATATAGATGTTAATTAGTTGTATATGTGCCTATATTTTTAAGACGAGACATTGTAACTATTTATGCTATTTATATTGTTCGGACTGTTGTCCTCATCGTTATTGTCATATTCACGATGTTTCGGCCGTTGTAAGCTCCGGCCTTCTTCAGGTGACATACGTTAGAATTTAAAACTTTATTTAGTCCATGGGGCTAGATTATTCTAGTTCCGCTTGCCTTTTTTGGATATCTCAGTTTCAATAATTTCCCTTAGTAATTCAACAATCCAAGGTTTTCTTCAACTCTATTGTGGCCAGGTATTGAACTCACAACTCTTTGGGTTAAGACACTTAGGACACACGGCCCAGTGGATGAATGCGTTGGTTGAAGTAATCCAAATGTGACTTGACCCCCAACTCTCTTTATTCTTTATTTGCTGCTGCAAGGTTGTAATCGCCGGGGCCTGGCGTCTTCTCTCATCTAAAATGATCCTCGTTCGAAGGTCTAAAAACGTTATTTGCCCGAGCTCTCCACTAAGGTCTTTTATGGTGTGGTGTGCCTATACATATGCATTTAGCTCAAGGACTAAAACTGCTCAATTCCACTTGGGCTTTCGTTATTAGACCGGCACTAACGATCTTAGTGCAGAGACCAAGATGTTCCCTCGAGGTTTGAAAACCCGGATCAGACGCCGTCTGCCATCTAAAATGAGGAGATAATACGCTTTTTTTTTTTTTTTTTTTTTTAGATACTGCGCTTCGATCCGGACAAAAGGCCAAGAAACAATATTGTTATGTTTTTAAAATCTCTATATATAAAAGGCAGGATGTGTGTGTGTGTGTGTGTGTGTGTGTGTGTGTGTGTGTGTGTGTGTGTGTGTGTGTGTGTGTGTGTGTGTGTGTGTGTGTGTGTAACGAATACACGGCCGCAATTTTCGACGGATTTGCACCAAAATTTACATGCACATGCTCCAAGTTAGCGAGAAGGCCAAGACCGACATTGGATTTCACAACTCTCATCGATAGTGGAAATAATCACTTTGTTCATGCATTTACGGCAGTTTCCATGTAGTTTGCGGCCATTTTCTACTGGCCAGAGTGACATCCAATAGCTGGCTGTCACGAATAGGCAGGAAGATTCTATTGGCCAGCCTGAGAGCCAACAGCTGACTGACACGAATGTTAATTAGCATGCTAGCATGCAAACAAATCGATAGCTGCATTCGTCACAAGTGGGAAAAATTTAAATCTGCATGGCACTTTACTCCAATTGGCTCATTCGCTTGCTTAAACTCAACGTTGATTCTGATTTCGCAGAACTGGGTTGGGTGTGAAAAAGTATTTGTTGTTAACATTCTTTTTTCATTCGGTTTTTCCAGTTACGAGTCCTTTTTTAAAGCTGATCGTTTTGTGTTCATTTTGTTTAGTTCTTTTTCCGTAACAGATTTAATGTTTAGTATAGAGCTTAGAAAAAATTCGAAGTGTGAGATAGGCAAGAAGTAAGGCATGTAGCAACATCAATACGGCAAAAGGCACTCCTTTAAAGGCAAAGAAGGGCAAAAATATCTTAAGTCAAGTGATAGCGATTGCTGTATGAGTCGTACGATTTTTTAATCAAGCACGGGCAATGACAGGCCATGCTGCTAGTAATTATATAAATGGCGTAAGATTAATCTGTAAAATAGGATTTTCAATTTGTTCAGTAATATTATTGTGGTTTTCCTGTGATTTTGTTATATGATTAAAACACACACACACACACACACACACACACACACACACACACACACACACACACACATATATATATATATATATATATATATATATATAGTCTATCAAACAATAGATAATGAATGTCTTTTTGCCCTTTTGGTTAGTTTGATCGTTTTATCTCAGATGGAAACTAGCAAAGGTATTTACCTAAATTAAATGTTTCGATCCGGGTCCTTTCAACCATCAATGGTCGCTTCAAGGAATAAAGATTAAATGTTCAGCAACAGCCAGTTTGGCGTTTGCATTGTTGTCAGTTCACGTATTATGAATATGAATGTACTCAGATCTGAAACTTTAATTTCAGTAAGTACCTTCAGACATTTCTATCTGAACCGAACAATTCCTACATCAGGCTAAACTCACCGAAAGACTCAATAGACATTAGTAAAAAATCTGAACACAGGATACCAGGGGGTACTTTTTCGCAACACTGTAAGATGCTACAAAAAACAAAATTATGAACTGAATAAAGGAGTCCTTCTTGAGTAGCCTCATCACATTTACACTTTCATATATATGAGATATATAATATGTGCTATGTTTAGAAATTAAAACATTAATATTGATAAAAAGAAATGCACCTTAAGAGAAACAAAACACCCTTGATAATGGCTAAATTCGTTGTTGTGAATGTGAAGATATTCTTAGTGATGATTTATCCGAAACATAAGAAATAAAACGCAACTGGATGGTGAAAGGTATAATCAAATAATATATATTTTATTTGATTTAGATTGTAGTGAATCTTTAGATATTCGGGTTACCAAAATGTACGTTTATAAAGCGGATATTGCTAGCAGTCTAGAGAAATGTCAGACTTAGCTCATACTATTCATCTTAGAAATAGGTTAGCGTCAATCCACTGTGTTTTTCTCGGCCCTAACAAGGACAGAAAATATCATTAGCAAATACTTTTCACGCGTCACGCATGGCTGGTTTCTCCGGCGGCCGCGTTCTCTTGTTCTGTGGTTTCTCTTGCCGACCCTTCTCCACATCTAACTCAGAAGTGTGAGCTTATATCCTTTTGACCAGTCTCCGAGATTCTTGCGCGAAACTTGGTTTCGACTAACATCAAAAATCTCTTCGTGTTAATTTTTTGGATTGGCCAAAATGATTTCCATTCTTTTTCATTTTTTATGACAGAAGTTATGCGTATAGTCTTCCTGGTTTTTCTTAGTTTTCAGACACAAATTAGTCGGCTCGGGTCCAGCAAACATTTCTTTTGAGGGATGCCTTCACGTTAGCTGAAAGGGAAATATAGACAGGGAAGGAAAGAAAGAGATAAAGGTTTTAAAGGAAAACGCATATGCCTTATTTTAATTTGAATTGTACTTTTTGTCTATATATTTTATTTTTATCGGGATTCATTACAGATTAACCGAAGACGCTCGGAAGCAAAGACCTTTTAGACAATTCGTACACACGTTATGTCCAAAAAAATAAATCTTGTAGCAAGGACTCTGACCGGGGAATTGGATATTTTGAGAAGTCTGGAACTTCCTATTAATTACACTTGTTCCCCGGTCACAATGATCCAGAGTGGTAGCACCTGTTAGGGCCCTAGCTATGGGCAAGTAGTGAATCCCCAAACAAAAAAGTATAAATTTAAAAATTAATTTTATTATAGTAAAAATACCAGCAATACAAAAACGGACCAACAATGCATATTTATAGTAAAACGACAAACAAAAATTCTTTGAGCCGGATGATCAGAAATACTTTTCATGGGCAGTTGAAAGTATACAATAGCATACAAACTATTTGTAGGAGAAAGCATAACATTACGTAAAAAATATTTAGATTTCGGCATCAAATAACCCATAGAGGTGTTGATATGCCGCCAAAAAAAATCACTCATCCAGACAACCACCATTTCTTTCATGACATTAGTTCATATAATATCCTACAATTTCTTAAATCAAACTGTATTCCAAAATATAACTTCAACAAAACTACAACATAAAACTCATATCACCACCTCTAGTAATTATGTCCACAGAAACATGTATCTGTATAAAATCTGAATACCATCTAGCATGTATTCAATTGTGAAAGCAGAATAACATAAACTATTTTTATCATTTCAATGATTCCAAGAAGTAACCCATAAGTTGTTATGCTGTTCAACAAACAAAGTAAAACACGCAATAATAGTTTACACAGTTGCTTTTCTTAACGTCCGTATGCATTCAAGGAGTTTGATTTGTGGATAAACTTTTAAGTGGTGGCAGGATTCTCAGGTTTCTTGAGGTATCCCCTTAGAAGGAAACTCCAACAGAAAACCTACGATCTAGGAAACTTAGTTTCCGTTCAACGTGCAGAAGAAGGAAAACTCGATATAAAACCTACGGCCAAGGAAATTTACTGTTTTCTTTCAAAATGCTAAAAAAGGGGACTCCAGTAGAAATCCTATGGCCTAGGGGACTTACGGTTTTCGTCCAACATGTAAATAAACGTCTGTCTCAATATTCAGAGATATGGCAACTCATTAAAAGCAAGACCAGCTCCAGTTTTCCGAACGCTTGCAGCTATACGTTTAGTTATTAACAAGGATGATTTTATTATTGCTTTTTAACTGGGTGTATGTGTTGTGTTTCTAAAGTTATAGGGATGTTTTATTTCCCGAACACAGGTAACACATTATGACCGTGTTCGTAGTTAATATTATTGAGTGTTTGCTTTTTCTTATTTATTGTTCCAGAGAAAAAAAAAGAGATTGAAAATAATGAAAATTTGAGAATCCAAAGTTTCAGGATTGTGGGTCCGGATCTGGACCGGAATGCTGTTAATTTGCTCATGGAGTCAGCCTGATTCCAAAATGGCATGATATGTTGGGCTACGGCCTCTAGGAATAAAGTTGAAAAACTATGACACAGTGATGCACTGACATTTGAAATTATTATATAGATTAACCTTTTAACTGAATTGAAGCACAAGAGAGAGATTTTAATGTCGGAATTTTCGAACACACCTTTGTTCTTTTAGAACGATTTTTTTAACCGGCCTAATAAATCTACATATTATAAGTAGCCCCTTTCGTTTTAATCATATATATATATATATATATATATATATATATATATATATATATATATATATATATATATATATATCGCCGACGTGACGCCGACGTGATCATATTGAAACGGAACGCTGATCTTGACAAATTTCAGTTGTCTGTTTTGATTAGTCTTACTCTTATGTCCATCGTCTTTTCATGTTCAATTAAATATAGTCTAATGTTAATTATGTTTTATGAATATGTCCTGAAGATGGTCTACTAGACCGAAACGTCCGACGTTGACATTATATTTACATTAAAACAGCATAATTGCATATTAGGATTTGTGTTTGTTTTTTCTGTATATTTTTCTTATATATATATATATATATATATATATATATATATATATATATACAGAGAGAGAGAGAGATAGAGAGAGAGAGAGAGCAATAGATAGGAAACATATTTAGGCAGTAAGAATTTATATATACAAGATATTTTTTAAATTAAACCAACAAGAACGATCCGATCAATATTTTTTTCTATTTTTACAATTTACGAAGTTGTGCCAAGACTTTGTCCTAGTGTTTATTTTCTCTACGTATCTGAGAAATCTTGTAATAAATGTACCCACCAGCAGGATTCAACCTGCGCCTCCTCTTCGTAAAGAGGGATCGGCATCATCTCCTGGGTGTTTTAGAGCAATCAGCTACGAAGATCCACACAGCCAAGCATGCTTCTATTTGCCTTACAGCACATTTCGTTCAGATTTAAGGTAATATTACGTTGCATGGCTCTGAGCTTCTCTATTTCTGCATGTTCTTAGGCACACTGGAACAAGTTTTCTTCAATGCGCCAGTCGGTATAAAGACTGTTTACAAAAATAGGACATTCGACTCAACTACTGGCATCCACTAAAGAATAAAATATAGGTAATTAAAATAAAAATCCATTAATTTTTTAGAAATGTCTCATATATATTGTTTGTTTCTAGGAACAGCCTCAAGTAACTGGCATAATACCTGTTAAGTGTATATACATATATATATATATATATATATATATATATATATATATATATATATATATATATATATATATGTATAGAGAGAGAGAGAGAGAGAGAGAGAGAGAGAGAGAAGAACGGGAGGCATATATTTTTATATATATATATATACAGAAAAGAGAAAAAAGAGAGATAGGAACGGGATATATATATATATATATATATATATATATATATATATATATATATATATATAGATAGATAGATAGATAGATAGATAGATAGATAGATGAGTAATGGATAGCGGCTTGGATTGAGGGATCGCAGAGCCGAGTTCGAATTTCAATCGAATCTATTACATTCACTTACGTGCTAATACCCTTGGGAAAGGTGTGAATCCTCTTCTTCCTCCTCCAGCTACGGCTAAATAGCAGTACAGTGGGTTCTATAGTCTTGGATTGCAACTGGTCTAGGAGAAGGAAAACTCTGAATTCAAAACCTGCGGAGGGTCGTTTAGGGACCTTGTGGCACGTAGTGCACCAGGTCTCTGCATTCGGCCCTTCAAAAAATGTGGATGGTCCTGCACGAAACCTTCACCACTATAGTGGTGAAGGTTTCGTGCAGGACCATCCACATCAAATCTCATGTGCTGTTGTCGGTTTCCTGGGAAGATCTGATCCTCATACGTTGATATATATATATATATATATATATATATATATATATATATATATATATATATATATATATATATTATATATATATATATTTTATTTGGATGGACTCATATTTAAGTAGATGCTCTGTTTTTATTAGTAAACAGTATATTTACATCTACGGTCCTGAATATTCGAGAAATCTTGTTATTAAAACATGCGTCCTACGGCAGGATTCGAAACTGCGTTTCCTGGGGGAAAACTGTTATTAGGCATTACTTGCCGTGACTTCTCGGTTACGTCGGACTTCCTGATCAAACAAAGCCCGAATAGTGCTTTCGATCACTTTCTAATAATTAGATATTTAAAAAAATAATTGTTTACACTTTCTTCACTTTAATTACAACAGTGAATGACCGTCTTTAAGATATCTGTTATTAAACATCTGATCAATAGCGTTCACCTTATCTTGTCTCTTCACACGGTATTTTATAGGAATACCATGACATTAAAAAACACTTGAACCGCTATTTAGGTTGTTGATAGACAAATAAACGTAAATTTGAATTAAAATGAAAATAATAACACAGTCACCATTGTTTGACTTGGTGGACGAAGAATAAAGGACAAAGGTTAAATAAACTGGGAGTGACTTCAACAGATGTTGTCCTGGGTATGACAATAAATTACCTACAGGAAATGGGAAGTTTAAGGAGTGTTGAACCACCTCGTAAATGCTGTTTTTCGTAGGTCAACTCTGACACGGTGTGGTAGCACCTGTTAGGGTCTCAGCTATGGATAAATACTGAAACCCCAATCTGGGATCAAAACATGATAATAAAAAAAAATACATTATAACATTACCAGCAGTACACCAAAGCTCCCAAGAAAATAAAAATATAAAGAGGGAGACAGAGCAATATTAACTACGAACACGGTCATAATGTGCTAGCTGTGTTTGGAAACACATACACCCAGTTAAAAAGCAATAATAAAATCATCCTTGATGATAAGTAAACGTATAGTCGTAACCGTTCGGAAAACTGAAGCTGGTCTTACTTTTAACTAGTTGCCATTTCTCTGGATATTGAGACAGACGTTTATTTACATGTTGGACGAAAACCGTAAGTCCCCTAGGCCATAGGAGTTCTGTTGATGTCCCCGTTATGGGAAACATTCTCTTTGGAGTAGTTTTTACAATGAAGATTGGGAGAAAGCTGCTCGGGTGGAACTTACTCCTCACCAATAGAACAGAAAGGGTTAGTTCGCTACAGTGTGTGTGGTATGGCAGGTCTTTGGCCTTGAAGGTTAGATCTAGTGTAACCAAGGAATGTAGCTCATCTGAATACTTTCCTTGAAAACATTGTGAGAGAACAGCGTGAGGCTTGGCACGTCAGAATGGGGTTGTAGGATTGAAAATAATTTGTCACCCACAAGGATGAATTTTTTTTTTTTTTTGGAATCTATCGAGACTGGAATATGAACACTGTGCAGCACCTACCTATATATAGTCGCAGTACGCCATTTTTCAGTCCGATCTGGCACTTGTAAAGGAGGAGCCATGAACTTATTGAACCGATACAGGAAACTGACCATCTTGCCAGCATCTTTAGCGATGAATCGTATGTATGAGTTCTACTTGAGGTCTGGCTTGCATTTAAATCTCATTTGATGTTAAATGCACGAGTCCTCTCCTAAGGAATGTCCGTTCGTCGCGAACTTTGCGGTCAAACGTTATAATTATTTATTATTAATGTGCTCGTTATTAATAATGAGCACTTTATTTACAAAAACACTCATGCCTTAAATGCGTTATCCTTCAGTAATATATTGATCAACGGTTGTTCAGGAATGTTTATTATTATTATTATTATTTTTAGATAGATAGATAGATAGATAGATAGATAGATAGATAGATAGATAGATATGAGAAGATTGAGAGTAATACGAGAAGAATGAAATACAAAGTTACGGAGATAGATAGATAGATAGATAGATAGATAGATAGATAGATAGATAGATAGATAGATATGAGCAATGATAGACAAACAGATAGATAGATAGATAGATAGATAGATAGATAGATAGATAGATAGATAGATAGATATGAGAAGATTGAGAGTAATACGAGAAGACTGAAATAGATAGATAGATAGATAGATAGATAGATAGATAGATAGATAGATTTCGACTGTCCTCTGTTCGAAATTTCAAAATCCGAAAACCTCCAAAATTGGAAAGTGTTTCAGGTGTTGACATCCGTTGCCACAAATGGAAAATTTCAGAAAGATTCCTAGACTATGTTGGCGCCAGTTTTTTCGCGCTTAAAATATTATTCAAAATGTCAAAAACTCCTGCATATAAAAGTAGCGACTTTTGTACACGTATAGAAACTACAAAATATTATTTTTACGGGAAATCTTAATTTCACCACTTAAAAATCCGTGTAAGCATTATATGACTAGCATCATTACCTGTACCTGTATGTATACAAAATTTATTACATTTCATATAAAACTACTTTCAGGGCATAATTTATTTATATAAAACTACCTTAAGTGTATATGTATAAGCTGTTTATGCTTGGGTTCCATTTCCAATGTGCACCATTTTATACATGCTATGTACAAAATGCGTAACAAAATCTGAAAAAATTAAAACCGAAGCACTTCTGGTCCCAAGAATTTCGGATAAAGGATTCTCGACCTGTAGTAACAGGATAAGATGCATAGATAGATAGATAGATAGATAGATAGATAGATAGATAGATAGATAGATAGATAGATAGAGAGAATGAGATACAGCCATAGATAGATAGATAGATAGATATGAGAAGATTGAGAGTAATACGAGAAGAGAAATAAAAAGACATAGATAGATAGATAGATAGATAAAGATTAGATAGATAGATAGATAGATAGATATAGATAGATAGATAGATAGATAGATAGATAGATAGATATGAGAAGATTGAGAGTAATACGAGAAGACTGAAATAGAAAGTTACATAGATAGATAGATAGATAGATAGATAGATAGATAGATAGATATGAGAAGATTAAGAGTAATACAAGACTGAAATAGATAGATAGATAGATAGATAGATAGATAGATAGATAGATAGATAGATAGAAGATGAGATACAGCCACAGATAGATAGATAGATATGAGAAGTTACGTAATACGAGAATACTGAAATAGAAAGATAGATAGATAGATAGAGATAGATAGATAGATATGAATGAGATCCATAGATAGATAGATAGATAGATAGATAGATAGATAGATAGATAGATATAGATTGATAGAGAAGACAGATAGTTACGTAGAAGATAGATAGATAGATAGATAGATAGATAGATAGATTGATAGGCATACAGATAGTGTAAAGTGTATTAAATATGATATTGAATAATATCTCGAAATAATAAACAATTTTAATAAAAATCACTTAAAGATTATCTTTGGCAATTGTTGAGGTTCAACTTTAATTTTGTTTAAGACAACAGTTGTTAATCTAGAAAAATCGGAAAGGACTACGTGTCCGCTCCTTGAGAAGTTTTTTTTTAGTCGTCCATTTTGACACTTTTCTTTTCTTCTTTTTTTTTACAACGTGGTTTTCTTTAAGCAAATTAAAGTAAATATCCCTCACTAAAACCGAATCAATATTGTCAAAAACAAGTCAAATTTAGAAAATAAAAAATAAAGAAAAGAAAGAAAGAAAGAAAGAGAGTGAGAGAGTGGGGGGAGGTAAAATGGAGAGATCGAAAAATAAGGCTAGGCGTTTGTAGTTTGTCGTTTCTTCAATGTCATCGACCAGCCCTTTCAAAATGGCTGTTTCATGCGGGCATATTGATTTTATTACAAGGCTTCTGATGTCAGCTTATCGATCCTCCGATAACATCGATTTTTATGCAATCAATTGATTGGTAAGCAAGCTGACCTATGGCGTCATTTATGGAGAGGATTTGGCGAATATGTCAAACCAAATATCGTAAGGGGCTTGGCGTTGAAGCTGATTCGACTGGTAGGAAATTTGGTTACCTGAGTTCCACTTTCAGAAAAGAAATGAATTGCATCAAATTG
Organism: Acanthosepion pharaonis; assembly: GCA_903632075.3. Taxonomy (NCBI): domain Eukaryota; kingdom Metazoa; phylum Mollusca; class Cephalopoda; order Sepiida; family Sepiidae; genus Acanthosepion; species Acanthosepion pharaonis. The sequence goes on from CAHIKZ030004155.1 coordinate 5,362,911, forward strand.
AGAACTAGTCTTTCAGCCAACCGAACAACTACAAATTCGATAACGAAAACTCGCATTCGTCCAGAAAAAAAGCTTCAATCGTACATACATTTGAGAATCACTTACTTCCCTACGAGGCTACGTTAAATCGCGGAGAAATATAGATTTGCAATGGATGTGCTGCCTGCCTTTAGAATCAGCATTCGCCTTACCTTATCTTGAACCCGTCCACTAACGCCAGTGTAAAAAAAATGCACAAATATTAGAGCCACGAATCAGACAAGAGTTTAAAATTTTCTTCTACAATATACAATTCAACTTTAAATGTACCCATACAATGCAATCTTAACGAACACAATCTAGCAGGGTGTCGTCCATTTTCGGCCCTTCTCCATTTTAAAAAAAAATTTTTTTTAAGCATTACGCCCCGAGCAAGGCGTGAAGCCACTAGGATGCAGGGGGTTGCAGAAGATTTGGAGCGAGAGCAGATAGGAGTGATAGAAGAAAAGATGAGGAGAGGGATAGTGGATAGATCAAGGTCGATTGACATTACATTTGAATGGTTGGAGATTATAGCTCTTAGGGAAACTGGAATAGGGAATGGAGTTCCACAGGCGAGAGGTGCGAGACATGAAGCTGTTAGAAGAGACGGCTACATTTAATAGTTTCAACAGTGAAAGGGTGAGAGCGAGATGCCAGCCTCGTAGGGCGCTTGAATTCATGAAGTCTGGGAACCAGTGAAAGCAGCTCCTTGGAGCAATTACCATGAAAGTATTTGTCAAAAAGACAGAGAGAGGCGACGGTGCGTCTGTGAGAGAGCGACTGTAGACGAGATGCCAGAACAGGGCCAATTATATTACATATCCGCCTCTGGATCTTGTCAAGAACTCCGAGGTAAACAGAAGGTGCACCAGACCATATATGGCAGCAATACTCCATGCAAGGGCGAATGGTTGATTTGTATATTTGAAGTATCGATTCCGGGGAGAAAAATTTCCTGGCGCGGCACAGAGAGCCAACTTTCCTCGCGGTGGACGAAGCAATTGACTCAATGTATTTGTTCCATCTCAGGTCAGCCACTTGGTATGATGTGCGTTAAAGTCACCAAACATGAATATGTGAGCAAACGGGTGGAGAGAGAGGGCCTTGTCTATGCTGTCAGACATGCCTTCAAGTATCCCACAGTCTTGAGAGGATGGAGAGCGATAGAGGAAGAAGAGATAGCTTACGGCATTGAGGAGAGATAGTCGGAGACACATGTACGAAAGGTCTGGCGATTCGAGAGACAACTCTCTGGCCAGAGGGAGATGGTCCTTGACGTAGACACCAAGGCCGTGCATGTGGGTTAGAGAGTCTTTCCTGAGCAGAGGAAGGTAGCCGAGGATCGAGAGATCAGAGGAGGGAATAGACGAGACAAGGTTTGTCTCACACAGAGCCAGTATATCCGGGCAGTTTGCAGTGAGAAAAGATTCCATACTGCAGAAATTTGTTCTAATGCCACAGATGTTGGAGAACGAAATGTTGAGAGGTTTAGGTGATTTTTGAGGGGCTGGTTTAGGTTTACTTTTTTTGTTCTTTTGAGTCTTCATGTGGAGTAATGTTTGGAAGGCCTGAAGTAAGAGAAGCAGATGGTTATCGACCGCGACATGACCAGAGAGGAGTTGGCACAGCCTGCATCATAATGTGGCCTCAGGGTTGCCCACCGGAGGTGACTGCAGGGACACCTTTTCATGCGCGTCATGGCACTAAAAACACCCCGGTATTATACAACTGTTGATCAGAGCGGCCGCTCAAGACGTTATGCAAGAGTTAGGGCTCCTAACTACCAGTCGGAAACAGCAACCAGAAAACTGTCAACCGTGTACCCTCAAAATGAAGAGGCAATGCCACAGACTGCACACATCATGGGAGAAACACATCAGCACTAGTACAGAGGCCAGAGAGAGAGAAAGAGTTCCGGGAAACCCTTCCTAGACAAGACACAAAGTGTGAGCCTCTACTCATGTCCAGGAGAAGGGGGAGGAGTGTTGACCGGGCGATAGGAGGGTCTACCTACTCCTATTACATATAACACATAAAACAACGACAAAAAACAAACAGAAGGATAAGGGCGGGGAAGTAGCTGACAGTGCCCAGGCTGACACTAGTTGTATGTTCAGGGGGATAGGATGGAATTTATTAGTATTCTATCCTTACACAATACTAAGTTTTAACTTAGTATAAGTCCCATTGTTCTATTCTAAAGAAAGAAATGAAAAAAATATGATTATCCACCTTTTTGTGTATATGGCATAAACTCTAGCTCACTTGTGGCAGCAGGTAATATTGGTAGTCCGCATGCATTCTGATGGTTACCAGTGAGTGTTCCAAGTTAGTACATTTTATCTATCAAAAGACAAGGCCATTGGACCATAAGAATACTGAAGACATACTAACGCCTGGTGAAGAGACATTTTTCCCTTCTTTCGAGGGTGGGGGGATTTCCAACTACACAAACATATAGTGTTATAAGTTAGGTTAGAATGGTTAGACCAAGTATCAGTGTTAAATTAGTCGGGGAACTTGCTTTAAGAAAATTTTAAACCACGACGAGAAACAAACGGCTTAAAAAAAATTCCACGTTTTAAAGTTGGACTTAGACAACATAGGTTATCCCAAGGTTGATGTTGATCGGTTGTATGTGCCGAGATCCGAATGAGGCAGAGGATTAGTTCAACGAGAACTGTCTTACAAATCTACAACAGTCGGCCTTGATAACTAGAAACTACAACAAACTGGATGATATGTGTCAAAGAGCATGAAAATAGTACGCGTATTTATTCTATAATAAAGGAATCCAACAAATTCATAATGGAGTTTCAAATGGGTGCAGAAATACAAGTAAACCACTGTACACCGACTGAAGCTGCAAAATACTTAAAAAAGAAATCAAAAGCAAATGCAACTGACCAGATACAGAAACAATGGCAAGATAAACCGCTTCATGGCCAATACTCTGCCCGTACCAAACAAGCTGATGTAAACATGCCCCGTATCCATCGGTGGCTACGTAGTGCAGGGTTAAAAGCTGAAACGAAAGGTTTTATCCTTGCTGCACAGGACCAATACTTGTTAACGAGAAATGATCAAGCACACATACAAAAATATTGTGTTAGCCCAAAATGCAGATTCTGTGATAAATATTCAGAAACAATTGATCATCTTGTACCAGATTGTTGTCAGATTGAGCCAATATCTGCATTGGAAAATATGCAACTTTTACGGAAAGGAAACTTCAAGAAATTGGCATGAACACCACCCAGGCCCGGTTACAGACATAGGGCCTGTAACAATTTTATGGGACTTTACAATACACACAGACGGAACAATCGCCCAATCATCGTGATTAGAGACCGTAAAAACAGAATATGCATTCTTATTGAAATGGCAGACCTTGAAATCGAAATCTCCGAAATGTAGCACATGAGAACATCAGCAACTCCAGTTTTGGTTGGAGCAATCGAACTGATTTTAAATGATTCCATTGGACACATTGAAGGGATTCCTGGTGGCATCTACCCTAAAGAAATGCAAACGTTTATACCCACAAGTACCGACCACACCTTACGAAGCGTTTTATCAATGTGAAATATGTGTGATCTTAGGAGTTTTTTTTTCTCAAAAACGTTCAGTGGAAAATTTCATGATGCCATTTCTGACCTTAGGTCTTTGACTTGGACTCGGAAAGAAATGACTATACACCAGAAATCAAAGATAATAATAATAATAATAATAATAAATCAAAGCTAACCGCTCAGACATTGTTATTAGAGACCGCAAACAAAAAAGTGCCTCCTTATTGATATGGCAGTTCCTGCTGACTGCAATGTATCTTTGAAGATCTTCAAAAATCTATCAAAATACAAGGACCTTGAAATCGAAATCTCAAAAATGTGGCACATGGGAACATCAATAATCCCGGTTGTAGTTGGAGCCCTCGGATTGGTTGGAAAAGATTCCAGTAGACTAATTGAAGGGGTTCCTGGAAGCCCATGCCTCAAAGAAATACAAAACATTGTTCTCACGAGTACAGTCCACACCTTACTAAGGGCTTTATCTATGTAAAATATATGTGGGTTTTTTTCTTTTTTTCTTTTTTTTTTAGTTGGTCTGTGGAACATGCCATGATGCCATTTCTAATCTTAGATCTCTTGGCGGGACCCGGAAAGAAATGAGTACACAAAATAAATCAAAGGAAATAAAATAATAATAATAATAATACCTTGATGAAATACCAAGCATAGCTCTCATAATTTCCGTACTTGATAGGGTACATATTTTGGCTTGATGGATATGATGTGCTACAATAAATATCTCTTTTCAGTATGAAATATGCCTGACGTTCACCAGCTGGACATGCCTCTTAAGATTTGATGCATCGTGCATCTCTATTCATGAGCACAAGTAGTAAGGGATCATCATGGCCAAGTGTCAGTTGGGTTGTTTTTTTTGTTTTGCTTTGTTTTTAAGTTTAAAGGATGAGGTAACCAAAGCGGAAGTCAGAAGTGGAAGCCAGGAATTGCATCGGTTACCCAAACCTGAAGGTGTTTCTATCTGGACTCCACCTGCGATATTACGCGCTGCTTTTTATCAAAACCTATCCCTAAATTGCACTTATTTATGTGATTCATATGCCTGCCGTATCCTTATCCGACAAAGTGTCATGGTGGGTATAATGGGTTGCCTATATTTGTTCTTATCTTTTTGTCTAGCTGTTCTACCTCATAGCCATGATAATATTTTGAAGCTGAAATATCTAAAATACAAGAATAAAATGAAATTTGTCTTTAGGATTTCGGAATTCAAACGGCTTACCTAGTCCCGGAAACAATGAGTTAATCAAAATAAAATAAAAAAGAAATAAAAACCTGCTATTCTATCAAATACTTTTTAAATGCCATGTTCGTTGATTAAGTAGGCCATCATGTCTCTCTATATTTTTATTATCTTTAATCTCTGTGCACTGCTATGACATTAAAAAACAAAAAACAATGCAATATTTTTGACCGACTGCCACTGAAAATGGATTCATATTTCTCCTGAATGCATTTGCGCCAAATTGAACGCAACACACTAGACGTCTATTTAAACACGGCGCATCGATTCTACTTTCAGAGCCGATAACGATTGCCCTACCTGCACATCCCATCAAATATTTCTGTGGTGACCGTTCATTATGGGGGGAAAAAATCGTTATTTCGGGGAGTGTTATATATTTGAGGGAAACATTTTGTTACAAACGATATTGTGAAAATGCCAACGGAAAATGCCTAAGACCGACCTATCCTATCCAAGAACAGAAATGGTTATGACGAACAGAATAAATAAATTTAATGAAGTTTTCCGGCATTGGAATAAAAAGAACCACACCCTTCAAATGCAAAAGCGCGTAGGCTTGTGCAGGCGGATGTCGGTAATCAGACCACTTAGAACCATTTCCAAAGATCGAGAATTAGATTGAAGGAATTGGATAACCAAAGAAAAGGGGAGACTATCCAAACCGCAAAATTAATGAAATCGGGGGGGGGGGGATAATGAAGAATGCACAAGAAATTTTAATATCACATTACCCCAACTGCCATTAAATAACATGAATAAATAAGTAAATAAATAATTATTATTATTATTTGGATGAATTCTTGATGCTTGTACTTATGACCATGGAATATTAGTGTTTAAGTTTTTTATTATATCCTTACTCTGTCTTAGACATTGAGTTCTACCTGGATGGAAAAATTTTTTTCTGAAAATATATATATATTTATATATATATATATATTTTCCATAATATATATATATATATATATATATATATATATTTAAGCGGCCAAAATATATAAAGAACGGAAACAACAAAGACATAAATATGTGTATTACTTAAAAAGTAATGCATGATTAGCAATGAAATATTTACCGAATAAAGATTAGGGTGTAATAAATAAATATTATACAAAGTTACAAAAATTTACATAATAGTTTTTTTTGTAAATAAAGATTAAATGAAAGAAAGGAAATTAGCTACTGGACAAAAGTTAAGGAACGATGTTAATAATTTGCATAAACTTTTAATTTACATTGTTAAAAAAACTCGATGGAGCTTTTCAACAATAAGTAGATGTTCATTTATCATTAAGACTTTATTTTTAAGCAATATGACAAATTCTAGACGCAAAACGCTCTCTTTTAAACTTAGCTAATCAGATTCACGACCCATTCAATCATTACAATTTGAACATCCACCAATAGAACTTATCCATCATCGTTCAATCCTTCATATGCCACAATACAGCATACTCTCAAGGACCTACAAAAACACCCTATGATATAAAAATTAACGATAATAAAATTCTCTCTATATTTTTCAAGGGTGTCACAACAAACTACTTTAGTTGTATGTCTATGAAAGCCGTGTCTGTCGGAATCTGGAAATCTTTGGGAACTGCAATTCTTCCTGTTACGTATTTCTTCCATAATCATTCTTTTCCAACCACCCTGGAACTTGTAAATATCAACAACTGGCAGGATGACAATTATAATTCATTTTCTCTTTGTTTCTTTTCAGCTTCCCTGTGTTTTTTTTTTACAACGTATATATTTTAGCAAACACTATTTTGGTCAGTTTAAAAGTCTGGAAATGTTTCAGGCTGATCTTACTGACTGAAAGAAACATCATTTGTCTTTTCGCTCCTGAATCACTTTTTACCTTTCTTTGAAGCGAATTATTTTTAGATACCCTGCCTCATCTTTCACAAAGTCGTTTCCAATCACAACAGTTAATACTAGAAATCTATTGTATCATTTATCTTTGTTTATCATATGAAGACCTATATTGTTATTTACGGAAAACTTGATCAAACGAGTATACACTGGACTTACACCTCTTATGACAGATGGGTCTTTTCTCAGGGAGGTTCATTGCTTTAAATGTCTACTGGGACTCAAGCGCATACAAGAACTCAAGTGGAACGCATTAGCAATAAATCGTATATATAGGTTCTACTTGAAGTCTGGGGGTTAGGAGACGTTTAATGCAATGACCCCTTGAGAGAAAACCCAACCTGTTATGTATGCTCGCTTAAAGAAGCCTTCCATAAAAAAAACAATACAGATCATATATAGTCAGATATTTATTGAAGCGATCCAATGAACCGACCATGTTACCCAGCGTCTTTAACAACAGATCATACATAAAATGCTGTAAAAACGTTCAGTTCATTACAAGTATCTGACATCTGCTATACTCTATCTTTACAAGAGCTAACCAAGTCCTAACTTGCCTGCCTTGATAGTATTCAAAAGCAACTACGCCGCCTTGTAGGCGATGAATTATTTTCTACCCTATAACCCTTTTGCCACAAACGAAACTCCGCAAGCCTCTCACTACTTTATCGCTATTTCCATGGCAAATTTTGTGACGAGCTACATTCCTTGATTCCACCGCCCCTGACCTTCATAACCTGTCGTGCCACGTACACAAGGATGAATCATCCTCATTTCCGTCGTATTCCATTAGTAAGGAGGAAGTTCCACTCATACCGCTTCTGTTGATTTGTCGGAACAGACTCCCAGCAGGACCTTATCTCGACCAATTTTGAACTTTTAAAAGCTAATCTTGACCGTCATCTTTCCTACAAAACCTTATGAACTGCATTACTTGTTTTTTTTTCACTGATAAAACACTATAAAAAACTATCTACCGTGTGTGGCACTAATGACGATGGCATGGTGAAGTAATGGATAGAGGCTCGGATTGAGGAATCGGAGAGCCAATTCGAATTCCAGTCGAATCCATTACATTCACTTACATACTAATACCTTCGGGAAAGGTATGAATCATCTTCTACTCCAGCTATGAATAAATAGTAGGACAGACCGAAAAGAAATGACAACCTACTGCGGGAAAAAAATCTGCCTCGTCAGTCATGTATCGGAAGATACATGATCGCCTAAGCGTCTATCGTGCATGGCACATAACTGAACTGATTGGTTGAAAATTAGTATAAAAAGGCATCATGAACCTGCGAATAATTGTTCCGGCTGTTATATTGCCTCCACAAACATCTGTATAGCAAGTTTACGTTTATTATCTAATTAAAGATACACGATCCCCTAAGCGTCTATCATACATGGCACATGACTATTATTCAAAGGTTTGAGGCCACCTTGGTAATTTTTTTCTAAGTTGGTTCCAAAAGTAGTTGTTTTGTACTTTAGATAAAATTGTTATACAGGGTTAAAATGTGAGACGTAACTTCTTATGACAAAAAGAAAAAAAGTACTTTATGATTAAATTTTACTCTCATCAAAAAATCCTACTTTCGTCTTGATTACCGCAGCACATTTTTGCCATTGCAAAAGTTTTTTAAAGTATAAATTTGATAATTGATTTCATTCTTTTGTTAATGATTCTAACAGTTCCTGTTAAAATTTTTTTCACTCTTCTGCCGATGCTAATTCTGGTGGTGGCTTCAAACTTTTAAACTGTTGTATATATGGTCGACAATGCAATAATAGTCTGTCAATCCAACTGTAAAAACGATTAAAAATTTGGCTGCACCTTCCATCTAAAGACAGCCACTTACTCTCAATCTGATTGGATCTACGTGCGCACATTTTTAGATACCATTCTCTATTTATTAATTCTATTATACATTCAAGAGTGCGGCTTTTTATTTTCTTTAATGGGTGGTTGCTTTTGCTGACTGTAAATGGCTTAAATAACTCTCAGTCTGTGTTTCACAACGGAAACAACGTATCAGCATCTCAGATGGTGAGAGCTCGAGCAGCGTAGGACCTGAAGGGGGGGTAACAGTGGTTCCAACAGTGATTGTCCTCACACTGCTAATATTACCATGGCATGGCTCCGTGAAAAGTTTGGAGAGGGTCTCATCATCTGCAAAGTTGAAGTGGAATGGGAACCTCACTCGCCTAACCTGAAACTCCAGATTTCTTCCTCTGATGAGGGGGGTCCTCAAGAACAACATCTGCCAGGGCAAGCTTTTAACCATTGAAAGCATCCATCACTGCGAAGATTCAAGCGATCACCGAGGTGGAATATTATTCAACAGTGCCTTCAACTAAACGCTGGAAATCTGAGGCATGTACTCTTGGGTCCCTCTTGGCATTTTTGGTTCATGCTTGAGACTAAATAGTTGCAGATCCTAAAAGTTTATCCTTTTACCTTTGAGTAAATATAATTCCTATTGCTCTATCATTTGTGATCCTTGATTTGTTACCGGATCGTTTTGTGTCAAAAATTGTGAAACACACTGTGCATAGTGTTACAGAAAGCGAAGGCAATGAGTGAAATGGTCAGTATTTGGCCGGAAAAACTCGTGGGCGTGGTATACAAGGATTTTGAAGAGTTGAGATGCTTTCCACATCTCGGTTCGAGAGACGAAGAGAGACGCTGAACCAACGTGAGACATGCTTTCCCGTGATGTGATTCTCTCCGCTGCCTCTTAGAACACAAGCTGCCACGTCTGGCCATCTATTCTAATAAAAACGAATACGAAAAAGAAATCGCTCTTTTCGTTAATACTATTTGATGCATTAGCCGACATGGAACGACATGGAACGCAACAGATAGGTTTGTGTTTGTGAATGAATTCACGGACTATTGACAAAAAATATTTTACATATTTCATACTAAGCAAGGCAATAAAGTGAATAAGTTGCAAATGATCATTAAAGTGTTAGAGAATATGAAAAAGAAAAAAATACAATTAACCCTTTGAGCTCTGACCACCGGTTGAACGGTGGTAGAGAAAAATGACTTAATGCTCAGCCACCGGTTGAACGGTGGTAGAGAAAAATGACTTAATGCCCAGCCACCGGTTGAACGGTGGTAGAGAAAAATGACTAGATGTTGAACGGTGGTAGAGAAAAAATGACTTACGCCCAGCCACCGGTTGAACGGTGGTAGAAAAAATGACTTAATGCCCAGCCACCGGTTGAACGGTGGTAGAGAAAAATGACGTAATGCCCAGCCACCGGTTGAACGGTGGTAGAGAAAATGACGTATGCCCAGCCACCGGTTGACCGGGTTGAACCGGTGAACGGTGGTAGAAAAAAATGACGCCAAGCCACCGGTTGAACGGTGGTAGAGAAAAAATGACGTAATCGCCCAGCCACCGGTTGAACGGTGAGAAAATGAAAAACCACCGGTTGAACGGTGGTAGAGAAAATGCCCAGCCACCGGTTGAACGGTGGTAGAGAAAAAATGACGTAATGCCCAGCCACCGGCTGAACGGTGGTAGGAAAAAATGACGATGCCCAGCCACCGGTTGAACGGTGGTAGAGAAAAATGACGTAACGCCCAACCACCGGTTGAACGGTGGTAGAAAAAATGACTTAATGCCCAGCCACCGGTTGAACGGTGGTAGAGAAAATGATAAAAAGCCAACAGTTGAACGGTGGTAGAGAAAAATGACCCAGCCCAGCCACCGGTTGAACGGTGGTAGAGAAAATGACGTAATGCCCAGCCACCGGCTGAACGGTGGTAGAGAAAAATGACTTAATGCCCAGCCACCGGTTGAACGGTGGTAGAGAAAAATGACTTAATGCCCAGCCACCGGCCACCGGTAGAGAACGCCCAGCCACCGGTTGAACGGTGGTAGAGAAAATGACTTAATGCCACCGGTTGAACGGTGGTAGAGAAAAAATGATTAAACAGTTGAACGGTGAGTAAGCACTTATAACTACTTTTATATCTACAGTGAAACATTACAAAGATATTATTTGCGAATTTTGTCTCAGGAGCTCAAGCAGAAAGGTTCATATTGTTCAGAAACGCAGGACTCAATGGGTTAATACCTTTCACTTCATTTTAACTTCATCTCTGTGTACATTCTTTCTTTCTTTCTTTTTCTGAATTGTTTTTTAACCGTCAGTTTTTTCTTTCTTTCTTTCTTTCTTTCTTTCTTTCTTTCTTTCTTTCTTTCTTAATGGCTTTTAACTTCATTCTATCTTTACTCGTATGAACATTCTTTCTTTCTTTTTTAATTCTATTTTACCCGGTCAATAATTTCTTTCTTTCTTTACTCTTTGAGACCTGTCCACCGCTTTACCGGTGGTAGAGAAAAATGATTTAATGCCTAGCCACCGGTTGAACGGTGGGTAAACACTTGTGACTGTTTTTATATCTATCGTGAAATATTACGTAGAAATTATTTGCGAATTTGGACTCTTGACCTCAGGCAGAAGGGTTTAAAATTGTTCAGAAACGCAGGACTGAACGGGTTGAGAAGAGAGAACTTTAGAACAAAATTATTAAGAAGACATTAGATAACGATTGATATTGCATTAGGTCTCTGAGACGCAGTGGTTTTCGGAATATGAAAGAATATCAGGAAAAATTATTAAGGAGATACAACAACTAAAGAACAGGAACTAAGAAGACAGAAGAACGCGATTGACATTGTATTTATATTTTTGAACATCAACGTTGACTGGAAAGAAAGAAACCGAAAGAAAGTTCCACAAGCTGGAAGTGGGATAAAAGAAAATGGTAGCATATATGTTACCATTACATCTCGCTATTTCAACTGTAAAATTTATTTTTTACAAGAAGCATTTATTTTTAAAAGATAATCCTTTCCTTGTCAATGTACTTGATCTGTCGCTTCCCTATTCATAATGTACAGCAAACATAATACAATGAACATTTGTAACCATACTACAGTTAGTCATTGATAAGTTTTATTGATCCACACTCACTTCTGGTCATTTCCATATTTAGCTGATACATTATTTAAGTTGAATATCGCCCTCATGCAAACAAGTAGTCAAGTAGTAAATACATTTATATCATCTCATAAAAACTGCTCTCTTGCTCTCTCTCTCTCTCTCTCTCTCTCCCTTTGTCTTTCTCTTTCTCATTGGTATACGCCCAGAATCGTCTACTGATACCCAGACACCAGCCACCTTCAAAAAGGAACGTCATATTCGCACACAGACTCTGACATTAATCCGTATTTACACACGATAACATTTGAACCATTATTTACACATCATGGATCAATTCATCGATCCCCAGTAAATTCACCATCGTAGTCCCACCCCATAAAGTTTGCCAAGTTCTAACCGGTTATTAAACGATTTTCCCTTCACACGGATACGTTAGAATTAATTGGAAAAAACATAGCGGGTTTTTATGGCGTCAACTCCCAACTGAATTTATGACCGCAAAGAAAAGACGACTGGCACCTCCGGCTTTTATAGACTGGAATTTTATATTTGTTTCGTTAACTCAGTTCTACCAAGACCAATATAACGCAAGCAAAAGTGGAATAGATGGAAAATCATAAAACTGGCAGATAAATTTTTTAAAATTTGGTTTCATATTTCTGATCAAAGAATGGTATTTGTAATTAAAGATGACTTCCATCAGTGTGGCTGACACTAACCTCCAGAAGAGCGATGCCCAGCTCGTACTTGGACTAACCTTTTCCGCTGACATGAAGTGGAAAGAGTATATTGAATCAATTTCTAGGTCTGCTGCTAGAGAAGTTCGTTCACTTTGTCGTACTAAACAATTTTTCTCACCAGAATCTACCTTACATATTTGTAGTCTACCATTTGTAAATTCTTTGAATAATGCTGCCACATATGGTCTGGTGCGATTGCTATATATTTTTGAGATTCTTGATAAAATCCAAAGAAGAATTTAGCAATGTTATCGGTCCTGACCTGGCATCTCGGCTTCAGTCTCTTTCACACAGCTGCAACGTAGCTTCCCTTTTCTATAAATACCTTCATGATAAATGTCCTCATGAATTTTCCTCTGTGGTACTTAGACTTTATGAATTTAAGATCAGTTCTAGATTGGCGGCAAAGTCTCATCCTTTTACATTTGAAATAGCTTGATGTAACCGTAAGTTCTATGCTAACCGTTTCCTCAATCGCACTTCTTGGTTGCGTAAATTTTTCAGCTTCTTGCTTTCAAGTCAAGTTTGATCTCCCAAAATTTAAATTCAATGTCAATCGTTATCTTCTGTTTTCTTAATTCCTATTCTTCTATTGTTCTCGCTCCTTAATTTTTTTGTTTTTCTTGTATTCTTTCACACTCAGTAACAACCTGCGTCTTAGTAGCTTTATTGCCTTGCTTGGGGTAAAATGATTAAAACAAACACTATACTTATGATAATTTCTTGTGATAATGAGCAGCGATTGGCAACAGGCTGTTGGAGAAAGCTTCAAGATAGGCGAGGGCAAACGCTACCGACAGATGTTGGATAGAAGACGACGCATTGCCAAAAGATCAGGCCCCACACAACGCTTTTACTGGAATTGTTTATGGACGAGATTATTATAAGAAAACAGACTTCAGAGACATTTTCGGTGTTGCTCTCGGCGGGACCGCTTCTAAGCAAGCAGTGCTCTGACATTATCTTACGAGATAGGCGGTTACTAAGAACAACGTAGATGTTAACAGAAATCCTCTGTGTTTGAACGTGAAAGCCGGAACTTTATTGATTTAAATTCAATGGCACACTGATTTTAATTTTCTCATTCCCTTAAAGCAAAGATTATTTAATATACCAGACGATATTTTCTAAGCAGAACGAAAATGTTAATAACTTTAAAATCTTCACAATAACGCCTCTGATAAAAAGCTAGCATTTAAACTTATCTTAAAAGAAATTGGGATGTTTTCAAACAAACACACTACTATACAAAAAGCAAGTAAATCAATATTTTAGCATTACTTTATGCAGCCCGGCAACGTAAGCATGTTTTATTCTTTCTTTTTTTTTTAATTATTTAACGCCTCCAAAACAAAACTGCTCTCATTTAACCACCATAGAGAAAGCTTGTCGTCAGCATGACTGGCGCTAGACTCCCGTAGGGGAACATACTGCACCTTCGCCGCACGTTTTAAACAGCATTGAAGTGGAGCGATTATATCGAATCAATAGCTGCATCTACTGCAAGGAAAGTTGGTTCACGGTGTTGTGCCAGGAAATTTAGGCGATCATGTATCATGTATACATGACTGACGAGGCAGATTTTTTCCCGCAGTAGGTTGCCATTACTTTCTGCAGTAGACTATCTGCCATTCAAGGCTATAGAACCCGGTCTGCCCTACCATTTACCCACAACTGGTGGGGTGGGGGAGAAGAGGATGCATACATTTCCCAAGGGTATTAGCATGTAAATGGATGTAATGCATTTATGTGTACCGTTGCCATATCTGATCTGGTGCTGATGCTGTTCATCTCGAGGATCTTGACAAAATCCAAAGAAGAATCTGCAATATAATCGATCCTGACCTGGCATCTCGACTTCAGTCTCTTTCTCCCAGACATGACGTGGCTTCCCACTGTCTTTTCTACAAATATTTTTATGACAACTGCTCGGACGATTTTTTTTCCTTTGTGTCCTGGCTACATGTTATGGGAACTTACCCATAATAATAATGGACTATTCCTGACATTATAAATACTGCGCCTCTCAAGAGGTATGAGGAGATTGTAAGACGAGGAGAGATAATTGAGAGCATATTGTAAGGACATTGGAATAGTGATACTTGTCGAGACAACATAGTTCACTCTAACCAAATCTGATAGAC
>CAHIKZ030004155.1:5380000-5432500 GCA_903632075.3 Acanthosepion pharaonis
ATTAAATAAAAAGCTTAACCGTAGTACCTTGTCTGTCATTTTCAATGAAACATGCATAAATGAAGGATTGCTATCTCAATATACAACTATATATATATACATATGTGTGTGTGTGTGTGTGTGTGTGTGTGTGTGTGTGTGTGTGTGTACCGGGTGTAACAGCAAAATTGTCTAATTGTTAGATTAAGATTTGAACCGTTGTATCTTAGAAATGATTAAAGATATATTACTGGAATTCTCCGAGGTTTTAATAACACTGTTGGACTCTATTTTAAGCAATAAGAGTGTATAATTACACTTTTAAGTTAACAGAAGCATCGTTATGAAATCGATCATATACGAAAATGTAATGTTCATCATTAATTAATCATAGCTAAGGAACTGAAGCTCATGAATATTGAAATAAAATTTATATATATATAATATATATATATATATATATATATATATATATATATATATATATATATATATAACGTACGGTGGAGTAATGGACAGTGGCTTGGATTGAAGAATCGGAGATCCCAGTTTGAATTACAGTCGAATCCATTAGATTCACTTACGAGCTAATACCCTTGGGAAAGGAATGAATCCTCGTCTTCTGCAACTATGGTAAATAGCAGGACCTTGTGACACATAGTGCACCAGGTCTCTGTATTCAGCTCTTCAAAAAGTGTGGTTGGTTCTGCACAAAGCCTTCACCACTATAATCAAATCATATGTGCTGGTGTCTGGCTGCCGGCTACTAGGAACTAGTTGCTTGACTCTCATACATCAATAAATGACAAGAGAGTCCAGCACACACACACATATATATATATATATATATATATATATATATATATATATATATATATATATATATATATATATATATATATAAAATGATCATTTTCCCTCGAGAATGGCAATAAGATGCTAGAGAATATGAAAAAATGCTATATAAAGGTAGAAGAATTAAGAAGACAGGCGATAACGATTGGCCTGACATTAAATTTTTGAAGATCAAAATTGACTGAGAAGCAGAAAGCCTGGACAGAGTTCCACAAGCGAGAAATGCGAGAGAAGAAATAGTATCTGCCTTATTAGACTGTCTTATAGCTTTCAATATCACCAAAAGCAAGTTAGTACAATTTGATCCTCACCCAAAAGACACTGGATTAAATCCGGTCAAGTTGAACGGGGATACCGTTCCGCAAATGAAAATAATGTTAAGAAAACAAACATACATGGATCCATAGCCATCGAAAAAAAAAAATGATTGGGGAGTGACGGAAGCAGGAGGAGGAATTAGAAAGGGATAGACACAATGTTAAAATAAATCTACTTAGAAATCGCATGTTTCTTTAACATTCTCACCTATTTTGCGCTATTTACTGATCTTCTTTTTCTGTATGCGGGTTTCTTGTTTCCGGGCGTGGATTCAGGACAAAAATATAGTTTATTGATTTCTACATAACAATAGTACCTACCTTAGACTGTCATAACTTTTAATACCGCCAAAAGTAAGCTAGAACAATTTGATCCTCACCGGGAAGACACTGGATTAAATCGAATCAAGATGAACAATTCCATTCTCAATGAGTCACCCTGCTTAGGACGTCTATCGGGAGTCAAGTTCTATCCAGACCTCAAGTGGTACACATATACACGAAGCATCGCTAAAAAGCTGCTAGGGAAATGGTATGTACCTGGTCCCTTTTTATCATACCCTGTTTTTAAAGGAGTCAGATCAGACCGGAAATACACTTATAGCTGTCATATCTGAACTGGAGCTAATCAATATTCATTATTCAACCTTGGCAGAGTTCAAAATCATTTACGCAACATTGAGGGTGATGGCTTATTCTTTTACCCTACACCACGTTTTCTCAAAGACGCAGAGTTGCAAGCTGAAATTCCATCGTTAATTCCATGATAACTCACCATAGTTTAGTGCAAACAGCATCGACCTTTAAAGCTAAGACAGGCCCTGCTCAATTGAATCAAACTTATCCCCTGC
This sequence comes from Acanthosepion pharaonis, assembly GCA_903632075.3. Classification (NCBI taxonomy): domain Eukaryota; kingdom Metazoa; phylum Mollusca; class Cephalopoda; order Sepiida; family Sepiidae; genus Acanthosepion; species Acanthosepion pharaonis. Next base: position 5,382,003 of record CAHIKZ030004155.1, read on the forward strand.
ACATTCCTTCGATAATAAGAAAAAACTAAACGTAGCATTAATTATAAATTGGGGAATGTTTGGATTAAAAATCTCTTGTCCGAGTCAAAAATGAATAGTTCTTGACCAGGTAAATCTCGAATTTAAATTACGTTTAAAGCCCTTTTTTTTTTTTACAAATAGGCAGTTCGTGATGAGAACTCGTTAAATTTTCTTTAAAAACAAGCAACTTTTCAAAATGGATTGTCAGGAAATATCGTCCCAGGATACTTTGCTTTTTTTGGTATTTTTTCTCGGTCAATAATTATGTAGACATCAAGTAAAACGGATTTGCTTGTATAGCGGAATGATTATTAGCCTGCTCAATCCTAAGGTTTCCTCGAGTATATTGATTGATAAGTGTCTATGGATTATTTGTAACTTGGTCATTTTTTAAGAGCACTTCATCTTATCGAACTCCTAATAGAAACTTTGAAGATGTCTATACTTTTGAAGAAAACCGGAATTATTGGATAGAATTTGTTTCTTTTTTTTTTGTTATTTTTATTAGCCGAAGCCTTTTAATCATTGTATGGTTTTAGTTCATAAAAATTTCATTGATGTCTTCATTTTTTTTTACAAAAGGCTTCAGCCGCGTACTCTTGTACCTTCCTTAGGTTTCTGTTATGTTAAAGATTCAATAAAGCAACAGACATCCGAGTATGGTATAAGGACACACGACCCTAGTAACACATAGCAGAGACTATTCTCATCGTGGGCCCTTCGGCTTTTAAGTGGCCCTGAGAAATTTTATTCATTTCTTCATTAATATTATTATTATTATTATTATTATTAAATTATTAAATATTTTAAAAATATTATTAAAATATTTTAAATATATTAAGTAATAAAATAAATTAAATATATTAAATAATATTGTTAAATATTATTATTAAATATTATTATTGTTATTTATTCATAATTATTTATTCATTTATTACTTGTTATTATTATTATTCATATTATTATTAGTCATTAATATTATTTATTGTTATTATTAAATATTATAATCATTATTAAATTATTAAATAATATTATTAAATATTATTATTATTATTAAATATTATTAATCATTATTATTATTATTTATTCATTATTATTTATTCATTTATTATTTATTCATTTACTATTTATTCATTTATTATTATAATTCGTTGATGTCCTCATTTTTTTGTTTTCACAAAGGTCTTCAGGCGCGTACTCGTGTACTTTCCTCAGATTTCTGTTATGTTGAAGATTCAATAAAGCAACAGACATCCGAGTATGATATAAGGACGCCCGACCGTAGTAACACATAGCAGAGACTATTTTCATCATGGACCCTTCGACTCTTAAGTTGCCCTGGGAATTTTTTTAAAAATTGTCCTGAAGTTGCACATTAAACAGAGACGAGACATCCGCCTGATGGTGAACGAAGGCTTGAAAGTTCAACTTGACAAGCTGACAGACAGACACCAGAAGCAGTGGAGTCATTAGTCAGGACTTACATCTGCGACATTTTGCTTTTGTAAATAAAATGTTTTTCCTGTTACATAGAATTTTCTGTTTGTGCTTAATCGGGCCAGGAAATTTTGGCACCAGAACAGGGATGCAAGGAAGAAAACATTTAGAAACACCGAAAAAGCATGTTCTTGTGTATCAAATATATGATTAAAGTATTTCCTTGAGTTTCCTTCCTTTCCTTAGTACTTTGGTTACAACATGCAACTTTTATATAAATTCATGGGGAACTTTTATTTGAGCCGGTACGCTTATTTTATAAGTTGAAAAATTCCCACCGGTACTTTTATTTGAAACAAGAACGTACCCATACAAAAGAAAAGAGTACCCACTCAAACACATAAATTGATGAATGGATATTATTATTATATTTTTTTTTAATCAGGAACTCTTTCACTTTTTAAATTTGAAGTTACGGCGTATTTAACGCCTTTTATTTAGATACCAACTTAAAAGCCACACTCGGTGCGGACTTTTATGCAAGCTCCTGCGAAGGTCTAATTGGGACTCTGGCCCAAAACTAAAGAGACCTCTGGTCTAGCTTAGAAAATGGCAATGATAATTTTGAAGAAATTCACTCATTGGAACTTAAAAGCCTCCCTTTAACTCTGATTCGGGCTCTAAGTTCAATTTCGGCCAAAAGCTCGATTTGGGCCGAAAGTCTGATTTGTTCGAAATTCCACTTTAGGCTGGAAATTGAGTTCTTCAAATCACAAACTCCGTGGAACTTCAATAGAGTTGGGATCTTCAGATCACAACCTTTGCAGCACTTCAAAACCTCATATGACGAAACCTATCATTTTAACTCTGATCCTTTGGCAGTTTAGAGAAATAAAATTGGTTTCCTCAGTTCACATTTTGGAGATATTTTAAACTAAATTTAAAACATTTTTTTTTTAAAATTCACTAAGTGTTTGGGTTACTTTAAAATCAATATACATTAAAAACTTTTAAAATCACTATTTCTTTCGGTTACTTTAAAATTTAAATATTTAACTGTCCTCTTTTCATCCGGATACAAATCCCAATGCTCAATTTTCAAGCACCAGATGATGGACAGATTTTTTTTATTCCGGGATGACCCTGATTCTAAAAATATATATTACGTCTATGTAAAACATGGTTGGCTCGAGTTAGAGGGGTTTCAGTTACATGGACGGGGAGGGAGAATTTGACGTTTATTTTTTTACACTAGTTACGTATCAGCCGCTTTCACGAGCAGCAAAATGATCAAATCTAAACACTTTGTTCAAATAAAATGCGATGCGAAATCTATTATGAGAAAATATATTCATTTTAAACACAAAAGGTTCTCATGAAAAAGACATAAAATGCTCTGCTTATACTGTTCCCCTGTTGTCAAACAATAAAGGAAATTAACCCCTACTAAACAAATGTCCATTTCACTTAAATTCAAATTATTTCTATTTTGACGTGTGTCTATGCATATTTTAATTCAATGACAGACCTACAAATATTTTTCCAAAATATTAAAAAAGCATAAAAAATATTTTGACTTATTACCGAATAATTTGCGAAAAGTTCAATAAAATCTTAAATGTTCGCCCTCAATGTTATGACTGCATCGCTCATCCTAGGGTAGGGGTTGTCCAGATTCAATGGGAGGGGAATGTATTTTATTTCAAACACTTCTTATGTATATTAAATGGCACATATGTGTCACTCACACACATTGATTGATTGATTGATTCGTTTTCTAAGGTTTCTCAACCCTTTGCAAAGCCAGAAAATATTATGGATTGTAAGAATTCTTTTTTTTAAATTAATAAACCCATAGCTGAAGGAAAAGAGGTGGATTTATCAGTCAGTTATGTTTTATGCGTGATACACGCTTAGGCGATCATGTATCTTTCCATACTTGACTGACGATGCAGAATATTTTTTCCGCAGGAGGTTGCCATATCTTTCTGCGGTAGACCAGTTGCCATCCAAGGCTATAGAATCCGGTCTGTCCTGCTATTTACCCATAGCTTGGGGGTGGAGAAGAGGTTTCATACCTTTCCCAAGAGTATTAGCACATATTCCTCAATCCGAACCGCTATCCATTATGCTACTGTAATGAAGTAGTAGTAGTAGTAGTAGTAATAATAATAATAATAATAATAATAATAATGCCAAAGACGAAAATGAGTTGAAAGGCCTCCTCAATATTGTAAAATACTTCAGTGACGACATAGGTATGGACTTCGGATTAGATAAATGTGCAAAAGTAACTTTCAAGAAAGGTAGAATTACAGAAACACCCTTAATAGATTTAGATTTTGTCACAAAAATTAGGGAACTGGAGCATGGTGAAGCTTATAATTACCTAGGAATTAGCGAAGGAGATGGCATACAACACCCCCAAATGAAGGAAAAATAAGAAAAAGAATACTACAGGCGTGTACGTCTGGTACTAAATACTGAGCTAAACTCAAAAACAGGATATCAGCCATAAACACATTGGCTGTCCCTGTGGTGCAATACAGCTTTAATGTCATTAACTGGACCATAGCTGAAATTAAGCGAATGGATGCCAAAACGAGAAAGCTACTCACTTGCTATCGCATGCATCATCCCAAAGCTGATGTCGACCGTCTGTATGTGCCCAGATCCGAAGGGGGGCAGAGGATTAGTTCAACTAGAACTGTCCTACAAAACTACAACAATTGGCCTCCAAAGATATTTTAAAACTACAGAAGACTGGATGATGGTATGCGTCAAGGAACATGAAAGTAGTAAGCGTCTCTACTCCGTAATGAAGGAAGCCAACAAATTCAATATGGAGTTCCAAATGGGCGTAGAGATGCAACTACAGCACAATACACCGGCTGAAACTACAAAATACCTAAAAAAGATAGCTAAGACGAATGCAACCGACCAGTTACAGAAGCGATGGCAAGATAAACCGCTTCATGGCCAATACTCTGCCCGTACCAAACAAGCTGACGTAGACAAAACCCGTACCCATCAGTGGCTACGTAGTGCAGGGTTGAAAGCGGAAACTGAAGGTTTTATCCTTGCTGCGCAGGACCAATGCTTGCTAACTAGGAATTATCAAGCACATATATTAAAATATTGTGTCAGCCCAAAATGCAGATTCTGTGATAAATATCCAGAAATGATTGATCATCTTGTATCAGGTTGTACGGTGTTGGCACCCACTGAATATAAAACCCGACATGACGGAGTGGGCCAATATCTGCACTGGAAAATCTGCAACTTCTACGGGAAGAAAACAGAAAGAAACTGATATGAACACCACCCAGACCCGGTTACGGAGATAGGACCTGTTACAATTCTATGGGATTACACAATACACACTGACAGAACAATCAAGGCCAACCGGCCAGATATTGTTATTAAAGACCACAAACAAAAACGGTGCCTCCTTATTGATATGGCAGTCCCTGCTGACTGCAATGTATCTTTGAAGATATTCAAAAAGTTGTCAAAGTACAAGGACCTTGAAATAGAAATCTCGAAAATGTGGCATATGGGAACATCAACAATCCCTGTTGTAGTTGGAGCCCTAGGACTGGTTGGAAAAGATTGCAGTAGACTAATTGAAGGGATTCCTGGAGGTCCATGCCTCAAGGAGATACAAAAAATTGTTCTGACAAGTACAGCCCACACCTTACGAAGGGCTTTATCTATGTAATCTAATTTTTTTTTTTTTTTTTTTTTTTGTCAGTGGAAAGTGTCATGACGCCATTTCTAACCTTAGGTCCCTGGGCAGGACCCGGAAAGAAATGTGTAAACGCCAGAAATCAAATAAAATGATAATAATAATAATAATAATAATAATAATTATTATTATTATTATTATTATTATTATTAAAAAATGGTACCGCATCAATTATTGTAACACCGGGTTATATAAGGTGAATATGAAAGCGAGACTAAAATCACAAACGAAATTTCAGTCAACCCGAAATCAAGCGTAGATAATACTATTTAGGTTGCTAGAATAAATTTATACGCTTCATATTGCTGAACGTTGATCCGACAAAGATTTCACAGAGGCATTTCACCAAAACTGCAACTACTAATGAAATTATATAAAAGGATTGTTTAAAATGCAATAAAACATTTTGTTGAATCTGATGATTGATTTGTGGAATAGGTTCATTTGATTATAAAAAAAAACAAAAGATAAACTATAAGGACTTAATCGGCAACATTACGCTTGAAGGAAAAAGGGAACACAATGTAAAAAAAAAACAACAAAAAAAAAACAAACACAAAAAACCAAAACATGCTAAACTTCAGATCTACAAATCAACAATTCGCCCTTGCACGGAGTATTGCTGTCATATATCTGGAGCCCTTTCTGTTTGCCTCGGGGTTCTTGAGGCGGATATGCAATATAATTGGCCCTGTTCTGGCATCTCGTCTACAGTCACTTTCTCACAGACGCGCCGTTGCCTCTCTCTGTCTGTTTTACAAATACTTTCATGGCAATTGCTCCGAGGAGCTGCATTCACTGGTTCGCAGACTTCATGAGTTCAAGCGCCCTATGAGGTTAGCATCCCGTTCTCACCCTTTCACTGTCGAAACTCCTAAATGTAGCCGTCTTTTCTACTCCAATAGCTTCATGTCACGCACCTCTCGCCTGTGGAACTCCCGTCTCTATTCCAGTTTCCCTGAGAGCTATAATCTTCAACTATTCAAATGTAATGTCAATTGACATCTCCAGTTGCCTTGATCTGTCCACTATCCTTCTCCTCATCCTTTCCTCTATCTCTCATATCTGAGCTTGCTCTAAATCTTCTGTAACCCCTTGCGTCCTAGTGGCTTTCCGCCTTACTTGGGGTGAAAAGCTTAAAAAAAAACTGTATGGTAATAAACAGATCATTTTATGGGGTTGTTTTAGCGCAGCAGATGATGTGAATCTCACATGGATTGAGCGGGAAAAACATTCACTAAAGTATAAGTCCATTACTACAGAAAATATTTACTCTCGGAGTCGCTTCTTAAAGAGTAAAATTAATAAAAACCCCACCTAAAAATTGATTGCTGTCAGGGGTGCAATTTACTTTAGGAAGTCTTCTAAATTTTGTTGTTATTATTTTCATTAACATCTTACCTTTAGCACCTCACTCCAGAGTTTCGTAGACGGACCCTAACTGCTTATACTTCTCGATTTTTCTTTTTCATATGCACTTTTCATTGGTGAAAGTTCTTTTTCTCTTTTTTTTCTTTTTTTTTTTAAATTGCATAGTGCGTGTGTGCGTTCGCGCGCATGCGCCTCTTTTTCCTCTTCTCTTTCAATAGTTGCGATTTGATTTCCGGTCATCTGGACGTTTTGTCGTTGTTAATTTTGGAACGTTCAATTTTTTCTTGAGTTAGGAAAATTGCATTTCATTTTTTTTTTTTTTTACATAATTACATCTTACGTTTTTATGATAAAAACGTAAGATATATTTTGTGCCCGATGAACTGGAAAACGTAGGTATTTGTATATATATATTTATTTGTATATATATATATATATATATATATATATATATATATATATATATATATTTGCTCTGTTTAACCACATCGACCACTGTTATGTTTATACCTCATGAATAAATGTGATGATTATTTATTTGCTTGCCTGTTTATGCAGGCCAACACACGCGTATACGGTTGCATATATTTGGTCGTTTGATTTATGTAACTCTCTCTCTCTCTCTCTCTCTCACTCTCTCTGTTGTTCTGTCACATATATATATATATATATATATATATATATATATATTTAAGCATTTCATCCCAAGCAAGGCGGGATGCCACAAGTACGCAGGGCGTTACAGTGTGGGAGCGAGAATAAAGAGGTGTGATGGAGGAAAGGATGAAGAGAAGGGCAGGGGATAGTTTAGGGCATCTGGAGATGTCGATTGACATTACATTTGAATAGTTGGAGATTATAGCTATCAGGGAAACAACTAATAGAAAGGGAATTCCACAGACGGGAGGTGCGAGACATGAAGCAATTGGAGTAGAAGAGACGGCCACATTTAACTGTTTAGGCAGTGGAAGGGTGGGACCGTGATGCCAGCCTAGTAGCACGCTTAAATTCATACATTCTGGGAACTAGCGATAGTAGCTCGTCGGAGCAGTTACTGTGGAAGTATTTGTAGAAAAGACAGAGGGAGGCGACTGCACGTTTGTGAGAGAGCGACTGAAGATGAGGTGCCAGATCATGGCCAACCACATTGTTCGTAATCATTTGTGTATAGATCGCTAGGGAATATGTCACATTTAAAAATACAGAGAAATCCTTGGGAAAGAAAGCTGATAAATTCCAATGGAAAAAAAAAACAAAAACTTATTTCCATTTATGAAACTCATCCGAGGTTAAAACAAAGAAAACAGAAGAGAAAATTGCTTTTGATTATAATTATTTTGAAATTATGCATCATTTTATCGTAAATTAAATAATTATTTTAGGTTTGAATCGCTTCGTAATTCACGGAGGTGTCTGTAAGGAAAAACATTATGAAAGATTTATTTCCCTTCGTTATAGCTTTAGATATCAACTCTACGGTTTGCATATAAATCCAATTTGACGAGATTTGATCGGTTTTAAGTCCTGGAATAATGGGATTGAATTCTTAATTATTGTATAACACGTAGCAGACTTTGGGATATATATATATATATATATATATATATATATATATATATATATATATATATATATATAGATAACTAGGCTCGTTTTGAAAAAACCCTCGAATTTTTGATTTGCTAATCAAATCAATCTCGAGGGGAAAAAGTTTTAAAAAAAAAAAGCTAGCTACAAACATGAACTTCTGCCGACAAAAAAATCGCACAGATGCAGGTCTGAAGCCCAAAGATAAAACCCCGATGCGAGTAACAACTAACTAACAAAAGAGCTCAATACAACCGTAGAGCAGACCTAGATACACCTAGTGAGCCAGACAAACCTAAGTGGGGTGGGGTGAGGATTTTTTTTTTGTTGAATAAATATTTACCCCTCCCCCACTTAGGTTTTTTTTTCTTTGTCACGTGGTATGATTTTAGCTATCACCTATAAATATGTGTTTCTCTTTGCCTCGTAAGCCAAACTTTCCCTGACGATTCGTTTAGGTGAAACCTAGGTAGGTTTGTCTGGCTCACTAAGTGTATCTATCTATCTATCTATCTATCTATATATATATATATATATATATATATATATATATATATATAACTATACTTAAACATGATAACAATAAACAAAAACTAAAAAATTCTTGTAGCTATATACATAAAATAGCTTAAACCTAAACTGAACAAAATAAACTATGAAATCTCCACAAAAAAGATTCTTAAATGCTTATAATTTATAACAGAAATAAATACGCACACACACAGACATATATATATATATATATATATATATATATATATATATATATATATATAATAGCTATCCGTATTCTAGTATATCCGTCTGCTAGGATGGCAAGCTAATCCCTATTGCAGGCGCCCGCTAAGGCAAATTTGTGTTTGTTCAATAGATCTCACCTGTGACTTATACTGCAACTATGCTACTACAGTTTCTGGGAGATAGCGTGATTAGCTATCTGAACAATTCCAGAACGCACAAAACCTCGGTCAAGATGACTTGTGACTTCGTGCTATCACAGCCATCGACGGTCCCCAAAGACTTAAATCCTGGTTGAAATCCCGATTTCACTCACAATGTTTGTGTCAAGCCGTGGTATGTTTTTTAGGCACTTTCCAAAGGTGGCGCACCCTGGGATTGCTCCTCAAGACCGATATATAAAGAGAGAGAAAGAGAGAGATAGAGTAGATAATATATATATATATATATATATATATATATATATATAGAGAGAGAGAGAGAGAGAGAGAGAGAGAGTAGATAAGAATAAATGTTTTGCGTACTGATTACATCGGTATCCTTTCGTTTAACTTTGTTTTATTGACCAACTTATCTACTCTATTTTGCAAACTATCTGAAGCACACGTGAACTTTTTTTTCCTAATTATATCTATCTATCTATATCTATATATATATATATATATATATATATATATATATATATATATATATATACATATATATATATATATATATATCGGCTACAGTCAAATTCACATCAGCGTAATATCGCTTTCCCTGTGTGTTTCATATTATATATATATATATATATATATATATATATATATATAGATAGATAGATAGATAGATAGATAGATAGATAGATAGATAAAATGAATATACATTATCCCCACCGGTAACACAACCTGATTTTCATGCACGACACAAACGACAGGTGCCGACTGAAAACTATGAACACCTGAGAATTGAGTTGTGCATGAAACTTAGTGTTATGATACCTGTGCGAATAGTTATAGCTTTATTATTTTACATCGAAGAATATTTTATTAGCCCTAGCACTCAATGAGCAAATATATATATATATATATATATATATATATATATATAGATATAGATATATATATATGTGTGTGTGTGTGAGTGTGTGTGTGTATGTGTAGAAAATAACAACCTTGCGATTGTGTGTGTGTGCGTATAAATTTTTCTATTTCCGCTATTTTTTCCCAGATGAACATTTTCATGAATGCTTTTAGGAATGTGTCTTTTTGGTCTTTACTTCTGCATTGATATATTTTTTTCAATTTACAGAGTCTATAACAAAAAAAAAAAAATATATATATATATATATATATATATATATATATATATATATATTAAAACCTCATTAGAAACATAGGACAAATAGAAAAAAAATAAAAACTTTCAGTTTTATTACGTGATAATTGCGAACCTTTTTTTTTTTATTTTCTCGACCGAGAATTTTTACTCTAAACAAGATAATGCCATTAGAATCGGACGTTTGGCATTCATGAAAATGACAGTAAACTCGACGCGTGACAAAGGAATTTAAAAAAAAATATCCCGGGAGAAAAAAAATATTAAAGAATAATGTTTCTAGTAACGCGACAAAGATAATGATTGTGAAAAACGAAAAAAAAAAAAACGAAAAAAAAAACGAAAAAAAAAACCCAAAAAAAACAATTGAAATGGTGAAATATTTAAATATAGCCTAGAAATAGCTAACTGAAAAAGAGCATAGTTATTATTGGACGTGGAATTTAATTGAAAGTCTGACAGATGAGAAAACAAGGACTATTTGTAATAATAATTTTGGCTACGAGGAAGTTCTCTGGCGCAAACAATGCAGTACCAACAGCAGCAGCAGTAAGAAGAAGAAGAGAAATGAAATCACATTAACAGAATTCCTATGAAAAGTTATGTACGCTTGGAAAGTTGGTTCCATGTGACGTGCGAGAGAGTTTTTTCTTGCTAGAAACTATATTTATAAGTCTACCATTCGTTCTTGCTACGAATATTCCTGCCACTGTTGTTTCGGCTATATTTAGAGATTCTTGAGAAAAAAAAAATAATCTGTGAAGTTATTGGTTCTGAGTTGGCATCCCAGCCAAAGTCAATTTCACGCGCCACCATACTGTCGCTTTCATGTGTCTTTTATATAAAAACGTTCATAGTAATTGTTCTGATGAGTGTTTCTCTCCTGTACGTAGATTTGTGAATATAAGCATACATGGACTTGTGCTCAGGCTATATATTTAGAGATTCTTGATAATATTCAAAGAATTGTCTGCAATGTTACTGCTCCTGACTTGGCAACTAGGCTATAGTCAATTTCTCATCACCGTAATGTCGCTTCCATGTGTCTTTTATATAAATAGTAATTATTCTGATGAGTTTTTCTCTCAGGTACTTAGATTTGTGAATATAAGCACATACGGCTATATATTTAGAGATTCTTGATAATATCCAAAGAAGAATTTGCAATGTTAGTACTCCTGACCTGGCATCCCGGCTACAATCAATTTCTCATCAGCGTAATATCGCTTTCCTATGTGTTTTATATAAATATTTTCATGGTAATCGTTCTGATGAGCTTCACTCTATAGTACTTATGTTTCGACAAGGTCTCATCATTTTACAGCTGAAATGGCTAAATGCAACCGTAAGTTCTTTGCTAACAGTTTCTTCTTTCGCACCTCTCGCTCGTGGAACTATCTTTCGGTTTCTTGCTTCCCAGCTTATTTTGATCTTCAAAAATGTAAATGCAATGCCAATTCTTTGTTCTCGCTCCTTAATATATATATTAAGCATACATATATATATATATATATATATATATATATATATATATATATATATATATATATATATATATATATATATATATAAGCAAATGTAAATTGATATAGATCCGACAGAATGAAGAAAAATTTGGAAAAAACAAACTAAAATCCTTAAATGCAATTATGTTGTTTAAAATGAATGAAATGTCGACGTCTGACGTTTCGGTTTAATAAACCTTTTTCAAGACAATATAGCCTGAGCACAAGTCCATGTATGCTTATATTGTTTTTCTTATACATTCACTCTGAGTATGTCCCTGTTACTAGATTAATTGCTTTGTTTGTGGTGAAATGATTCAAAAAATCCGATTATGTGTTCAGAAAGAGAGCAATAGGATTTATCCATGCTTTATCTTTACAAGAGTCAGATCATACCAGAAACTGGAATAATGCTTCTTCATCTCACCGGCTGCTGCTCAATCTTTAATTTCCAGCCATGACAGTTTTCAAAATGTTTTACGCAGATTAGTGGGGGGTGACTTATTTTCAGATTTACGGTCTTTCCAACAGATACAACATTGATGAGCCTACAGTCAACAAGCATCATTTACATTATTCGGACTGTTATCGTTATCTTCATTGCTATATTCACAACGTTTCGGTCAAACGTTGTGAATATGGCAGTGAAAATGTGGATAACAGTCTGAATAATGTAAGTAAGGTAAGTAATCATAATACCTCATTTCAGATATATCGACAGATATCAAAAAGTATAATACATCTGATTAGAAATATAATGAGAACAGAATTTCAATCTGGAAATATCTTAATAAATAAATGTTTTCTATTAAATTATCAATATTTTTTTTGATACTATAAAGTGATTTCGTTCCATTCTCACATTGAAAAGAAAATAAGCAGAATAGGTTCCTAATGATTGCCTGCCTTTATAGAAACGGTTCCTGAAAACTTGGGATGCCATTATTGTTCTTTGGCCTTGTATCTTTTAATAAAAGAAAATATCAAGACCTGTTCTGAGACATTTAAATCGCAAAATATACAAGAAAATATGTTTACAATGTGAACAGAGCATGTCGAAAATCTTGTATAGTAAAATATAAGTAAATTGCATTGTTTGGTTATACCAGAAAGTTTTGATCATTATTCCTTGACCTTCTCTAGGTGGCTGCTGTGTATTAGAACGTCATCGAAACTCATTTTCAGAGAACATATGCTAATATTTTCATACACGTCACATCCGGTTCCTCTGTCTCTAATTTCTTAGTATCATCTAACTTGTGTCAGTTAGTTATGTGCTATGCGTGATACACTCTTAGACGATCATGTATCTTTTGATACATGACTGATGAAGCAAACTTTTTTTTCTGCAGTAGTTTGCCATTTCATTCTGCGATAGACCAGTTGCCATCCAAGGCTATAGAACCCGGGCTGTCCTACTGTTTACCCAGAGCTGGAGGGGAGAAGAAGATGATTCATATATTTCCCAAGGGTATTAGTACGTAAGTGAATGTAATGGATTCGACTGGAATTCAAGCTCGGCTCTCCGATTCCTTAACCCGAGCTGGTATCCATAACTCCACCATACCGAATCTTTTCCCTTCAAATGAATCAGCTGAACTTCCACCCTTTCTCGGAATTCCTGAATCATGCGTTTAGGAATTACAATTGACACTTTTTCTGCCCTAATTAGTGACATCCACAAGTTCCGTCTCCCAGTCTGTTTAATGGGCGATTTGTTCAACACAAATACATATACCAATGTTCCATAAATTAATCTTTAATAAGTCAGTTGATAAAATTTGTTACATTGAACTACTGGGAATATTAGAAAAAAAAAAACTAATCTAAATGTTTTTCTAATAACCCACAATCTGTATTGCATGCAAAGAAAGAATGAGTTAATTAAGTATATCGTATCGTGTCTAATAAGCTCGTGTAAATGAATGATAAAACAGTGGCTGAGAAGGAAAGTAAGGCAAAAAAACATTTCTTAGTACTATGGACTGCCCACATGTCACACATTCTAAATGGACACAACACATAAAAGAAAAACAAAGTAAAAAGGATAGAGAAATATTATTAGAAAAAAAAAAAAAAAAAAAAAAGAATTCTGAAATCCTAATAGAAACGAACGAGTGGTTTTACCGACTAATTTTGAGAATATAAACAAAGTTAGTCTGAATTGCAATAGATTTGAAATTTTCTTGGCGCCTAATCAAGGAGGCTTGGTAAATTTAACACTCACAAGGTGCAACGATGTGAAGAAAATGAAGAGAAAGCGGTGTGTGAAATACGTGGCAAATGTCCGAAAGTGACATCGGATCAGTGATAAGTAAAGTAGTAAGAATTGCTGAAAGAAGAAAAAGAACAGAAATTGTGGAGAATCATGACCACTCACGTCCTGGAGAAATATAAACATACTGTTCTCGATCTTTTATTCGATTTCATTTCATATAGATTTACCCTTCACCCTTCGTCAAGTATAAATGATTTTAGAGTATCTTCATGGAATACAACTTTTCAGTTATCAATATTCCCACGGTACGAGTCTCATAAATTAACAGGAACAAGCACAAGATGAATGACATTAAAAGAATGTCAAGAATGCTTATAACAGATTCAAATATGGAAATATTTTATTAAATAAAATTGTAAAATATTTTAGGAAAATAATAATAATAATAATAATAATAATAATAATAATAATTATTATTATTATTAAAATAATAATAATAATAATAAATCTTCAAAAATCTATCAAAATGCAAAGACCTTCAAATCGAAATCTCAAAAATGTGGCACATGGGAGCATCAACAATCCCTATTGTAGTTGTAGTCCTCAGATTGGTTGGAAAAGATTCCAGTAGACTAATTGAATGGATTCCTGAAAGTCCATGCCTTAAAGAAATACAAAAAAGAAATTGCTCTCACGAGTACAGCCTACAACTTACGAAGGGATTTATCTATGTAAAATATGATTGTGTGTGTGTGTGTGTGTGTGTGTGTGTGTGTGTGTGTGTGTGTGTGTGTGTGTGTGTGTGTGTACTTTTTTTTAATTGCTCAGTGGAAAATGTCATGATGCCATTAAGTCTCTGAACGGAACCGGAAAGAAATGTGTACACACCAGAAAAAATATATATATATATATATATATATATATATATATATATATATATATATATATATATATATATAAAGAAAGAACAACAAGATATATAATCGGTGTTCTTACAGATATTTTTATTTTTACAAAATAGTGCTCAATGTAAATTTACAGAGCATTAATATTATAAATTAATTGATTTAAAATATATTATTTTCGCTCCACAGATCCAACCATGTTTCAAAAAAGGATGAAATGGAACTAATGTCTTTAATTTAATCACAAAATTAAATTCGTGGCTTTTAGCTTCCATTTTTTGAAACATGGTTAGAACTGTGAAGCGAAAAAACATTTTAAATCAATTAATTTATATATATATATATATATATATATATATATATATATATATATATATATATACATTCATACATATATATATATGCATATATATATATATATATATATATATATATATATATATATATATATATATATATATATATATATATATATATATATATATATATATATATATATATATATATATATATATATATATATATATATATATATATGTATATATATATACATATATATATACATATATATATATATATATATATATATATATATATATATATATATATATATATATATATATATATATATATATACTGTAGTAGTAGTAATAGTAGTAGTAGTAGTAAGAGGAGGAGGAGGACGAGGAGGCGGCATCTGTTTATATCATGAGATAAACGGAGCGCCCAGTTTGTTCAAAATTCAATCCTTTGGTAACTGAAGTGACCTCTCCAGGACGCAGGTCTGGGCGTTGGTATACAGACGCCGTGCAATATCCAGACTACATACCCACCAGTTTCGACCGAATCAGCAAGATCCGAAGGAATACAGGCCATTACATGTGGAGACAGCTTGGCTGCAGGTGTTGCCGGAAAGTTGTCAGTGTTGGCAGCCAACCAACTTCGGGGCTCCACTCCGGTTTTTCGTTTTGGATTTACTTTCATGGCTTTTCCGGGTTTGGATATGACCGCAAGGTAGCGGAAGTTTAAAATCAGGCTTTTCCTTCCCTTAGATTCTAGGGGAAGGAAGACATGGACTGCCCTCTGGACTGAGAAGGGGAGCGCTATTTGCAATAATAATTTTGCTTACGACGATGTTATTTGACGGAAATTATGCAGAGCTGTATCTAGTGAATAATAATAATAATAATAATAATAATAATAATAATGCTTGCTAATTAAAAATTACCAAGCACACAAACTGAAGAAATGTTTTAACCAGGAATGCAGATAGTGTGATAAATATCTTGTATCACGTTGCACTGACAGAACATAAAACTCGGCATGGCAGAGTGAGCCAATATCTCCACTGGAAAATATGTAACATTTCTGGAAAGAAACTGTTATAAACTGGTATGAACAACATCTAGACCCGGTTACATGAGACTAGGAATAATAGAGTGGGCCAATATCTACACTGGAAAATATGTAGCAAGTTTATGGGATACACGCAGACTCGCCAAACAAAGTTAATCGCCCAGACGTTGAGACCAACACCGCAAAAAACAGAATATGCTTTCTTATTAACATGACAGTCCCCGGAGATTGTAATATATCTCTGAGGATCTTTAAAATGCTATCAAAATACAAGTATCTTGAAGTGGATATCTAAAAAATCTGTCACATGAAGACATCAATAATTCCAGTTGTAGTTGGAGCACTCGGATTGATTGGAAAATGTTTCGATAGATTCATTGAGGAGATTCCTGATAGCCCATGCCTTAATTAAATACAAAAAAATGTACTGCAAAATACATCTTACACATTACGAAGATTATTATCTATGCGTATGACCGTAGGATTTTTTCTTTCGTTTTTTTTTTACAAATTGATCAGTGAAAAAGAAGCCTTTGGTTTCAGTTTAGGACTCGGAATCAAATGTGTATGCAACAGAAATTACAGGAAATAATAATAATAATAATAATAATACATTAAGGATGCAACTATCTTGGCTGACAAGCGCTTGAAAATATGTTGCAGTCTTTTGGGATAAGAATATCATGAAGGCGGAGCAAACACATTTATAGAGGCAACAAGTTCTAGCAAGAAAAATAGGCGACTTATACCAAGAGTATAGCGAGACAGGCGGATTTCTTTGGTAACAAAGAAAAGAATACTGAGCTGTTACGTGATATCGGTCCTTCTTTACTTCTCAAAGATGGAGATGTGGTTCTACAGAAAGATACTAAAGATATCATGGACCGAGCATGTGAGCAACGATGAGGTCTTGTTGCAAACAAGGGTTAGGCTTATACTTAACATCAATAAGAGACAGCTGAATTTTCTGGGACGCGTAATGAGGAAGGAGGGCTTGGAGAATCTGACGCTCACGGGTCGAATAGAGGGAAAGAGAGACAAGGGAAAACAATGCGTCACATACCTGACGAGCTTGAGCAGGTGGATGACAGAACATGGTCCTAAGGAGGAAGCAGAGGGAAGGAACTTGCTGAGAACTGCAAGGGATAGAGGTATGTGGAGAGCCACGATCGCTTACGTCCTGAAAGAGGGTGGCCCATAAAAAGAAGAATTCCGAGTAGCAGCTCAAGTTGTCCTTTTTATGGTTTTCTTCAGCAATCTCTGCGCATCGCAAGAGAATCTGGAGATGGTTGACATTGTGATAGTTGTAAGAACGCATCGAGTAGCGCTTCTGGGAACAGCGGACATCCTGAGGAAAGTGCGATCATCACCCGGCCGAAACGTTTACGAATCGAACTAAAATAACTGTTGTAGTGAAGTGATTGCGGCCGGAAAATGGTAACAGGAGATCAAAACCCACACAGGAAAAATAATATCGCGTTTAAGTCTTAGATTCTTCAATTACCCTCGACCAGTGTGAATTCGTCGTGGTCCCGTCCCCGCTTACATTCTCAGACTGCGATGTAAACTGCACTTTCTCTGGAGTGGCTGTTAATATATAGATCTGCCCAATGGGTTTTTTCTACACACCCACATCAGAGGCAGCATTGGTCACCAGTATTCATCCCCCGGTTTCACTCCTGACAACGGGTGAAATGCGGATCTCACCCCACCAGTCGGTGTCATCTCACGTCAACACTGTTCCTGGCTTTCGTATGAAATTTGAGTGCAATTTCTCTTCCGATATATCATAATTTCATTTTACATAAGTACCTCGACCTTTTCAGAGACTAAGGAAGTCGTGGAACTGTCGTACCAGTAGTTAACGGAGTGCTGGGAACGTTCAGGGGGAGGAGAAAAACAACTAGAAACATTATGACGATTTACACTGTACGAACTGTTGTCATATTTGTGGCCATATTTATGATGTTTCGGCTGTTGTAAACTCCGGCCTTCTTCAGGTGATTGGAATTTTGAATCAAATTCTTTATTTTGTTCACCGGGGTAGATTGTTTAAGTTCCACGTGCCATGCCACTTCAGGGTATCAGTTTCATTTATTTTCCTTTAACAACGCTCCAAGTTTTGCTCACCTTAGCTGTGGCCAGGTATTGAACTCACAACCCAAGTCAATGAATTACTTCAACCAACTAACTTCTACTGTGCCATGTGCCCTTGAGAACTTGGGGAGTTGAGTTTTATGTATATAACTGAAACTGAACAGTAACTAAAACAATTTACCCCGGTGGACGAACTAAAGATTTCAATTCGAAATTTCAATCACATGAAGAAGGCCGGAGCGTACAACGGCCGAATCGTCGTGAATATGGCAAAAATAAAAAATGAAGACAACAGTCTGAGCAATGTAAATAGTGTAAATAATTATACTACCTCGTTTCAGGGTACCCCAAGGCGGTGTAATGGTTAGCAAGCTTGTCTCGCTAGAACAATAACGAATAAATAGTGAGTTCGACCCTCACTGGGTACCCAATACTTTCGGCCTTGTGCCACATCTAAGCTACGCTTGGAAAATCGCTACTACCTCGTTTCAGAATTATAGTGAGATATTCTGACGATTGGAAACCAACTTGAATATGAACACTTGTTGAAGAATTGAGAAAACTTGCTGTTCCTTAAGCCACTGTGTCAACCATTGGTGTGAACATTGAACGCCATTAATAACAATAATAAGCCTGATAAATAAAACTTGGTAGATGTTCATAATGAAGCGAAGAGAAATAAAAATAAATAACCATAGACGTAAAAAAAAAAAAAACGAAAACATTTATTTAAAATGTTTCTTTTTGTGTTGGAAATAGAAACAATTCAGGTTTCTTTTTTTCAGTTGATACATGAAGCTTTCTAAAATCGTATTTATCATTAAAGTGAGAAAATTGTCTGCCCGATTTAATGTCAACCGTATTTAAAGTGAGAGACAACCAAACAAAAGAAAAAACAAAAGAAAAAAGAGAAACAATTGACTTTTACACACTTTTACACTAAGGTTATTTCTGGTTTAAATTCTGTTTAAGTAGTACAGCTCACAAAACGATTATACGGAATACGAATGAGAATAAAATTAGAATATAAAAAACGAAAATTATACGTTATACGAATAGTATATGGAATACGAATAATATGCTGAATGCGAATAAGAATACGATTATTATGTAGAACACGAATATTATGTAGGATATGAGAGTATTAGGTGGTGTATGTATTAGAACAAGATTATTATATGTAATGCGAATACGAATATATTCCTTGCACGAAATACGAATATCATGCGGAATACTCCTTGGTGCATCACCAGGGAGTATTCCGCATGAATTTAATCGTTCTACTAAACTGGGATGTAGGTCCCATCCTTTTACTGTTGAAATAGTTAAATGAAACCGCAACTTCTACTCCAACAGTTTCTTTTCTCGTACTTCCCACCTGTGGTACTCCTTTCCGTTTACTTGCTTCCCTGATAACAAAAATGTTCAAAAATTTAAATGCAATGTCAATCACCAGCTTCTATCTTCTTGAATCCTGTTCATCTTTTGTAGTTTGCTCAATCCTCCGCATCCTCAGTCTTTTCTCTCACTCCCACTCTCTGTAACCCCCTGCGTACCAGTGGCATTCCCGCCTTACATGAGGTGAAAGAAATAGGAGAATTTTTATTATGCAGAATACGAATTAGAATGAGAATATTATTCGGAATAAGAATAAGATTACTTTAAGAAATACGAATAACTAAAATTATGAAACTAAATATTTTTTTTATTCTACTCTGGAATACAAATATGGTATATAGATTAAAATGTGACTCTTAATGTTGGAGATAAATATCCTGGAATTAAGTGATAATAAAAAATATATTAAAAAAATTAATCATAATTAATATCTATTCTATGATACCAACAGACAATTTAACTTCATATATTTATTGGTTGCGCAGTCGAAGGTCCCCTATTTACGAACGAAATATCCAGTTGTTATGGCAACTGGACAAAATACTCCAAAGTGTACATGTTGCCACAAAAACGGAATATCTATTTATAACCTACTTGGATAGGTTGATCATTCCAATCACGAGAGGGGTCGTTATTTTTTCGTCAGGAAGAATAAGGTTGACAGATATGATCAAAATAGTAAATGTTTCTGGGCGGAGGGGAAAAACTGAAGTTTATGTCAGAAACAAAAGGCAGAAAACTGACTAAAAGCGTACAAAAGTACACGGTTGTGTAGGGAACGTAATCTATATAATTTCAAGTTCATATTTGAGACTAATCAAAGTCATTTTGGGACTAAGCAAGTTGAAAATGGTATAGTCAAATTCAAATTGAGACATAGCAAATTCAAAATGGAATAAGCAAATTTGATTTGGGACTTAGCAAATTCAAGATGGATTAGGCAAATTCAATTTCGAACCGAGCAATTATTTTGCTAAAAAGATTTGAAAATTCAATATTTTTATGATTAAATAATGATGTTCGACTAAACTTTACTATTGAAATATTTTATGTTCTAGGAGCAATCAATAAATCAAGAAAATTCTGAAAGGTGTATGTTTTTTGGATGCAACTTTTAGCGCTTAAAATCTCTCTTTATACCTATCTTATTTCAAATTCTGTCTTGATATATGCTTTCCGTATTTCCTTGATACTTTTCTTCGGATTTTCCAGATTTGCCCTGTTGTCCCTCAAATAATTTCATTTCGAATAACTCTCTCTTATTCTCTCTTTTTTGATACTATATACAGTCTATCCATCTCTTTCATTCTTCTGCCTGTTTGTCTTACCAATGAAAATGCCAGAAACTGTAACATTGACACAAATTTATCCGTTCAAGAATAGACTCTTGTAAGGAATTGATAGTAAAATCTACGCAACGCTTCGCTCCGATTTTTAATTATCTGATTTACCGCCCAGTTGATTTTTTTAATCCATAATATTTGTTTATTGAAACGCGCAGATACGTTCGAAACATCTTTTCATAATGAATCTGCTTAGTGCCAATTCAAACTTGCTAATTTCATTATGGATTTGCTACGTCCCATTCTGAACTTGGCGACTTCATTTTGAATTTGCTACGTCCCATTCTGAACTTGGCTACTTCATTTTGAATTTGTTTAGTCGCAAAATGATATCGATTAGTCCCAAACTGAACCTGAAATGGTATAGTTTCGGTGGGTTTTACAAAGTATCAGTCCATGTTGAGTTATTTAATGTCGAGGTCTGTTTTTAATACACTCGAGTCTATAGGTACGTAAAGTTGGTTGGGTTCATACTTGGGTTTATAGGGAAGGGCATACTTATTGTCGAGTTATTGGCGACTAAATTTGTTCACTTATCACGCTATTTTTAGTGCGAAAGTTAACTAGACAGCGTGATTAAAAAAGGAAAAAAATACTTCAGAAGGCCAATGAATCCTTTCCTGGGTTCAACGACCATGTAACACAGGCACGAGGCTGTAGAAATACATGGGATTAGTGTCCAGGCGCCGATTAAAACCCAATGAGATTGTCGAACAACTCAACATTCTATAAGTTATCCAACCAGCAGAAGGAAAACTGATGTAACACGTGCGGCTTGACAGCACTCAACGAGGGCGTGATTTTTCAGTGAGCCTATAATGCTACAGAATGTAACACGTAATCAAGGTTTAAAGTGGATTTAACGGAAATACAATTGAGAAATTTCTCAAGACCTTTCGACAACATCCAATGATGCTGACTGTTTTTCTTTTTCTTTTTGAGTACATCTTTTCTTGCTTAGCAAGTGAGAGTGACCCGATGTCTTATGTAAAAAAAAAAAAAAATTCTGACAATCTAAAAATAAGTTCTGGCTTTAAATAACCCGCAAAAGGTTAGTAAACCGTAAAAAACAAATCAGACAAAACATAATTCGGTTAGTGTATTCTGATTAAAAATGATAAAAATATCAATCGTATGTCTCGTTCCAATATCTTAAAAAATAAGCGGCACTGTTCCTATCCTATTTCTGGTCTGATATTGTTAGGAACCCTTTTCATCAATCATTTTTCCGATACGTTTGTTATGAATAATCAACAGTGGTCTCCCCTTGTTTTGTTACTCTCCTCCTTGAGAGTGCTATTTCTCTTTACTGGGACTATAAAAGAACACTATACGCGAACCTTGTATTCTCAGTTTAATAAAGCCTTTCTAAAGCCTACACCCACGTACTTTTGTCATGACAACGTTTACACATGTGCCTTATCAAGGTGATTGTTTGATGATGTTTGATTTCATTTGCTACTGGTTTCTTTGGCGGTAAGAGGAAGTTTGATCGTCTGGGTTCTTCATTTGATTCTTGTACAGTAATTGTTTAAATTATTTCCCACATGAAAATAAAGATTTGCATTTAATATTCAGAACGGCAATATACGATTTACTGACGGGTGACGAGCGATATTTTAAATAGTTCAATTCTCACTTGGTGACCAACTGCAACATTTTAGTCTGCAGGGTTTTGATTTATTTATATTTGAACTTTGTCAACTGTCGGCAACCCCACATTGCAGTAAAATGTAACTCCCCCATCTTTTTAACGACACTATAGTATGCGACTTGATCATATTAGGGTAGGTTGATTTTTGCCTTTTATAAAATCCACATTGCACTTTGTTTGAAAACTGGGATTTGATGTAATAATTCCTGAGATCAAAAATCCGATTCACGGATTTTATCTCCTTTTTGTGCATTTAGTTTTGAAGATACTTTGAAAAAAGTCCAGAAATAGCTAATTTCCGCGGTGTTTTGCTTCAAAATTTTACTATTTCAAGAATAAATCCAAATAAAGTTGATATCTTTTGTATTACATAATTAAATGGAGAATATATTCAAACAAGAATTCTAATTATGAATTACCACAAGAAAAATATGCATTTTTTTACTGTATTCGATAAGTAAAAACTTTGTTAAAAATTGTAAACGATTACAAAAAAAAAAAATGAATAATATTTGTTAGATCATCATACTTATTATAAAACCCAGGTTGTGTGTGTGTGTGTGTGTGTGTGTGTATGTGTTCGTTTATATATTGGATCAGATTTCCTACATTTTTCAACCGATTTCAACAAAACTTCACAGGACGACGTAAAATTACCTTGCAGTGGTTCTGACAGCACCAAAAATTGGAAAAACATAATTGTTTTTGCACGAAATCAATTTGAAAACACGATTAAGAGGCATCGCTGAATGAAAGGGGGACAACTCATATAAGGGTTATACTTATTATAAAACCCAGGTTGTTTGTGTGTGTGTGTGTGTGTGTGTGTGTGTGTGTGTTCGTTTATATATGGGATCGGATTTCCTACATTTTTCAACCGATTTCAACAAAACTTCACTTTTGGGGGGGCAGATAGTGTTTCTTATTGTCTTGCACACTTTTTCTTTATTTTTACATTCAGAATGCTTTAAAAATTCCATTTACAAGACAATTGTTTATAATAAAATTCTATTCAATCGGTAGACTCATAACGATTGAAAACAATGTTTTTGTTTGAGTTTGGGTTTGACCAATTCGTAAAAAAAAAAACTAATTAAGACATGCGTGTCCGTCAACCTTAAACAATAATCTTTGTCACTTTTATTTTTCAGTCTTTATTATGGTCGATACTTGATCTATCTCTTACTGTTACATCCCTGGGCAACGCCGGGCTCTACTGCTAGTAATTAATAAAAACAAAAAATAGTTAAAAGTGTATATAACACCATAATACTCTTGGGCACATTTCATACGACAAAATGTTTAATATTTGCATTGTTTATTCAAGATTACATTATATTATAACTAAATTGTCCAGTATAATTTCTCTTCGAAGCAAATGAAGGTTTTATTCAATGGCCTAATGATTTAGTAATAATGTGTCTATTTCTTGCTTCTTTTCCATATATAATTCTTAAAGCTTCAGAAAATTATAAATTTTATAAGGCCGTGCTATAAGACTTTCACTGATTACCGCAATGAAATTCCAACGCTATCATTTTAAATCTAAACTTAATCGTTAATCTTCTTCCCTAAAAAAAAAAAAAAGACGGTAACAATTTGGAAAACAATATTTTGTATCATTATTTATCATGTCAAACTCCAATTTTCAAATTGAGTGCAATAAAACTGTTTTAAAAATCGACCTGCCCTAACCTACGATACATGACTCCCGCAGTAGGTCGTCATTTCTTTCTGCGTTAGACCAGTTGCTATCCAAGTTCCGTTTTGCTATTTACCCATAGCTGGGGGGGGGGGAGAAGAGGATTCATAACTTTTCCAAGCACGTAAGTGAATGTAATGGATTCGACTGGAATTCGAACTCGGCTCTCCGATTCCTTAATCCGAGCCGCTGTCCATTGCTCCATCTAACCTACATACCGTTTTGAATTCATAGTTCTCATTCACCTAGACTGGTTGCCATCCACAGCTAGAGAACCGAGTCAGCCCTGCTCTCTAATTCAAAGATGGCGTTAAAGGATATAGATGCATACCTTTCAAAAGTGTATTTATGCGAAAAGGTGTGTAATGTATTCAGCCAGAATTCGAAATCGGTACACCGGATTCTCTTACAAAGTCGCTAGCTGTTACGTTACCTGTACATTGATTTAATATAAGTTACTGTGTAAAAACTTCCCAGATATTTGAATTGTTTTATTTGTTTCATTTGAGTGCGACACTGAAATCCAAACCCGGATTGGTATAACTAAAGAAACCTTTCAGAAACTAAGCAAAGTAGTAAAAAGCAGAAAAAAAATCATCAGAAATGAAAAGAAGACACTGAACTTTTATGCAAAATTAGTCCTTCTCTAAATGAAGAAGAGACTTGATGCAGCAGAAATGGCATTTTGTAAAAAGATACTGAATATACCATGGATCGAATATGTGAGCAACGACAAAGTTTTTCAGAAAATGAAAACAAAATGGCTACTTATCAGGAAGAGACAGTTGAAATTTCTAGGTTACGTACTAAGGAAAGAGGGCTTGGAAAATTTAATACTCACAGGACATTCTGAAGGCAAGTAGGGACAGAGGAAAACAAAGTATAACATACCTAACGAGCTTGAGTAAATGGATGGTGAAACAGGGTTTAAGAGAGATAGAAACAGACAAAATTGTGTGGGGGGGGCATGATCACCAACGCCGTGAAGGGACACGACACACAGAAAAAGAAAACAAAAATGTGTTTTCGTCAGTTACACATCGATATTCCTCTTAAAAGTTGCTTGCATCTTGTTCGTTTCATACGCAGATATTGCACACAAGTGATGTCTATTCTGGGGTTGTAGAAATTTTCGGGCATCCATGACTTCAGACTTTCTCTCCTATCGAGAACGATTATTTCTGGCATAACTTCCCTTGATTGCAAGAATTTTAAACAATATTTGTATCTACGAAGATGAGATCCTTTTATTCAATCCAATATAGGAATTATGATCAATCGGGATATGTTTAATTTTTTCTTCTGGCTAATAGTGCTTTTTGGCCAAACAGAGGGCGGATATCGTTTTGCCGATATTACGAAGTAATTATTTAAAATGGTGGTTATATTATTTAAGCCAACTTAGTTTCCAGTTGGCTAAAATTTGGTTCCAGACTCTGTAGAGTTTAGCAAAAGAAATGGTTGAAGAAAGAGAGTGAAGAAGAAAACAAATAATCTTGAGATCAGAGACAAAGAATGAAACAATATGTCAAAAAGATATGGTAAAATACTAAGAGACCTGAAAATAAATGTGGCCTCTTCGTCTCTATGTATACCTTGTAATATGCAGAATGCAACGTTCATAAGAAGAGAATAAAATAATGGGCAGTTGACTGACAAGTCTGGAAAAATTATAAGCCACGATTTCATTACAGCCCGGCATTTTATTCAGACAAATAGCGCTTTAAGGCTGGAAACAAACACACACACACACACACACACACACACACACACACACACACACACACACACACAAACACACACAAACACACACACACACACACACACACACACACACACACAAGGGAAAGTGAAGTGTTACGGGCAAATAATATGATTACTGATTACATCGAAACGTTAAAGATACAATAATGCTCAGATTTTTCAGTCTATATTTCTGAGATGAGGTACTATGTACACTATTTACATTGTTCGGACTATTGTCCTCATCTACGTTGCCATATTTATCACAACGTTTCGGCCGTTGTACGCTCCGGCCTTCTTCAAGTGTTTGGAATGTCGAACTGAACCCTTTATGTTGCTCACTTGGGTAGACTGTTCTAGTTCCACGTGCCATGTCTAATGGATGTCAGTTATCAGTTATCTCCTGTTAATTCACCTCTCCAAGTTCACCACATACCTGGTTAAGTTGGTGGAGAAATAGCCATTTTGTTTCAACACTTCTGGTGTCTTATCGAGTGATGGCGTTGAATGTAGAAACAAGTTGCAAATGGTTATTCTTTTAGTGATTTTATAGCATATTTATGTTATAATTTTCGAATAAATTATATTTCCTCTACTCTGTATTCAGCACTCTTTTCAGAATAGTATTTTTGAAATTTATTCCGTATACACCAGTTCTATACACGGATATATATATATATATATATATATATATATATATATATATATATATATGGAGAGTCCCACCAAAAGTGCGATCATTTAAACTATGAATATTTGAGTAACTACATGTAACAGGCAAACGAAATCAAATATCCTTCATGTTGAACAACAAAAGATTTCTCTATCAAAATTCGAACAAGATATTCAAAGGGATGTAGATTTTATAACCGATTTTACAAAGGTTCACAAATGTTTAAAATGTGCATCACCTGTGCACATATCGAACATATCAAGGCTGTAGCCCAGCTCATGCCAAATTCACTGTTGCATATCTTGCGTCATATTCCCCAGTGCCTCGAGGATTTTCTCTAGGCTTGTAGGAAAAGCGAGGTTACAGGCTTGTCCTTTCACATCGACCCAAAGAAAAAAAAATCACAAATTGTCAAATCAGATCAACGTGGCAGCCATTTCAACATCTTTTATATATTACATTATTTTAAATATTCTATAATAATATTTTTTATATATAAAAAATGCAACGTACTGAAGAGTACACATAACAAATAATGAATTATACCTTTTGAAATATAAACATCTATTAAATTTTAAACGCGCTTCAGAGTTTTAGTTATTCTACATTTCCGCCCTGATGTCGGCTGTTTTAACGATCTTATGTTGTTTTTGATTATCCTACATTTTATTAGTATTAATTTATTTAGAAAAAGAAATATGTAAGATGATTCGTGATGTAAATTTATCGCAGAGAATCCCTCAATCAATGCACTTTCAATATGGTTTCGTTTTAATAAATTTCTTTTTCTTTTTCTTATAACTTCATTTCGCCTTAACACATTACTTCCTTTTTTTTTAATTAAAACCACATTAGGTCAAATTATAAAGCTACACGTATTGCGTTGTACGACTAATGCGTTGAGTTTCTTCTTTTATATAAGTTTATATCTTCATATAGTTAGAAACTTAAATAATATTTAAGTTCCTAACGTCCTGGGTATGACAATAAACTACATCTGCGTCCTGGGTAAGACGATAAACTACATCCGCGTCCTGGGTAAGACGATAAACTACATCCGCGTCCTGGGTAGGACGATAAACTACATCCGCGTCCTGGGTATGACGATAAACTACGTCCAACAGCAAGGCCTCAGATAATGTTTTCGGAAAAATTATGTTGCCAGCTATACGTTTTTGAAACAATAATGTTGCCAGCTATACGTTTTTTTGGAAAAAAAGAATGTTGCCAGCTATACGTTTTTGAAAAAATAATGTTGCCAGGTATGCATTTTTGAAACAATAATGTTGCCAGCTATAGGTTTAATAGTACTGTATATTTTAATATATATATATATATATATATATATATATATATATATATATATATATATATATATATATAACTTAATTTGGCATTAAATGACCTACAGTGGTTGATATGCCATAAAAACCAACCAACCAATCCACTCAAGTTCCTAGAGAGCTGCTGTCGTTGAAACACGGCTTCCCGTACGGTGACCGAAGTTGAACACGAGTTTTTTCAGTTTTCAAAATTAATTTACAGGTCGGAGACACTAAAATCAAGCAGGTGCAGACACTTAAATATCTGGGAAGTGTTCTGACAGAAGACGGAAAATGCGACGCTGAGATCCGAAGACATATTGGAATGACCAAAGACGCATTCCAAAAGCTAGGCAGAATATTACAAGACAGGAGGATTTCGTTGGTAACAAAGAAAAGAGTACTGAATTGCTACGTGATATATGTCCTCTTTTACGACAGCCAATGTAGGTGGGGGGGGTCTCTTAAAAAATGAAGCGACAAAAGAGGCAACAAAGATATGGTTCTACAGAAGGATCCTAAGGATACCATGGACCGACCATTTGAGCAACGATGAGGTTTTAGAGGGGATGCAAACAAGGAGGAAGCTTATACTTAACATCAGCAAGAGGTAGCTGAAATTTCTGGGACACGTAATGAGAAGGGAGGGCTTGGAAAACTGTATACTCACAGGACGGGTAGAAGGTCAAAGGGACAATGGAAAGCAACGCGTGACATTTAACGGACTTAAGCAAGTTGCTGGCAGAATAGGGCCTGGGAGAAATGACAAAAAGATAAAATATATTGTGAGTTACAAGGGATAGAAGAAGGTGTGGAGAGCCATGATCGTCTACATCCTGAAAGGACACGTCACATAAAAGAAGAAAGAAAAAGATGAAATATCAGTTGCTGTAAGCTTGGATGTTTGGGAGGGGTCCGGAAATGGAAATCAGAGAATCAACACGGGTTAATTATGCCCTTGGGAAAGATGTGAATCCACCACTTCCCCCGATTCAGTAATGGGTTACTTAGTAGGACTTGTACCCAATTTTATTTAAGTTGAATATCGAGCTGTAAAGGCTGGACGTCTCTGTAACTTTAACGTTTCAATGTAAACTGTAACCGGTGCTTCTTGTATTTGCCCACATTTATATCAAAGACTAAATCCATTAGTATTAGGCGTTATTATTTGGAAGAAATTATTTTTCGGAAAGAGATATGGTGATTTCCTAAGCGTATCTTAGATGCGGCACAAGGCCGAAATTATAGGGAACCCAGTGAGGATCGAACTCAATATTCACTCGTAAATGACCCAGCGAGAAAAGCCTGCTAAACACTACACCCCATCGAAGTGTTCATAGTGATTTACTAAGTGTAGCTTAAATGTTGCACAAGGCCGAAAGTCAGTGGTGACTCCGAGGGTCGAACTAAGCCTGAGTGAGTCAACATTCAATTATATCCATTTCAAAGCAACAAAAATCTTTCGTAGTGCGTCGTTTTTATTCAGCTGGATCCAAAATGAGTTGTTTTTTAACCCGTGCCTCAAAGTATTGACCGAAATACATTTTGTTGATAATGCTCATAATAAAGAAAAAAGGAAGAAGAAAGAAAGAAAAAAAAAATGAAAGTAAGTCAAAAAAGAATGAAATAAAATGAACGCGGCTAGTTTGGCTACGTAGAGCTATGCTCTATCGAAGCTGGAGACATACTTAATTGTTAATATATTTCTTTAATTTTTGAAAAATCTCTAATGACTCGTATGCTTTGTTTTTCAAAGAACACATTTTTATTTCAACTTATTCCTTTCAAATGTTCATTTGAAATAATTTATTTTTCGTGCAGTATAATTTTTTTTGTAACGTAATATATTTTATGAGAAAAGGCAAATTAAAATTAAAATTAAATTCGGCAAAAATGAAAGAAAGTGGCAGCCTTACGTCGTCGACTGGATGGGTGAGGTGGGGAGTGTGACTGTGATAGTGTTGAGGAAATATGATATCAGTCAGCAGTACTGATGATAAACGTACAACAAATTAAACTAAAATACATAAGATAGATGAACACACTAACGCATAGACATATATACAATCACACACAATTGGAAAGGGGGCAATAAATAGACAAATACATCAAAGATTTTGTCCTTACTCTTTTTTCTTACAAGTCTGAAAAAAAAACTGTTTTTTTAAATAAATGTTTATTTTTATATAATTATTACAATTAATATTGAAATACCAAGATATGATTTTTTTATTTTATGCACAGAGATTTTAAAATATATATATATTCTAGTCAGAGTAAATAAATCATTTTAGTATCTAAGTTATACCAGTAGTATATTTTAAAAATTGTAATGAGCCCGACAAATATTGATGACATTGAGT
Source organism: Acanthosepion pharaonis (assembly GCA_903632075.3). Lineage (NCBI taxonomy): Eukaryota > Metazoa > Mollusca > Cephalopoda > Sepiida > Sepiidae > Acanthosepion > Acanthosepion pharaonis. Next base: position 5,412,501 of record CAHIKZ030004155.1, read on the forward strand.
CGACACTGCCGAAAGTATGGAGCAATTACTGAGGTTCGAACTCATTTTTTCGGTCGTAACTGATCTAGCAAGACGAGCCTGCTAATCCTTACACACCGTCGAAGTTCCCTTTTCGGAACGCGATATGTCACTTGTATTTTTTCCGTTTTTCTATTGATTTATTTACTATGATTCTGATTTACGGGTTTATATCATATCTTTCCGACTGAGAGAAACAAGATCTTTGTACAGAAAAGTTACCAAAGGTGATTAGAAAAAAGCAAAGAAAACAAAACAAAACAAATCAACACTAAATGAAATAACAATATACAACAACATACCAAAATACAATACGTATATGGATCCCAGTAAATAAAGGAAGCATCCATTGCGATCTAATTACTTTTGTCAATATATACACGACCGCAGTATAAATGATGGCCTTGCAAATGATAAACTCGAATTTCCGCTAGTCCTTCCTTCCTTCCTTCCTTCTTTCTTTATTTTCTTCCTTCATTCTAACCTTGCCTCTTTCCGGCAGATCCTGTCGAGGACGACATCTAACAGATTACCTCCCTTGTTATCAATCATTCCAGTTTCCCGTTTTACTTGACAGCAACGACAGCGCTTGGGCCAATAATTGAGACACTGTGGGTTTTATGGGCTCGGTAATAAATGCTTCCAGGCTGATCTATGAAAGCTAATCCCTGAGATGACTGTATCCCATCGGAATTGTGAGCGTGTGCAATGGCTGCTGTTTGCGAATCACCCATTTACCGCGCTAGTCAATTAACGAAATCTCGCTGAAACTGCGTGAATTTATTAGACGTGATTTTATTAAACGTGATTCTCTAGTGCTATCTTCGAGTTATCAACTTGGGTTGCCCAATAAATCAGTAACTTGTTTTTTTTTTATGCTTAAGTCTTTATTTTATATTTATTTATCAATAGTTATGCTTTGTTTAGTTCGGCACAAAAAGACTAAATTAGGGTAATTAAAAGTAGAAAAATTGTAAACTTTTTCGTAAAGAAATTTCATCTCCCTTTACAGATAATTAGAGTCTTAAATTATGAAATTACTGCGTATCGTTATTATAGACTGATTTAATCAAAATTTTATCCTTATCTTGGTTGTTTTAGTCATATATAATTTTCGTCCAAAACAAGAAAATTGTGGCTTGCGGCCACATGACGTTGAAACATTGATTCACGTACGATCACCAAAGTTAAACAACATCAACCCTGGCCAGTACCTAGATGGGTGATCGTTTAGGAATGCTAGATGTTGTAAGTTTGGGTGTATGTGTGGAGTAATGGATAATGGCTTGGAATTGGTAATCGGAGAACCAATTTCCAATTCCAATTAAATTCACCTACGCGCAAAATTCCCTTGAGAAAGCTATGAATCCATCTCTTCTACTCCCGACTATGGGTTAATTAGTAAGACTTGGATCACTAAATCCTTATTATCTAAAAAAAATAAATAAAATAAAATAAATAGAATAAAAATTGTGACTTATATTTCAGCATTAAATTCTGTCCTGGGTATGACGATAAACTACACCGGCGTCCTGGGTAAGACGATAAACTACGTCCAGCAGCAAGGCTTCTGATCAGGAGGTTTTGAGGAGCGTGGAATCACCTCTTAATTGCTGATGTTCCCAGGCCCGCTCTGACTCGGGGTGCTAGCACCTGTTAGGGTCCCAGCTATGGGCAAATATTTAACCAAGAAAATAGGGTAAAAACACTATGAAAATGTAAAAATAGTTTTTAATACCAGAAATACTTTGTAAGAAATTATTACCAGCAATAAATTTTTGAAGAAAAAAAAAACTGTTACCAGCAATATATTTTTGAAAAAGAAAAATACCAACAATGATTTTTTTTTAAAAAATAAATCTTATTAGCAATACATTTTTAAAAAAAAATATTACCAGCTATGCATTTTAAAAAAAAATATTAGCAGCAATACTTTTTGGAAAAAATTATTACCAGCAATACATTTTTGAAGGAGAAAATTATATATATATATATATATATATATATATATATATATATATATATATACCCATTGAGGTTGATATGCTGTAAAACAAACCAAACCAAACCAAACCAGCATTAAATTACCCATGTAGGTGTTGATATATTGCTAAACAAACCAAGAAAATTGTAAAGAAAAAAGATAACAGCATAAAAATAACGGTTTCTATACAAAAGTTACTCAGTTTTCTTCGTTCCTTCATCCCAAGAAACATCAGCTTAGCGGAACAAGTATTAACGATTTATTATTTAAGCATACACGCAAAAGCACGCACACATATTACCTTGCTTCTTTTTAATCTGATGAAGCCTACTAAGGTCGAAACGCATAATCTCGTTTCGATGAAACAGTTTTCCATTTATCATATTCCTCAAACTTTGTCTGGATTCAGTAGCCTATCACACATATACTTAAATGTATTAAACCACAGCTCTCACCTGATCACCAAAGTTAAGCAATGAGAGAGTTGGGAGTATCTAGATGGGTGACGATACCAGATGCTGCAAACTTAGATGTGCAGGTAGTGTAATGGACAACCGCTCGGAATGAGAAATCTGAGAGCCGAGTTCGAATTCCAGCCAGGTTATTATTGAATAGTAAAACTAATCCGTGTCTTCAAAACTATTTTTTCTCAAAACATTCACCGTCCTGGGTATGACGATTAATTACCGGGGTGGTAGCACCTGTTAGGGTCACAGCAATGGGCAAATAGTGAACACCCAAACTGGGGTCAAAACACTATGACAGTATAAAAATACATTTTTATCGTAGAAGTGCCAGCAATGTATTTTCATACTAAATGAAATATGAAAAAAAAACCTATTACCAGCAATACATTTTTGAAAAGAAAAAATAATCTTTAAAAGTGTTGAGGGGTTCTCCCCTTTTTACACAAATGGACTCATCCAGTATATACATATACTACTGCCACGTGAAGACCCGGGAGACGAGAGCAACCAAGAGTCACAGTGAACGAGCACGTAGACTCAGTAAGAAGTCATACAGCGATACTTCAATAGCAAAGACTGTATATATATATTTTGCTACTAACCCGTATTCCTGGAACTACTAACCTGCTTTTACCAGTTTGTATTATTACGTTAATACATTATTTTCATATATTCATTCGTGGCGTTTGTTATTTATTGGTACCGGATTTCAACCTGGAATCCACAACAAAAAGCAATACATTTTTGTAAAGACAACGATATTACCCACAATAAATTTTGGAAAACAAAATATTAACAGCAATAATATATATATATATATATATATATATATATATATATATATATATATATGTTAGTATCAGGAATACATTTTTGTAAAATAAAAATTCACAGCAATACATTTTTCAAGAAAAAAAACAAATTGCCAGAAATTACTAATGCTCTCAAGAAAATTAAATTTCGCCATTAAATGACCCATGAGGTGTTGATATGCCACTAAACAAACAAGCTAACACACTTATTTTTTAAGTGTCCTAGGTATGAAAATAAACAACTAATCCGGGGTGGTAGCATCTGTTAGGGTCCCAGTTGTGAGCAAATAGTGAAAAAGTATTGCTGGCATTTTTACTATAAAAATGTATTTTTATAGTAAAAATTCCAGCAATACATTTTCATAGTAAAATAAAATACCAACAAAACATTTTTGTAAAGAAAAAATGTTACCAGTAATACATTTTTCTAAAAGAAATCCCTAATGCTCCAAAAAAATTTAAATTTCAGCATTAAATGACCCATGAGGTGTTGATATGCCGCTAAACAAACAAAACAAACAAACCGTATTTTCATGTAGCATATGTGTGCAGCATGATTGTTTTTGGTTTATTTGCATTATTGGTAGTCCGATTAATATCACGTCGTTGTTGCCATCAATGTTTCGGCCGTTATACTCTCCGGCCTTCACTAGATGCCTGTTGATCCGGGTAACCCTTTCGCTCATCTGCTAGTTAATTTGTTGAATTTCCGCAAATATCTGAATCAGTCAAACCTAGATATCACAATATGCGTGTCTATTTTGTGGCTAATGTAGTTGCGAAACAGTATAGAGTGCAAATGGTTACTGTTCAAGTACTTTAAAAAATTACCCTGAATTTTGAATGCTGCTTTTCAAGGCTAACAGATAGACTATATCCTCTTGGTGGATTGGCGCTGCACGGTTTTCCGATTCTTCTAGCATTTCTTGTGTTTATGTACTTGTAAATTCTGCAACCGTTGTACGGCATAGATTAAGGTTGGATCTGAAATTTGTAAGCACAATTAAATCTTCAAGTCGCAGTCGGGAATATTTCCCGACTTTGCTATTTGTATTTTCTGATGAACCACAATTCTTAATCTAATGATTACATAAGCTTATTGCTAGTTCAACGACGATATTACATTGTTAAATATGTGAACTTAACAACTGTAACAAAACATTGCAATAACAATGACGAGTTTTATTAAAGAAGTAAGAGGGTACAAATGAAAGATTTAAAATTCACAAGATTTCCAATTCAATAAAGCAGACGTTAAAAACTTGCGGTGGTTATCGTTTCCTCTACGTTCTTTCTATCTTTCTGTTTCATTGATACCAAACAGCGTCTTTGATATGTCTTTTCTGTTTTTCCTCGCGATCAAAACTGAATATTCCATTATTAACTAACTAAAGAAGAAATGGACGAGCAGAATTGTAACATGGACGAGAAATGCCCGTGAAACATTAGGGTTACAGGACTCGCGACTCGTCGAGAAACCACATGTACTGTAGTCGTAGTAGCAGTGGGCTCTCTCAGGCACGATAGCATAATAGATTTTTTCTTCTAGTCTCCAGTCTGTTCTGCTACTTAACTGGTGGTGAGAAGAGATGGATTCATACACTTCTCAAGAGTAGTAGTAGGAAAAAGAATCAACTCTAAGATTCCTCAATTCGAGCCACTCTCCATTACCCCGGTGTACCTCTTAATGAGATATCTGTTGATATTTTGTTCCTTTCATGTCAGTTATTGTTCGTTCCCGAAAAATTGGTGTTTCGTGGCCACTAGATAACAGTAATAAAATGTATAACTGTTACGATAATTTACCCACGCACGTTGGACTCTTCCAGTTATAAACAAGAGCAGGAACTGCCTTTTGGAGAGGGAAGTTTCCAGAAGTCAACTCTGAGAGATGGACCGAACATTCTTCCTGTAACACTCTTGTTTGTATATATTTGTATTACTGTTACCTGTTAATATATTTGTTTAACTCAATACCTCTCTTTGTGTCTTTATTTCTGGCCCTAACAAGGCCACAACAATAACCAAGTCTTATATCCACAACGTTGGAACCTGCGTTTTTGAAACCTTTTATATTCAATATCAGATGGTCTTGACATTTGTTTATAATGGCGATAATGTAATGCTTTTGATAATTTAGTATCTCAGTTCTAAGATGAGTAATTTTCAATATTATTTTATTATTTAAAACTATTGTTCTCATATTATCTTTATTAAAATCTATAATACAAAAAACATCGGATGAATAGTTCGAAATGATAAAAGGATACTGGCAAATACAATACAGTCTCACCACTTTTTTACGATCTTGAATAAGCTTATTTAATGTCTGCTATTCATTATTTGGTGAGCACCGAATTTTATCCCTTAACCTCTATTTTACTTTTCTTCTACTTCTTTTTCTAGGCACTATGCTGTCAGGACACAATTTGGCGATTGGAGTAATGGATAGCGTCTCGATTTGAGGAATCGGAGATCCGAGTTCGAATTCCAGTCGAATCCATTACATTCACTTACGTTAGGAAAGATATGAATCCTCTTCTTCTACCAACAGCTATAGGTAAATAGCAGGACAGACCGCGTTCTATAGCCTTAGATCACAACTGGTCTACCATAGAAAAAAATGGCAACCTAGTGTGGGAAAAAAAAATCTGCCTTGTCAGTCATATATCTTTCGATATATGATTACCTAAATGTGCATCACGCATAGCACATAACTGACAGACTGTGTCCAAATACTTTGGACATTATCGAAGAATGAACGCAAATCGACTAAATTTTGAAGAGTGCTTATTTTTCACTTTGTGAAAAAGCATATCTTTGTCGCTTTTCAGTATGATCCAAAAGTCCTTAATTCTATGTAACTTAATCTAAGCCATATAAAACTGTAATGTAGTAAAAAAAAACCAAGATATAAGATTTTAAAAAAAGATGTCACAATTTCAAATAATAATTTTAAAGATAAGTACAACGAAACATCTTTTACAACATTTTTTTCCAATTACTGTATGAAACTAAACTTACCTAAGTAAATATCTCTGTGTAGGCTGTAGCTAATTACTGCAACGTCTGTCTCGCTATGAGTTATTTACCGCAAGTCGAAATGATAGTCATTCGCCGACAGTATTAATTTTTAATGAGAAAGCTAACCACTTCGGACCTTCCCGTAGAATTTCAAATCTAAACAATGGTTAGTAATTTTCTTAAATGCTTGGCACCAGGTCTACTGAGAATAAGAAATTACATTATGCATTTTGCAACACCTGCCAACTAAATTGTCTTGGGCTGGACTCCAAGGCATACAAAATTTTGGAAAATGTATCCGACATACTTAAGAATTTCGTCTCTCTTGGAGATTCTTTCGGAAGTAAAGTTCATTTTATTTTTTATTTTCAAGCTGGTTTCTTCTTTTATGCATATGTGCATATATATATATATATATATATATATATATATATATATATATATATATATATAGAGATATAGATATATATATATAATTATTGTGTTATTTTAATGGATAGCCATATTTGAGTAGATACTATGTTTTTATTTATTTATGTATTAAAAAGTATATTTATTTATATCGATCTACCGGCTGGAATATTCGATGAAATAATTAAAAAATATGCGCTCTCCGGCATGAGTTAATCTAGGGGAAACGGTGATTGGATCTGACTTGCTTTGACCTTTCGGTCAAAAATAGCCAGCCTTCCCTGACGATCAGCGTAGGTGAAACCTTGGTAGGTTTGTCTGGCTCTCTAGGTTTAACTAGGTATGCTCTATTCATTGTATTGATCACTTTATTTACTTGTTTTGGATACTCGCATCGGGGTTTTTTTTCTTTGGGCCTTGAACTCGTCTACAGGACGATTATTTTCGGCTAACGTACATGTTCTTGGTTCTTTCTTTTTTTATACCTTTTTTTACCTTTGGTATTGGCAAAACAATATACCGAAGGTTTTCCGAGCGAGTATAGTTTCTTATACTTATAAGATTTCTATTAAGAATATACATACATAAATACACACACACACACACACATATATATATATATATATATATATATATATATATATTTGTGTTGTGTGTGTATTTGTGTGTGTGTGCGTATATATATATATATATATATATATATATATATATATATATATATATATATATATAACGGTTGACCCAAGTCTCGTGAGTGAAATTGGGTAAACGGAACTCTTGAGGGCCGTGGATAGGTGTGCTAACACAAAACCGTAATTCATCATGGCCGAGGGCATGAGAGTGCTTGCCATGTCCAAATTGTTGATCACCCTAGACAACAGGCTCTCTCCCAGAAACTGTAGCTAAGGTCGGCTCAGCATAGTTGCAGTATAAACCACAGAATGGTTCCGTGTGTGTTTAGTCATTAGACATTAGATAAAGAATTGGTCAGTATAAGTAGTATCCTACAACTACTCTGGGTACATGGCAGCAGCCACAAAAAAACTGGGATAGGCGGGTACAAGAGGAGGACGACAACACACAGAAAACTGTCTGCCTGCCTTATGTGAAGGGTTTATCAGAGAAAATACAAAGGATCTGCGGTTCATATAACATCAGGACAACCTTCAAAATCTGGACGACACTTCGCAGACATATCTCTCGCGTAAGACACCCCCCATAGCTGAGAACATGACTAAATATTGTGTGTACGCTATCCCATGCAGCTCCGGAAAGAAATATAAAAGGGGGACAGGCCGCCCCCTTAAGGTAAGGCTTCAAGAACACCAGAAAGCTATAACACGAGGGGAAATGGAAAAATCAGTCATGGCTGACCACATATGGAGAGAAAAGTGAGATCACCGCCCTCTGTAGGATCAGGTTGAAATCATAGACAAAGAACATCATTGGAAAATTTGTAAATTTAAGGAATCAGTACATATGCTAGGCCACAAAAAATCTCCTGAGCCGACCAAGCATAGAAATGAATACAATATGGGAATCAGTAATAAGGAGTGCGAGAGAAAAACATAAAATGATAACAGCAAAAATTGTAATGTGAGCACTGGTAAAAAATGATACTGAAGACATTACGTTTCTAATACCTAATGTCTTCAGCAACCTATAATACCCAGAAATTCATACACAGATGTTCTCAATAACACATGGCCCAGTGCATGAAGGCGTTAGTAAGATCCAGTGACAGGACCCAAAGAGTGTGAGTTCAATACCTGGCAAAGGCGGTGGAGAACTTTGAGAGGGGAATTAACAGGTGATAACGTTGCACGTGGAATTAGGCCTGCTCAGCATAGTTGCAGTATAAACCACAGAATTATACATTAGATAAAGAATTGGTCAGTATAAGTTGTACCCTACAATTACCCTGGGTACATGGCAGCCACAAAAAATGGGATTGGCGGGTACAAGAGGAGCACGACAACACTGACAAAACAGTCTGCCTGCCTTATATGAAGAGTCTACCCCAGTGAGCGAAATAAATGGTTCAGTTCGCAAGGCCGAAACGTTGTAATAAATATGGTGACAAAGATGGGCTCCATAGTCCGAATAATGTAAATAGTGTACATAATACCTCATCTCAGAAATATAGACAGATACCGTGAAAATATTTCTAGAAAATAAAGGGAAGTCACGTTACGTCGATGAGATAGTGGCTGAAGTCAAGATGCCAGATCAGGACCCTTAACATTAAAGCCCATTCTTTGTTTTTTGTCGACAATCTCGAGATATATATCAGGAGCACGAGACCAGATATGGTTGTAATATTTGATGCACGGTCGAAAAGGTTGATTTATGAATGTGCAACATGGATTCTGACAAGAAAAACTGCTCAGCACGATATAGTAAACCAATGTTGTCAGCAACGGGCCTAACAATTGATTCAGCATAATCACTGTTTTTTTTTCCTGTCCTTTTCTTTCTTTCTTTCTTTTTTCTTTCTTTCTTTCTTTCATTTTGTCTGTGTTCTTTTTTTTCCTTAATTTCTTTTCTTCCCTTTCGTTTACTTGCTTTTTTCCTATTCTTAACATTTTAGTCTCTCTTTTTTCCGCTTTGTCTCTTGTTTTTCCTTCCATGTTCTGCTCTACTTATAATTATTTAAATTTCTCCTAAATTCTATCCTTTTTATCTCTTCATTTTTCTTTCAAAATTTTTTTAATCTTAATCCTTATTCTTCTTCTCTTTATTCCATTTTTTTTTTTTAAATTATGTCGCTTGGTCACTTGCCATTTTATCCTTCCACTTTTACAAGCCGCTGTTTCGTATATAATATCAAAGTCTTCAATAACTGTAGCTCTGTCAACAAAATTTCATGGATCTGTAACCAAAAGTCAGTACACGACATCAAAGTAGGGACTGTTTGAAAGAAAATTCACTGAAATGAAAATATAGCGATCGAAGGGAAACTTCCATTTCCGGCTTGTAGACCGTTTCCCGAGTAAATGGATAAATCAAATGATTTCTGTCTTTATATCGATCGGGATGGGTCGAGTGAAAGAAAGAAAGAAAGAAAGAAAGAAAGAAAGAAAGAAAGAAAGAATATAGACTGAAAATGATATGAAAAATGATTGATAAAGAAGAAAAATGAAGACAGAGGAAATAAAGATGGAAAGAAAGAAAGAATAAACAGAAAGAAAGAAAGAAAAGCAAGAAAGATGGCAAAAATAAGGTGAGAAAGAAAAGAAAAGAATCAAAACAGAAGAAAAGAAAGCGAAAATAAATTATGACAGAAAAATACATATGGAAAAAAACAAAGGAAAAAGAAAGAATAAAATGAACAAACAGAAAGAAAACAGAAAGAGAGAAAATGAAAGAATGAAAAAGATAAAAGGAAAAGAACAAAGAAAAAAAGCAAGAAATACAAATACAAAAAGGAAAAACTCAAACGGAAATAAAGAAAGAATAAAGACAAAAAAGAAAGAAAATGAGGAAAAAGAAAGCAAACAAAAAAGAAAGAAAGTGAGAAAAAATAAATAAAAGAAATGACAAGAAAGAAAAACATAACAATGAAGAAATGAATGAAAGAAATATTGATTTAAAAGACAAAATTTAAAAAAAAAGAAGAAAAGCAAATTATCCTAGCAAAATATCGGAATGATATAAAGCAATGATTTTGAAGGAAATCAAAGGAAAGAAATTAAAATTTAGCCGAGCATGATAGGAATCCACAAGAAAATCTAATAGATAAATCAACGGAGAAGTGTATAGACCTAAAATGGAAGAATCCTAATAAAAAAAAAAAAAACAATTGAAAAGACTAAGAAGGAAAAAAATACAATCTGACTAAAATGATATAGTTAAAAAATTATTTGAACGAATAATCGCTCTGCCTAGAATAAATACCTCTCTCGAAAGTGTCTTCCTCAAATAATAACCCTGCCTTGAACAAGTACCTCCGCTCGATTAAAAGACTTTTCACGAATAACTGCCTTTCCCGAACGAGACCCTTCCACAAATAGGCGCACTAACGCGAATAATCACCCTCCCACGATTAATAGCCTGCCTTAGAATAAACGTCTCTCTTGAATAAGCGCATCCCACAAATAAGCGCTCTCTCACAAATAATAACCCCCCCCCGTGAATAATCATTTTCCCACGAATAAACACCTTTCCCGAATAATCGCCTCATTCGAATACCTAACACTAATAGGCGCCCTAACTCGTATAATCGACCTGCTACAAAGAAGCGCCCTGACCAATAAATATTCTCTTACAAATAAAATCCCACCCTCAAATAAACGCCCCTGTCGAACAAGAACCTCAAACAAATTGGTGCCCTGACCAGAATAATCGTCCTTCCACCAATAATCGCTCTCCCACGAATAAACACCCTCTTACTTTGTTTTGATATATTTCCAATGAAACATGACCCAGTGCCCATGTTAGTATTTCGTATGTTCCACGAAGTCGTTCCTCTCTGTTATGTAGTGGTTTCACAGTGGAGGCTTGTATTTGTACTAAGTCGGTCCTAAAATAGGTTCGACGTACAAAACGTTAGGAACTAGATATAATAGGTAATGGCGCAGTAATCTAGTTGGGGTGGCTGATACTTTAATATCCGACTAACGGTTGTCCGACATTGACTGACTGACTAACTCTCTGCCGACTGCCACTACTACTCTTGCTACTCCTACTTATTATAAGTGGAAGAGTCTATTAACAATAGAATAGGTGTGTTCCATTATAACACTCTCAGACTGGCCACAAATTCTCTATTGGTTTTAAATTAAGAGAGTTTCTGGGCCAGTCTAGTACTTTGATTTGCTCAATGGTAAGGCTTGCCAGTGTGTTCGTGCAGCGTTACACATTTTCGTACTCTTCCTTGGAGTAACGTCCATCAGAGACAATGACTGTAGGACAACTAATCGACAGTCGGAACAATAGTGTCTTGGCGTGATGAAAATCTGATGTAATCACAGATGACGCAATATTTTTCAAGGCCAAACAAATTTCATCAAGCGCCCCGAAAAAAAAGATTCATATTACTGCATATGACCTAATCTGGGGAATAAACAGAAATCGATTACATCCTGTCACTCCAGTGAGTCTAAACACTGACCGTATGGTGAAAGAAATGAAAAATAAGGCGGTCGTTTCAATTAATTGATACATGGGTGTAATATATAGACTTCACTAGTAGTATAACCCGTCTTTGACCGGGTCTTTTATTATTGAGAATTTTTACCGTTCAACTGGAGCAGTTTAAGTTTAAAATCAGCCCACCTGAAAATCAATATTAGTAACAAAAGTTGGGTGCAACTGAGGCACATCCCCAAATGGGAGGGGGTGAACAATTTGAATGGGAGGTTCCCTTGAAAAGGGAATCTGTATAATAATAAATAATATTATTGTAATAATTTAAACTATTTATTTTTATTAAAGTTTTTTTATGAAAGGTATATATCCAAGAACAGATCGTAAACGTTGCTGAGAGTTATAAATGTTGAAACAACAGATAGATAGATAGATAGATAGATAGATAGATAGATAGATAAACAAGGTGAGATAGATAGATAGATAGTGTTGAAACTTGACTAATGCATGGAATAATAATGCAACACAAAATGTACTTAGAACAAAATGTATTGAAAACAAGAAAGTGTACACAATATTTACATATAGTCTTTTGTATATTCCTGGTAAGACCGTTCCTGGAGAATGTGTTGACTGAGTCGCAGTCGGGCAGAGTCTCTGGTTGAATCTCTTGATTCCTTCCTCTCTTCCCGGTACCAACCATATTTATATGGTCGGTACTCCACTATGCAAAATAAGGTGGATTCTACCACAACAAATGGACAGGAAGTAATGGAGGGCCATTGTCGCCAACAATTTGGATTGAAAACCGGCACTGAAGAATTATCTATCAAACAAAAAATTTCATCGAAATCGAATGAAAACTGTGGAAATGCATAAACAACATCCGATCACAAACACACACATACATACACACACATAGGGCACCTTGACGTGGTGTAATGGTTAGAAAGCTTGTCTTGCTTGATCAATTACGACTAAGGCGTGATTTCGATCCTCACTGGGTGCCCCATACTTTCGGCCTTGTGCCAAATCTAAGCCGGACTTAGAAAATCACTACATACACACACATGTTTTGAGAATTATATATATAAATGTAGGGGATTTCCCCCGATCACGGCTCTGTTTAGATTTGCTCCAGGGTATTTTCAAAATGTTGCCCTAGTAAATATTTATTTATTCTTTCGAATGTTTATATAATTGCTAACTCCAGCGTTATGTAATAACAATTTCTTGATAACAATTTGTCCGAGTTACAATAATGCATAATAGATTATTGCCATTGTAACTTCGACATGATATAATTGCTACCAGGCTTGTTTCGCTAGATCAGTTTTGACTGTGTAATGAGTTCGATCCCACCTCGTTACTCCGTACTTGCAACTTTGCGTCACACTGAAGGTACTCTTAATAAATCACTATTGAGAAAGTCAATCAAAGTTCACGTCTAGCGCGGAAAGTTTTTTTTTATCGAATTTCCGAGTTTCATTGTTATCTAGGCCCCTTATGGTAACAATAATGCTAAATATTAGCCGTTTCCCTACAAGGAAACATTTGGCATTCATTGACCGTACCACCAGTGTTGTTGGCAGTTGAAATTTATAAAATCTTTCTATTAAAATATTTTTTAAAAATAAAATATGATTCTCAGATCTAATAACTGTTATCGCTCTATTCAATAGAGTGTTTCTGTTACATAGGATCAAAGTGTCGCTGCTGACACCTGAGTTTGAACATAGATCGCCAGTGAGCAAACACAGGCGATCCCATTATTGAATTAAGTAGACCACGTGACCATAGAGAAAACGCATATATGTACGAAGTTGCTGACGACAACGATCGTTATTCCTAGTCTATCCTCTATACTATACGGATCACTATTTCTACTCTATCCTCTATTACTAAATGAACCACTATTGACTACTCTATTCACTAAACTAGTTCTCTATTCGGATCACTATACGCTGGTTACTATTTGAGAGAGTATTATCGAGCAAGTACTATTAGTGAGGGTGTCATTCGAAGGCGTCTGACACCAGTATTCCTGGAACTACTAACCTGCTTTACCCATTTGTAGTATTACGTTAATACATTATTTTCATATATTCATTCCTGGCGTTTGTTATTTATTGGTACCGGATTTCAACCCGGAATCCACAACAAAAAGATATCAGCAATACATTTTTGTAAAGACAAAGTTATTACCTACAATACATTTTTGAAAACAAAACATTAACAGCAATACACACACACACACACACACACACACACACACACACATATATATATATATATATATATATATATATATATATATATATATATATATATATAAGTTAGTATCAGGAATACATTTTGTAAAATAAAATTCACAGCAATACATTTTTCAAGAAAAAAACAAATTGCCAGAAATTATTAATGCTCTCAAGAAAATTAAATTTCGGCATTAAATGACCCATGAGGAGTTGATATGCCACTAAACAAACAAGCTAACACACTTATTTTTTAAGTGTCCTATGTATGAAAATAAACAACTAATCCGGGGTGGTAGCACCTGTTAGGGTCCCAGTTATGAGCAAATAGTTAACCCCCTTACTAGAAATATAAAAATACATTTTCATTTTCACTAAACTATTTCTCTATTCAGATCACTATACGGTGGTTACTATTCGAGCGAGTATCATCGAGCAAGTACTATTAGTGAGGGTTTCATTCGAAGGCGTCTGACACCAGTATTGTTCAACGGCGTTACTATAGTTGTATCTACGATTACAAAGCCTCTACTACAACGAGCATTACGAAAGTGGCAATGAATATTCGTTGACATCACAAAAGTGGCAACGTGTATTCGTTGACATCACAAAAGTGATTAACCTCCCTAACCTTTTGTTTGGAGTACTGGGAAATCTTGTTTGCACCATTATTTTCTCTTCAAGATACATGCTATTTATTTTATTTCTTACGGCTGTTGAAAGTGATGTGGTTTCTGTCATTTCAGTTATGTGCCATGCGTGATACACGCTTAGGCGATTTTTCGATACATGACTGACGAGGGAGATTTTTCCCCGCGCTAGGTTGGCAGTCCTTTCTGCGGTAGACCAGTTGTCATCAAAGGCTATAGAATCCAGTATGTCCTGCTATTTACCCATAGCTGGGGAGAGAAGAAGAGGATTCATACCTTTCCCAAGGGTGTCGGCACGTAAGTGAATGTAATGGATTTGACTGGAATTCGAACTCGGTTCTCCAAGCCGCTATCTATTACATCACCATGCCTCCTAGTACCAGCATACATTTGTGATATAGAATACTGGAATATATTTGCTGCCTAAATTTGAAAATTTAATCAAATAATTTTCCTGTGTATTCTTTGTGAAAATTAAAATGAATTTATTTAAACAGGTACATTTTTCGCTATCTGATGAATCAGTCAGTTATGTGCCATGTGTGATACACGCTTAGGCGATCATGTACCTTTCGATACATGACTGACGAGGCAGATTTTTTTTCCCGCAGTAGGTTGTCACTTCTTTCGGCGGTAGACCAGTTGCTATCCAAGGCTATAGAACACGGTCTGTCCTGCTATTTTGCCCATAGCTACAAAAGAAAAGTATTCATAACTTTCTCAAGGGTATTAGCACGTAAGTGAATGTAATGGATCCAGCTGGAATTCGAACTCGACTCTCCGATTTCTCAGTCCGAGTCGCTATCCATTACTCCACAGTGCATTTGCGAATTTAATTCTTTGCAATTCTGTAGCGCCAGTCAACAAGGATCGGAAGAAAGATGGTGCCCGTTAAGAAATACACGGTTCATTCGTTCGAAGCCATTTTTAATCATCTGTCTTAGAAAGAGGTCGTGACAGTCTACATATTTCTAAATTAGTTTGGCGCCAAGCATAACATACATGTAAAACTCTCGATGAAGCTATTTAAAAGATGACTAAATTTTAATCTTTGGGCTGTATATCAATCTAATTACATATACTTAAAACATGGCCTTGATTCAGACTTGACATTTATCTAGATCTAATTTCTTACATTTCAGATATAGGTTATGCAAGCAAATAGTCGACTGAATGCCCAAGATGTGAGTGGTGTTTAAAACTATTCAAGGCAGCGTTGAGCAGCTAGCCCAATTCAATTAGTTGATTGACTATAGTTGCTGTGTGGCGTGCCGATCAGGATTAGTGTGACTGAACAGAGCTTCACTTACAAGTTATTTCGACTGGCACCCGAGAAAATAGTTTATTAAAACTAATTCAAACGAAAAGAACTTCACGTTTTCCCTCGACGCAAAAGCAAGGAAATAGTGATCAAATTCATCGTTCAAGACTTGATATCATTTGACCTACTGTCATAACCAAAGAGGTAGAAGGAGATTAGATTAACAAAAAGAAAAAAAAAGAGAGAGAATGAAAAACTGAAAAACGAAAAACGATAGAGTCAGAGAAATAGGGGAAAAGTAACGAAAAAGAGACAATGACGATGATTTAGAAAGAGCGGGGAAAATATGAGAGAAAATAATGGAGATGAAAGAAGGGGTGAAGAAGAAATTGGGTAAGTAGAAAAATAGAAATGGAATCGCAAATCCACGGGACGAAAAAGGTGAAAAGGAGAAGGAAAAAAAGGGAAAACAACAAAGAAAACAAAAGGGAAAAAGAGAGAGAAGGGTAAAAGAATGAAAATGAATAATAAAGGAATCAGAATGATAAACAAAGACGAGGAGAAAAGAGGGGGGAAAAATGAAAAAGAGGAACGAAAACAAGAGAGAAAAGATCATAGAGCATAGAGCAAATTGTATATATATATATATATATATATATATATATATATATATATATATATATATATATATATATATATATATGTAAAGCGCAGTGTGTGTGTGTGTGTCCGTCCGTTTTTCGTAATAACTACTGTAGCTACAGGCATTTAAAAATGAAATATGTAACTCATTTAAAGTAAAATTTAAATATGGAACAGAGGGAAAGGTTTAAAAAAAACAATTCTTTATTAAAGGTTTTACTTTAATTTCGCTTTTCGCTGAAATTACAATTGTTATTGTCTAATTAAACTAAATAAAACTTAATGAGAGTCACGGTACTTTACTGATAAGTTTCTTATTCTTTTTCTAGCAAACGTGCTGTGACGAATTCGAAATCATACTTATTATAAAACCCAGGTTGTGTGTGTGTGTCTGTACGTTTATATATTGGATCGGATTTCCTACATTTTTCAACCGATTTCAACAAAACTTCACAGGACTACGTAAAATTACCTTGCAGTGGTTCTGACAGCGCCAAAAATTGGAAAAACACAATTGTTTTTGCATAAAATCAATTTGAAAACACGATTAAGAGGCATCGCTGTCGCAAGAATGAAAGGGGGACAACTCATATCGAGTTATACTTATTATAAAACTCAGGTAGTTTTTGTGTGCGTGTTCGTTTATATATGGGATCAAATTTCCAACATTTTTAAACCGATTTCAACAAAACTTCACTTTTTTTCGTAGGTAGTGTTTCTTATTGCCT
Organism: Acanthosepion pharaonis; assembly: GCA_903632075.3. Classification (NCBI taxonomy): domain Eukaryota; kingdom Metazoa; phylum Mollusca; class Cephalopoda; order Sepiida; family Sepiidae; genus Acanthosepion; species Acanthosepion pharaonis. The sequence goes on from CAHIKZ030004155.1 coordinate 5,429,838, forward strand.
TGCACACTTTTTTCTTTATTTGTACATTCAGAATGCTTTAAAAATTCCATTTACAAGACAATTGTTTATAATAAAATTCTATTCAATCAGTAGACTCATAACAATTGAAAACAATGTTTTTGTTTGAGTTTGGGTTTGAACAATTCGTAAAAAAAAACAAAAAAAAAACTAATTAAGACATGCGTGTCCATCAACCTTAAACAATAATCTTTGTCAATTTTATTTTTCAGTCTTTATGATGGTCGATATTTGATCTATCTCTTACTGTTACATCCCCGGGCAACACCGTACTCTACTGCTAATATTAAATAGTTCTAATTTTTTTTTAGTAGTGATGTTATATCAAGGAATCATAACAAATGGTGAAAGAAAAATGGCGCGCAACATAAATGTATACAAAGTATAGGGATCGGTTGCGTATACAAAGAAATTTATGTGGTATTATGGTGTCGAATAAAGAAAAAATAATTTTATTATTTCTAAATTTTACGTACATAGGTAAAAAGGCCCAAAAGACCTCCGTAGCAGCTAAAGTAATGTCTGCCTGAAGGGCGGCTTCATATGTATAAGTGGACATTGAGGCCAATACTCAGCGACGAGCGTCTACTTCATGCTTAAACGCAATTTTCAGGCGAAATGTCTTGTGTTTTGGCTCGGATATCTACATATCCTCGTCAATGGAAGTCTATTGTATTATCCAGGGTAAGCGGTATATATATATATATATATATATATATATATATATATATATATATATATATATATATAATCTTTTATATATATATATATATTCTTTTCTACAAATGTAATAACGTTTGGAATAATATGGAATGATCTCTGATTAAAAATTAAGTCCATTAAATCCTAAGAAATTATATATATATATATATATATATATATATATATATATATATATATATATATATATATATATATATATATTCATTTCTGTAGTTCACTGCTACCAGCAAGCAGAAATATTTCTTCTCCTGATGATGGGCATTTTGGCCGAAACTAGTCGAGGAATCTAAATGAAATGATAATAAAAAAAAAACGAAAGAATATTAATCTACAACCCAGTGTCTCTGAAGATTTTAATTTTTTAATATTTTTATTGTTCAATATATATATATATATATATATATAGATAGATAGATAGATAGATAGATAGATAGATAGATAGATAGATAATATTAACATTATATATATATATATATATATATATATATATATATATATATATATATATATATATATATACATTTCAAGAGGATATAAACCAGGTAGACCGCGATGTATAAGACAGAGTAAGAATATATTATAAAAGGCTCAAACACCGATATTTCATGGCTATAATTTATTGCATTGAGAAGTAATCACGATCCAATTCATCAGACCTACAAATTCAAAAAGAAAACAGAAAATGTAACTCAGTGAACAAAAAAACAAAATTTCAGTGAGTGTGTATATGTGGAAGAAATTTTTAAATTTTAAATTTTTTTTTATACCCAGAGTTATATTTTCTGTTTTCTTTTGAATTTATAGGTCTGATGAATTGATCGTGATTACGATTCCAATGTAGTAAATTATAAACATGGAATATTAGTGTTTGAGTTTTATATATATATATATATATATATATATATATATATATATATATATATATATATATATATATATGTGTGTGTGTGTGTGTGTGTTACACAGGGCTCACAGTCCCAAATGCTCTTATTTTCCGATAGAATTATCACCTTTACATGCAGCAAAGTTTCTGTGAGATAACGAGAAACCTTTCACCGGTTGGCAGTTTAACGACGCAATGTTTGCTGTACTGCGAGACGTTATCGTGAGAAGGAGACCGGAATTCAAACTGTGATTGCTAATCGACAATGAAAGGAAATCGATAACCACAAGCTGCCACCAGAAAATCCCAGTTGCCGTGTAGGGGCGGTGCAGGGCTTGGGCGTTTTCGCGCCAGCAAAATATATCACGTGACCCAATGAGCACCACACTGACTGAAGATAACTCGAACAACTGATAGAAAAAAAGACATTTTCTTCAATTCTTTTTACTCACCCCACCTTTATATATGTCTGCATTGCCATTTTCATTTTCGTTGTTGTTGTTGGCTACAGATTATTTTGCTTTTTCCCCTTCTATATCTCTGCCAATTGCTGTGACTGAAACTTTGTCCTGTTCGTCTCTGATGTCAAGATTTTCTAGTGACACATCTGCCCTTCTTTACGACAGCGAACGTTGGATGATTTCCTTACAAAAAAACTTGAGGCGACAGAGATGTGGTTCTACAGAAGGATGCTAAGGATATCATGGAACGAACGTGTGAGGAACGATGAGATCTTAGGAGGAGGCTTATACTTAATATCAGGAAGAGGCAGCTGAAGTTTCCGGGACACATAATGAGGAAGAAGGGCTTGGAGAATTTGATACTCACGAATCAAAAAGAGTGAAAGAAAAACAAGGTAAAACAACGCATGACATACCTAGCGGCCTTAAGCAAGTGGATGACAGAACGTGGTTTGGGGGAGGTGGCAGAGGAAGGTAACTTGTTGAGAGCTACAAGGGATTGAGAAAGGTGAAGAGCTATGATCGCCTACGTCTTTCCTAATGCTTATATTTAAGGCATACAAGAGCCCTCATGGTGG
>CAHIKZ030004155.1:5437500-5485000 GCA_903632075.3 Acanthosepion pharaonis
ATGAGAAGATGTATTCAACTGTATGTAATGTTAATTTAACATCGAAGGAATTTAGACAGAAATTAGTTTCTAACTATATTTAAATTACAAAAGAGATGGTAGAAGCTGATAAGAAAGTTCCCCAGGTTGATACTCGACTCCAGTAGAGCGTCTCAAATCTGCCTTCTTGGCCTTACGTTTTCGACTGACTTGAACTTGAACAACTACATTGAATCAATGGCTGCATCTACTGTAAAGAAAATTGGCTCACTGTGTCGTTCCGGAATGTTTTTTCTCGTCAGCGTCCATCATACACATCTGCAAATCTACCATTCATCCATGCATGGAATACTGTTATCATATCTAGTCGGGTGTCCCTGCTGTTCATCTCGAAGTTCTCGACAAAATCCAAAGAAGGATCTTCAATTTAATCGATCCTGACTTTAATTACTTTCTCACCGACGTGACGTGGCTACTCTCTGTCTTTTCGATAAATATTTTCATGGCAACTGCTCAGATTTTTTCCTGGTACCCCGACTACATGAATTTAAGCACGCTACTAGATTGGCATCTAGGTCCCACTCTTTTACTGTTGAAATAGTTAAATGTGACCGCCAATTCTATTCCAAGAGTTTCTTTTCTTGCACTTCCCGCCTGTGGAACTCTCTTCCGTTTACTTACTTCACTGATTGCTACAATCTTCAAAAATTTAAATGCAATGTCAATCGCTAATTTATGTTGTCTGGAAACTCGTTCATTTATCTTTTCCTCATTTCCCTCATACGCAGTCTTTTCTCTCTCTTTCACTTTCTTTCAGTCCCTTACGCACCACTGCCACTTCCACATTGCTTGGGGCGAAATATTTATAAACAAGGTGGAATTTCAATACTAATAGGGGAAAAGCTCCTTGTTTTGTGGCAAGTTTTGCTTGAGTACATCGGTAAAATTGAGTTCTGTACAAAATTATCGTACCAGTGAAACAATTAACTACGAAATGGCACAGTGGAAAACTAAGTTATCTGGTCAGTCAAAAAGCCCCCCCCAAAAAAAACAAAAAAAAAAAAAAAAAAAAAAAAAAAAAAACGTAATGACATCAAAATTTACATGCCACATATCTGCCAACTTTGTGCTATAGGGTTTAAAAATTTACATATTTTACAGATTCATCTTTTTTTTTTTTCATAATTTCACCACAAGGAAGGCAAAAAAAACACTAAGATGCAAGGGATTACTGAGTGTGAGAGAATATGAGAAAAAGAAAACATTATCAAAGAGAGAAAACAATAGTAGAACAGGAATTAAAAATAAAGAAGATAACGTTTAACATTGCATTTAATGCTTTGAAGATCAAAGATGACAGAGAAGCAAGAAGCCGGACGAGATTTCCGCATGTGAGAAGTAGGAGAGAAGAAACTGTTAGCATAGAACATGCGGTTGTATCTAGCCATTTGTAAAATCATGAGACCTTGTCGCCAATCTATTAGGACGTTTAAATTCATACAGTCTCTGTACCAAGGAGAAAAGCTCGACAGAACACCGTGAACGTATTTATAGAACAAGCACAGGGAAGCTACATTTCGAAAGTGCGAAAATGACCGATGTCGAGTTGCCGTGTCAAGGCCAGTAATATTGCAGATTCTTTTTTTGTATATTATCAAGAACCTACTGTTTCCGTTCAAAGCACAACTTATATTTACAGCGATCCCGTTTTCTGTTAATTTTTTTTTTTCATATTTTTATTTATTTATTCTAGTATGACTTATATTATTGTAGAAATTCAAATCCTCAATCGTAACCCACGTACTGAAGTGAAATTACTTATGGACTTATATTACCGTTGACCCCCAGTTTGCTATTTTTGTGTGAATCCTTTTAATGTTACATAGACCCTGGTTGAGAGCTACTAGTCTGCACTATCTAGAAACGTTATACTAACCAGTAATCGTCATCATCACAAATCTTTCTAACAACGATAGGTAACAGTGACTCATTTCTAAGCTAGAAGTGAAAATGAAAATCAACTTTTTCCCCCACCGTGGAAGAATTAATTTTTAGCCTGTAAAAAACAGCTGATCAATACGAACTGTCGATATTATGAATTGAACTGTCTGTTCGATGGCCTCATCTTTCCTTTCTAACTCCTGAACTATCGGCATAGGTTAGTCCGCTTTGCATGTTATTTGATTCTACTTGAAGGTTTGTTCAGTTGCCAAACTCAGGAGCTGACTGGCACGTGCCAAAACGAAAATTCCCATAATCCGACGACGCATTCCGCTGGGCGAATCTGAATGTCGATGGGGTTTAAAAATTGCCGGCCCATCCTTATTGTGACCTTTTACTACGGAGACGGCCAGAACACCGGACGCGTTTTAACCGTGACGTTTGCTGGCAATGTTATCGACTGAAGTATGGAAAGAGATATGTGTTGGTTGTTGCGTCGTCCTTAGTTCGTAAAAAGAGATGAGAGATTCGTAGGCGGTGAGTGGCAGGGGAATGGAAAGGTTCGTGCTCGCTGGGAATTGCAAGGGAATTAGAGACAATAAACATGGGTAGAAGATATAGAAAAATCGAAGCGGGGAAGAGTTGGAGAGAAACGATGAAAAGGTGTTGAACGTTTGATTTGTGACTATAATAAGGAGGGTGAAAGAGTGTAAGGAAACAGAAAGAAGCAGTCATCATGTGCAGTATAATGGTTTAGAGAGGATGAGGAAATGATTGGGAAGGAAGAATAAAGAATGATTAAATAAATGAGGGAAGAAAGAAAGGAAGAACGAAAATGTATCATGTAAAGAAGGAAAGAAAAATGGAGAAATAATATTAAAAAGGAAGAGGCGAAAAATAAAGAAGAAATCAAAGAAAATGATAAGACAACAGAGCGGAAAGAAAATGAAAAACAACCGAAAATAGATAAAAAAAAAGGAAAATAATAAAAGATACGAGGAAAGAGAAGACAAGACTGAAAGAAAGAAAGAAAGAAAGAAAGAAAGAAAGAAAGAAAGAAAGGGTTGATAATAAGAGAAAATAAGAGATTAGAAAAAAGAAAGAAAGAAAAAAAGAAAGGAAAACTTATAGAGAAAGAAGAAAAAATAAGAGATAAGAAGAAAAAATAGATAAGAAAGACAGGAAGAAAGAAAGAGGCTAATGTAAAGGATGAGAGAGGACAGGGGAGATAATAATAAAAAAGGGAGTCTTAAAAGAAAGAAAGAAAGAAAGAAAGAAAGAAAGAAAGAAAGAAAGAGCCTATGTAAAGAATGAAAAAAGACGGGGAGATAATAATTAAAAAAAAAAGAGTCTTAGATGAAAGAAAGAAAGAAAGAAAGACTCGTGGTAGAGTGTTACAGAGTAAGAGGTACAGTTTATGCGGATATGTGGATAAAATAGCGGTTAACCCAAGACATAAACAGGTAAAGATTGTAGTGATAAAAAAAAAACCTCTTGGGAGTGAGTTCCATAGAGCAACGGTTGGCGGGAACAAGCTGTTCGAGTGGAACTTACATCTCACTAATGGAATACGAAGGAAATGAGGGTGATTCTCTACAATGTGTTTAGAATAGCGGCTATTAAACGTGAAAGCTAGAACCGGTGGAACTAAAGAATGTCGTTTGTCTGATCTCTTCACCTGGAAATAGCGACAGAGCAGCGAGAGTCTTGCGATGATTCGTCTGTGGATAGGCAATGGATACGCAAACGCTTTTAGATTCTATGGAGACTGCAAAGTGACGGCTGAGCAGTTCCTGCTCTTTATATGGCAGCAGTACACTTTTTAGTCCAGATCAGAGCCTTGCACAAGGTGATCACCATAAAAAAAATCACCCCAAAAAACCCTGAATAACATCAACTAGGGACACGACCAAAATATGCTGTCAGGACTCAGGAATTAAAAAAAAAATTATCTTCCTTACAGTAACTATTTATTCCTTTTACAATAGCACTTACATCAGATATGCTCGAAACGGACATGCATTTGGACAATTTTTAAACGCACTAAGTCCATAACATAAATCATTTGTTCGAATATACGAAAAACACAAAAACTAACTTAACGGAATATATTGATAGTTATTTTAATGAAACACAGACACATATATATATATATATATATATATATATATATATATATATATTAAAGACATTTTTATGTTTAACGTTCTTTTTTATAGATACAAGTATTTAAGTAAATGATCCGTTTATAATAAACAGTATTAAATAACATTTACCGGTCTGAATGTCCGAGAAATTTTCATAGAAAATATTCATCCTTTGACAGGATTCGAACCTGCATTCTATACGGAACCGTCATTTACGCTGACGTGCCTTACCGATCGGCCAGAGCAGTTATGAATGTACGAGATTCATGGAAGATTGAAGTTTATAATCAGTAAATTCGACCTTGTCTACTGAACGCTCCTTTGTGGCCGATTGGTTCGAATGCTGTCAAAGGACGAATATTTTCTATGAAAATTTCTCGGACATTCAGGCCGCTAAATGTTATTTAATACTGTTTATTATAAACAGAGCATTTACTTAAATACTTGTATCTATAAAAAGAACGTAAAACATAAAAATGTCTTTAATAAATAAATTGTCGGACCTTGTCCATTTCTTAATATATATGTATAATAGGTTTGGTTAAATAATTAAGACATAGCATGTCGATTAGTTTTCATTGGGATCCTTTCGAGTTTCGATTAATTTCTTGGTAGCTTTAAAAATTGATTAATAAAAATACCAAAATTTTCGTTGAAATGGTTTTTATTTTCGCAAGTATTTTGACTCTCATCTGAGACTATTTTCAGAGGTTTAAGTTCTCCAAGAGTGTGTATATATGTTTTTGTAATTCAAAACGTTTCAGCTGTTCGTTTTTTTTTGTTTTTTTGCCTATGCAGCGTTCTAGATTTCAACGTTCAAAGTTCACGTGTTTCTATTTTTTCCCAATGTAAGGGAAGTAACTTTTCAATTTTTGCCCATATATATATATATATATATATATATATATATATATATATATATATATATATATATATTAATAAGCATTTAAGGACTTTGTTGCTATACTTATAGCTGACTTTATTCATTTTGGACTTTAATTCTCTTATATAAAGGGTTTCAAGGAATTTTAGTTTTTGACTGTAAATTGTTTTGATGTAATATCGATGTATTTTCAACAAATATCCGTCTAATCTGAGAACGTCTGTATCGGTTTCTTTTAAATGCTTAGTTACTGAACTATGCTCAGCCTAATCAAATGTAAGCCTTCCTCTGAACCCTGAAGATGGTCCTTGAACTCGAAAGGATCATAACGAAAAACAACGATATATATATATATATATATATATATGTATGTGTGTGTGTGTGTGTGTGTGTGTGTGTGTGTGTGTGCCTGTGTGTGTGTGTTTCATTAAAATATACACACACATGCACGCACACACATATATATATATATATATATATATATATATATATATATCGGTAAATTGAATCGAGTTCTCTCAGTCATTTTGTTTATCTAAAATTCACCTTCATCCCTGCCGTGCGCCAACGGCTAAGTGTTAGAATCCCCGACGGACGGCAATTCAGTCGCTTTTCGATCCTAGCTAGAGCCAACCTGACGTCTACCCACACTGATGTGCAGTGATACAAGGAAACAGTCTGTCTGTGGATGACAATATATATATATATATATATATATATATATATTATGAAATTGACATTTTATGTTTAAGACATTTTATGTTTATACATTCTTTTTATAGATAACAGAACCCATGGAAGGGGTTATATGCATATCACTCAACAGGGACTCAATTCTAGGAGAGAAACTTACGCAGGAATATTTCGGATGAGGCAATATATATATATATATATATATATATATATATATATATATATATATATATATATATATAAAGACATTTTATGTTTATACATTCTTTTTATAGATATAAATATTTAAGTAAATGGTATGTTTATAATAAACAGTATTAAACAACATTTACCGGCCTGAATATTTTCTATGAAAATTTCTCGGACATTCAGGCCGGTAAATGTTGTTTAATACTGTTTACAAACAGAGCATTTACTTAAATATTTGTATCGATAAAAAAGAATGTTTAAATATATATATATATATATATATATATATATATATATATATGAAAAAAATTTAGAAAAACAAACAAAAATCCTTAAATGCAATTATGTTGTTTAAAATGAATGAAATGTCGACGTCTGACGTTTCGGTTTAATAAACCTTTTTCAAGACAATATTCATTAAAATACAATTCAGTTCAATTTAACAAAGACGATGGACATAAAAAACAAGTCTTATCCAAAACGATAACTTTTCAGATAGCTATCTCAGCCTGTTCATTATCTATCTATCTATCTATCTATCTATCGCACTCTCTTCATTATATGTCTATCTATTGACTGAGATGGTGGTATAGATATATACATTTGTAGTGGTATATGTTTGTATAAAAGAGGAATTAAGTAAAATCTTCAAACACTGATCGACAAATTTTAATAAATTTTATTTATTTGAGTATTATTTTTCTTTCAAATTGAAGGAAATGAATTATAGAGATACTTTGTGAACTACTTTTTTACAGTACAACCGAATAAATTAGTATAAACAAAAAATGCATTCACATGTGAGCGAATGTATGTGACACGGATCTACTTTGTTTTCTCTCTGTATAATAAATGTACTTGTCCCACGCATGAAAAAGGCAAGAGAAGCTAGATGCTACTATTGGCGCATGGTAAAAAAAAAACTTAGCCTGCATGTTTTTCTTTTATGTGTCAATATCAATAAGCATTTTTTGTAATATTATATACTCGAATAAATATGCGAAAAATGTGAGAAATTAGTTAAGTGTGAAAATTTCAGTTTTATTTATATAACAAACCAACGAACAGACTGGTCAAAGGTTCACTGAAAGACTAGTAGCGAACAAGAATTGATCATATGTATAATGAAAATATCAGCTCCCGAAGAAACAAAAAATTAGTTTTATTGATCTCAAGCTTACTGGCTAATAAACATTTTCCCAATTTTTATATATCTATTTTAGAGAAGGGAAATATTGGTGATCCTAATCTGAAGGAGGCTAATTTTGGGCAAACTCTATTTAGAACTGCTTATTCAAACCCTGGAACGGACGCTACTTGTAAACAAACAGTTATTTCTGAAGAAAGATTGAGGTCAATCTGAAAATATCAAATATATATATAAATAATTAATTTCATTAATATTTTTTTAATTTGCAACTTTTCTTTCTCTCTCACTCTCTCTCTCTGTCTCTCTCTCTCTCTCTCTATATATATATATATATATATGTGAAAAGTGTATATAAATATAAATAAATATATATATGTATAATTATTTATATATTATATGCGCGGTACTTATTAGAAAGCGCTCAATATCAGAGATAGAGTGTGTGTGTGTGTGTGTGTGTATACATAGTGGACTCTCCTATCGTGAATAATAAATAAGGGTCAGCAGTGGATGGCGCCTTTCGTTTTATACTTATGCATGCTAGCAGGGGCTATGGTGAAGAAAATCAGGTAAAGAAAAATAAATTGCATTTGTGCTTTCTTAAGTGCGACACTAGCCTAGCTTTGCTGCGGGCGACAACGCCACACGGACTGATGAAATTTGTTAAAGTCGGATTTTTATGACGTCTGTCTCTCTCTCTCTATCTCTCTCTCACACACACACACACACACACACACACACACACACACACATATATATATATATATATATATATATATATATATATATATATATATATATAAGATGGAATCGATAGCAAGGACAAAAACTGTATCCTTCAATATAAATTTCTTTATTTCTGAGAGGTACTGCTTTTTATTTCTTAGCTTATTTTTTTTTTATATATAAAACATATTATATCTTTCGTTGGGAAACTTCTATTTCGCTTTCTTGTTTTCTATTGTCTTTTCTTCCCTTTCTTTCTTTCTTCCATTATATATGCATGCATATATATATATATATATATATATATATATATATATATATATATATGTGTGTGTGTGTGTGTGTGTGTGTGTGTGTGTGTGTTTGTGTGTAGCGACATGAGCTTCACAAATCATTCTCAGAACTAAAATCGACAAGGATCAAAATAGTCTGTCTAAACTGACATGCGTTTACTGACCTGCAGATATGTGAAATTCAATATATTTTACTATAACAAAGGAAGAATTGCAAAGGAAACATGTACACTTCGTGCAAAAGTATAAAGCAATGTCACGGAAATTCAGTTGCTTATGACATTTTGATCTGAACTTCTGATTCAAACTGGATTCATGTAAAAAAAATCACATCCTTGATTTCTCTCTGAATTCCGGTAATGGGAAATCTTTATATCGGGATTTATATCCTCATCTTTGTTATTATTATCAAGAAGTTCTGGGCATTGCAATATATATATATATATATATATATATATATATATATATATATTGCTAAAGACGTAAGGGACTTTTTATTAATCGGAGCGGGTTCAATTTGAATTACAAAAATCATATATACATACTCACAGACAACTATTAGGTTGCAAAAATAATGACGTAATAATGTCGTTTTTTGACGTATTTTTAACGTTTAAAAACGACATTATTACGTCATTATTTTTGCACCAACTTAATAAAACCTCTGAAAATGGTCTCAGATGAGATTCAAAGTACTTGCAAAAATAAGAACCATTTCAAAGAAAATTTTGGTATTTTTATTAATCAATTTTCTTAGCCTACCACGAAATTAATCCTTGAAATCGACTCGAAAGGATCCCAACGAAAACTAATCGACATGCTATGTCTAAATTATTTAACCAAACCTGTTTGAATATATATATATATATATATATATATATATATATATATATATATATATATATATATAGAGAGAGAGAGAGAGAGAGAGTAGGGAGGATTCTTGACAAAATGCAAAGAAGAATCAGCGATACCATTGGTCCTGATATGGCGTCGGCTCCAGGCACTTTCTCACCGCCGTTAGGTTAACTCTCTATGTGCTTTTCTATAAATACTTTCATGGTAATTGTTCGGATGATCTCTTCGTTATAGCAATTAGAGATTTTGAATTTAAGCGAAGCGTTGGATTGCTGTTGAGATCTCATCAAGTTCCAGATGAACTGGTTAGATGCAGCCGTAAATTCTATGCTAACAGTTTTTTTTCTCTCGCACTTCTCACTTGTGGAACTCCCTTCCGGCTCCACGCTTTCCAGCCAACTTTAATCTACAAACATTTAAATGCAATGTCAATAACTATCAACTGTCCTCCTGATTACTCTCTTCTGTTTCTGCTCATCACTAATGTTCCTGTCCCTAATTCTTTCACACCCTGTAACCCCTTGTGTTTTAGTGACATTACTGCCTTTCTTGGGTTGATACATATATATATATATATATATATATATATATATATATATATATATATATATATATATATCCGTCCTTGGTATGACGATAAACCACACTTGGCAGCATGGCCTCTGATCGGGAGGTTTTGATAAGGGAAGAACCTTTGAACAACATTCTAATTGCTACTATTCCTTGGTCCACCCTGACCCGGGGTTGTATCACTTGTTAGTTTAATTAAACTATATACATGCAGCGATAACTTAAAGAGAGAAACAAAATGAAGCCATGATAAACAATGATAATATCATTTTTTTATCAGAAAAAAAAAGGAAACTACGCTGTGATAAAGAAAAGAAAATGTAAACCATATAAAGGCAGTAATCTGGTTCAAACGAAATTTGAAACAAGCACGATAGGTTAGGAACGGTAATGTTCAGAAAACTATGCAAATAGATTTTGTTCCGCCATATATACAAATGACTTCTGTCAAAAGGTTCCTAAAAAAATAAAATACGAGGTTTGATTATATTATACAAATCATTGATGATCACAATAAATTATATAATCTCTTGCAAATCTAAATAAATAAAGTATATAATTATATAAAGGTTGTTCTAATAACTTGGACAGATTTTAAACGTGAATTAAGTTCAAGCGTCCAACGATTTTTTTCTTTTTCTTTTAGATTTAACAACTTAAATCTTTGTCAATTTCAACCATGGAAAGATTAACAATCAAACAACGTGTTAAAGTTATCGAAGCTTATTAAGAAAATGGACGTTCAAACAGAAATGCAATGAGAAGATATATAAATATTTTTAATGTCAGATATATAACTTTTTCTGAATTCCAGTTATATAAATATTTTTGAATGCCAGATATATAAATATTTTTAATGTCAGATATATAAATATTTTTTGAAGACAGATATACAAATATTTTTGAATACCAGATATATAATTTTTTTAAATGACATATATATAAATATTTTTGAATGTCAGATATATAAAGACTTTTTTAATTCCAGATATAAAAATATTTTTCGAATACCAGATATACAAATATTTTAGATATAAAAATATTTTAATGTAAGATATATAAATATACTTGAATGCCAGATATATATATGCAATTATATTTTAATGTCAGATATATCATTTTTTGAATGACAGATATATTTTTGAATAATAGATATATAACTATTTCCTTTAATGTAAGATATATTAATATTTTTTGAATGGCAGGTATATAAATATTTTTGAACACCAGAAAAAAAAATATCTTTTGAATGTCATATATATGAATATTTTTTGAATGCCAAATATATAAATATTTTTTGGTATTTCAGATATATAAATTTTTTTTTTTTAATTTCAGATATATAAATATTTTTGAATGCCAGATATATAAATATATTTTGATTGTCATATATATGAATATTTTTGAATGCCAAATATATAAATATGTTTTGAATGTCAGATATATGAATATTTTTGGAAGGTCAAATATATAAATATTTTTTGAATGCCAGATATATAAATATTGATTGAATGTCATATATATGAATATTTTCGAATGCCAGATATATAAATATGTTTTGAATGTCTGATATATGAATATTTTTGGAGGTCATTATATATATAAATATTTTTGAATGTCAAATATATAAATATGTTTTGAATGTCAGATATATAAATGTTTTTTGAAGGTCAGATAGTTAAATATTATTGAATGCCAGATATATATGTTTTGAATGTCAGATATATAAATATGTTTTGAATGTCAGATATATAAATATGTTTGGAATATCAGCTATATAAATGTTTTTTGAATGCCAGATATATAAATATTTTTGAATATCAGATATATAAATATTTTTGAATACCAGATATATATGTTTTGAATGTCAGATATATAAATATGTCTTGAATGTCAGATATATAAATATGTTTGGAATATCAGCTATATAAATGTTTTTGAATGCCAGATATATAAATATTTTTGAATGCAAGATATATATGTTCTGAATGTCAGATGTATAAATATTTTTGAATGTCAGATATATAAATATGTTTTTAATGTCAGATATATAAATACGTTTTGAATATCAGCTATATAAATGTTTTTTGAATGCCAGATATATAAATATTTTTGAATATCAGATATATAAATATTTTTGAATGCCAGATATATACGTTTTGAATGTCAGATATATAAATATGTCTTGAATGTCAGATATATAAAGATTGCCATGAGTGATAAGAAAAATATAACCATGAAAAAGAAACAACCTACTGTAATATTATTGACTGATGGAAAGACAACTTCGGAAATTGAGAGAAATTTGAATAAAGATCGCATAAAAAATGGATTCGGAGGCATTCGTAAGATAAAACAAGAGAGAAAAAAAATCTTTTTGAGAACATCACAAGAAATATCTGGGGAAAATTAAAGGTTAAAAAGCAAAGAAAGTGGTCTGATCATCCAAAAGATATTGGAAAATGCTGATATTGCAAATGTAAACTGAGAGAAGAAATGTTGAATATTAAGAACCTTGACTAAAATCATAAAAGCAGCCAAACTACCACTTTTCAATTTAAGTGAGGAACATCATTTAAACTGATTTCACGGCAGCAATTTTAGTAGTGAATTTAGTACTACGCAAAGATTATTATTCCTTGTAAATAAATATATCCACCAGGTTGAATCAAAAGTTTGGGATTTTCACTGACGATTTTTGGCAACATGTACAAATAGTCTCTTTCGTCAACTTATCCACAAACTATGCGTAGCAAAGATTATTTTCAAGACTGTTATTTTGCACACCTCTACTGGAAATTCCTTTTTCCCTCAAACGTTCAGCGTATAAGACGCAAGCAGATTTTGCCATCAAATATAGGGGTAAGAAAGCACGTCTTATTGTTGTGGTACGATCCACCTAATTTACATAGTGGAGTACCGACCATATAAATATGGGTTGGTACCGGGAAGACGATGGAGGAAGTAAGAAGAGATCCAATCCAGAGACTCTGCCCGACTGCGATTAAGTCAACCCATTCTACAGGAATGGTCTTCCCAAGAATATACCAAAACTAACTGTAAATATTGTGTACCTTTTCCCTGTTTCAATACATTTTGTTTACGTACATTTTGTGTCGTATTATTATTATTCCATGCTTATCCAAGCTTCAACACATATACACCGAATAATACGGCATTCGATAAGCAATGAAACATTTCTGCTAATTTATACTCATTTGTTTGTTTGTTTAGCGGCACATCAACTCCTTGTGGGTCATTTAATTTTCTTGGGAGTATTAGTAATATAAATAAAAATATATTCCTGGTAATTTTATTTTTTGTTTTTTCAAAAATGTGTTTCTGGTATTTTTTTAACTATGTAAATGTATTGCTGGTATTTTTACTATAAAAATGTATTTTAAACTTTCATAGTGTTTTGACCCAGTTTGAAGATTCACTATTTGCCCATAGCTGGGACCCTAACAGGTGCTACGATATTATATCATTCATTTGAAACAACTTGTCCAATTGTTGCTGAAATGTTTATTCTTTATTTTTTATATATAACATATAAACATCCTCAACTCCACGATAGTGCATCACTGAGCCTTTTTAGTCTCATGTACTCCACTGACCTGAGGTGCAACAACTACATTGAATCAATACCTGCATCTACTGCAAGGAAAGGTGGTTCTCTGTGTCGCAACAGAAGGTATTTTTTTCTAGCTGGAGTCTATAATGGCGGAAAGATTTTGATAATAACAACAAATATGAGAAGATGTATTCAACTGTATGTAATGTTAATTTAACATCGAAGGAATTTAGACAGAAATTAGTTTCTAACTATATTTAAATTACAAAAGAGATGGTAGAATCTTATAAGAAATGTGTGACAAGTTCCCCAGGTTGATGCTCGACTCCAGTAGAGAGTCTCAAATGTGCCTTCTTGGCCTTACGTTTTCGACTGACTTGAACTAGAACAACTATATTGAATCAATAGTTCAAGAAAAGTGGCTCACTGTGTCGTGCTGGAAGGTTTTTTTCTTGTTAGAGTCCATCCTTCACATCTGCAAATCTACCAATCGTCAAAGCATGTTATACTGTTGCCATATATGGTCTGGTGCCCCCGATGTTCATCTTGAGATTCTCGAAAAAATCCAAAGACGAATATGAAATGTGATCAGTCCTGACTTGGCATCTCGACTACAGTCACTTTCTCACAGATGTAAAGTGACTTCCCTCTGTCTTTTCTACAAATATCTTCATGGTATCTGCTCTGACAAACTATTTTTACTGGTTTCCAGATTGCATGAATTTAATCGTGCTACTAGATTGGCATCTCAGACCCACCTTTTTTACTGTCCAAAAAGTTAAATGTAACCGCCCCCTCTACTCCAACAGCTTCTTCTCTCGCACATCCCGACAGTGGAAACTTCTTTCCTCTTCCTTGCTTCCCTGATATCTATAATCCTCAAAAATTTAAATGCAATGTCAATCGATATCTTCTGTTGCCTTGATCCTCAGTCTTCTTTTTATCTTCCTCTGTTCTGCTTTTTATCTTTTCTTCAATCTCCTCCTATACCCAGTCTTTTCCCTTACTTACACACTCTCTATCCTCTTGCTTACTAGAGGCACTCCCGCCTTGCTTGGGTTAAAATGCTTCAAAAAATTGTTTATTCTTTATTTTACAGCTTTGATAATGAATAGAGGAAAAATTGTAATAAGAGCCGTTTTAGGCTATCCGTGTACATAATGAGTGCAAAAACAGCGACAATAGAAATAAATGATGTGCAAGGCCCAGGTACTCTCAACGAGCGTGTGGCTCTAAATTGGTTCAGTCGTTTCAATGAATGTGACATCAGCCTCGAAGACAAATCAAGGTCAGAGAGATTCTGTTGTGGAAGATGAGGTCTTGCTTGCAATGGTTGAACAATAGCTCAGCACAAGGACTCTTACATTGCTGACAGGAAATTGGTCCTTCACAATGCACCATCAATCAACACCTACATAAGTTGTGCCTTGTGAACAGACGCTTTCGAGAAGTTCCTCATGAGCTGGCCAATTAATCATGCTCAACGACGTGTGACCAGCTGCAAACAACTGCAGACAGATCCTCAAGATGACTATATATATATATATATATATATATATATATATATACAGTGTAATCCGGATATAAGAGAGTTGCCGGGACAGGAGAAGAAGTCTCTTATATCCGGGTTTCTCTTATATCCGAGTTTGGTCTATTTTATATACATTAACACAGGCTCTAATTTGGGACCAGAGACAATCTCTCTTATATCCGGGTTTCTCTTATATCCGGGTCTCTTATATCCGGTTTACACTATATATATATATATATATATATATATATATATATGTATAAAAAAATTATGTATATTTATATATAAATTCCCAATAGGATAGAATCCAGGTAGAACTCAATGTCCAGGACAGAGTAAGACTATAATATAAAAGGCTCAAACACTAATATTCCATGGTTATAATTTATTACATTGGAATCGTAATCACGATCCAAATCATCTTACCTACCTGATGATTTGGATATATATATATATATATATATATATATATATATATATATATTGACTGATACGTTTTTTTACGACATATCAACCCTTTGCAGCCTATTTAAAGCCACAAAATATATTTAGATTTTAAATATTTTTGTGGGGTAGGGTGAGGAGATAATAATAATGATTTAATGATACAAGTCTTACAAATAACATATCTGGGAGGAAAAGAGGTTAATTCATAGTAAACTTAACTGGAATTGGAACAGAATTCCATTATCCAATGCAACAACCACACCTCCAAATTTACAATGATTGGTATTTGCAAACGGTGACCCATCAAAGAATGACGGTGTTTCAATGTGATGTGGCCGGAATCTAATAGCATACCTTAGAATCACACACACACACACACACACACACACACACATATATATATATATATATATATATATATATATATATATATATATATATACGATTCTAAGTTATGCTATATTTATGGGTAAAAGGGTTCTATATCAGTAATAGAGTACACTGAGGTCAAAACCGAGGAGTGACAGTCTCTTTCATGCTTGAACGCAATCTGAATCATAAATCAGACTGTCGCCACTGAGTGTTGATCTCAATGTCAACTTTTATACTTACTTAAGCTCTATAAATATAAAAGGCTCAAACTAATATTTTCTTTGTTATAATTTATATATATATATAATAATAATAATTTATTACATTTGAATCGGAATCACGATCCAATTCTCCAGAGCTACAAAATAAAGAAATATATTTTTCAGGTGTGCTTTATTTATGGGCTAAAGTGCTCAATATCAGAGATAGAGCTTATGTAAATATAAAAGCGAACATTGCGTCTAGCATGAAACAGCCTGTCGCCTGTGAGTGTTGACTTCAATGTTAACTTATATCCACTCGTTGGAGCGTTTTCAGGTCATATATATATATATATATATATATATATATATATATATATATATATATATATATATATATATATATATTTGTGTGTGTACATGTGTGTGTGTGTGTGGTGTGTCTGATGGTGTGTGTTGTTTGTGTGTGTATGTACATCCAGAGAATCGCTAAAATATGAGCATACAATGATGAAACAGTGCCCTAAATTGAATGGAAACATATTTTATTGTCAAAATCTATGTTATTATTAAGAGGAAAGGCCAAGGGATTCTTTGATTTTATCCTTTTTTTACAACGTTCGAAATTTTTGTTAAAACTGCGTCAGTGGTGGGACCAAAGATTATTATAGGAAATTTTTTGCGGTGAAACGCACAATGATTTGAAAATTCTTTCAAAATTCACATAATAGGTGAATTTTAATTATATTTTCAGGACTTATTCACAAATACAAGGAATTAATTTAGAAATGTTTCTTTTTTAGAGAATCTTTACTTTGGTCTCCCATTTATTTCATTTTATGAAATTTCGAGAAATTCAATTTTTGTACCGCTTAATGTTTATATTAGTTATAAGCAGAAGTCCTTGGAGAACTTAAATCTTTAATTTCTTTTTTAAAACAGCACCTCCAGTTCCTGAATATCTACTCTGAATCGGAAAATCAAAAATGCAATAAAACGAAGACGTTATTTAATTAAAACTACTTTTAATTGTCTTTATGAATAAGATGACGTTATTGACTTAAGAAAATGATTTTCGCTTAATAATTCATTTTTACAAGAAATTGTTTTTATGTTTTAAAAATTTTAATTAGGATAATTTATAAAGTTTTAATTTTTTTAAATTTATGTATTAATTTCTACCATTTAAGTGATATTATTATTAATTGAAAATTATATTTCAATCATAAATTGAAAAGTTAACTTCAAGTTAGTGATCCCCGGTATTTTAAAAAGAATTTTGTGTATGTGTGTGTATATAAACAGAAATAAATACAAGTATAAATAATTTTGTATATGCGGACATCCATACATGGTATTATCAAGCAATAAAATGATAAATTTAAATCTAAGATATACAAAATTCAATAAAACATTAGATTACGGATAATATTTTCCTAAATTTTTCAGATTACTGAGAAGTTAAAAATTATATAAGAATGGTGCTAACTTTATATTCCACAAGTAAATTTTACACATAGAAAAGAAGTAAATAAACTTATGATTGTCACCTCAAGCTGTAAGAAACGCCTACCCTGTATTAAAAATGCATTTTTGTGATATTTTAAACTAAAATTAAGGAAAATTTGTTTCAAATCAGATTAATTATACTTGAAATCAACTAATATTCCTCAAATAAAGTTTCAGAAAAATATATTTTATTTTTCAAAGACTTTTTAATGAATATAATTATATTGTTCTGGCAGATGGTTAAGAATGTCGCGTAAATCACCGATTTTTTTGGCATAAAAAAAAACAAGCAGTGGATTTAAATTAGTTTTTTAAATACAATAACGTATTTTGCTTATTGGAAATATTAAATTTACTCTATTAGCTTGAAATTAAAACGAAAATAAAAGTTTATATAAGGGAATAAAATATAAAATAATTGATATAATTAAAACAAGATATATATAAAGAAGATCGAAATAGATAGATAGATAGATAGATAGATAGATAGATAGATAGATATTGAATAAGTTTAGATAGATAGATAGATAGATAGATAGATTTTGACAGAATGTTGACTAAACATTTTACGTTAGACAGCTATTACTGTCAAGAAAAACTGTGGTCACAATATCTTTCGGCAGAACGCTATGTCTGATGAAAAAATCACCTATTTATATGTCTGTATACGAACTCAGGCATATAATTGTGCAGGGGTAAATTAAAATCTATCAAAGATAAAAAAATAAATAAAAATCATAGGTAATTATAGAGAGACAGATGCACTATTTCTCGCAGAAAATTCGCAAAATAAAAAAAGAAGTCTATCCACCATCTGCACACACACATTGTAGAGAGCAGAATATGCAAAAAATATTGATAATTTTATTTCTGTGCCAACATTACACGCACTGATGGATATGCTTAGCGGATTCAGACAAGGTAATATAAAAACTGCATAAATGCATATACACAAATATGAGCCTATCAATATCATTCTAAATACTGGTGTGATATAAATATTACTAACATTTCGAATAAATTATTTTATCCATATAAATTCTTGATTTCATTGTCCATTCATCAAAAAGTATCTGTGAAGCATTATATTAATCTACACTACTTTTCATCTAACTTCTCTTCACCATCACCTACCCACCCTTATATATATATATATATATATATATATATATATATATATAGGGTGCGATCAGTAAGTCGTCGCCATGTTATATTTTAATTTCGCGCATGCGCGTTGTTTTTTTTTTTTATTTTGTCGTCTGTACAGTATAGTAGTCTGTTAAAATAAGAAATAGTTTGTAGTATGTATATTTTATAAACATATTGTGTACATGTTCAAAGTTAATATTTAACAGTTAAAATATAATCCTTGGAGATGGCTAAATATATAGCCGAAAGCGCTCGGATAAAAAGAACATTCGGACAGTTTTTATATAATTTATCAGCCGAAAAGAAAAGAAAATATTAGATCGCATGACAAATTGTATAAAAAACAAAATAAAAGCACCTTGTCTGTCGTTTTCAATGAAATGTGCATGAAAGAAGGATTGCTACCTAAAAACACACACACACACATCTATATATATATATATATATATATATATATATATATATATATCATACATTGAATTCCATGCACAACGCAATCTGCAGTTGCTGAATTTTTATATATATATATATATATATATATATATATATATATATATATATATATATATATATATATATATACCACATATTCTTTTTTGTCTACTCACGCTTTTTATTTGATAACTATCAGTTTTTTAGCTCGTATTACAATAATCTTATCCGTTGATTCAGTATACATAATCGGCTAAATAACCCCATTAATCTTACTAATCATAATCGTTCATGTTTGATCATATGTCTCTATTTAGCTCATTTCTTCATTTCTCTCTCTCTCTCTCTCTCTATATATATATATATATATATATATATATATATATATATATATATATATATATATATATATATAGTCAGATGTCTATCAATTACGAACCAGACGAATTCACTCCAAGGAATTTTATTAAAAGTGCATTATTCCATTTGAGCATACTCAGAAGATGAAATTAAATATTTACTAGAAAATATTTAAAACACCCACCCTTAGCAACAACAACACGCCAGGGAAATCAAATCTCTACTAGAAGGATTTTTATTTATGAATTAAAAGCGCTCTAGAGGGAAGTGGGTTTTCTGATAAAAACAGATTCTCGTATAATTACTTGGCACATATCATTACTCATTCATCGAGACGATTGACCTTACATATCTCAGGCCATAGTTCTATAAAAAAAAACCGACTTAAATGAATAGGAAAACGGACCAACTTCTCAAAAACAATATCTACGCTGATGACCCAAACATTTACTCCTGTCTCGATAGTAAGGCTGATTATTCCGACAAGATCAGAATGACAGCCGATATCCAAAACGACCTCAGATGTCTGTCAACTGGGGCAAAAGATCATGTGTTAACTTTAACGCAGAAATAAACTGCTCTCCATTAACCTTTCTACTTGTCATCAGCATGGCTGATGCTAACCTCCACGAAAGTTGCTCGTTGCGCCTTCCCGAGCTAACGTCCTCAGCTGTCATGGAGTAGAAAGTCTATATTGAATCCCTTGCTAGGTGAGCTGCTGAGAAATATGCTTCATTGTGTCGTGCGAGATAATTTTTTCCTTCAGAAACAATCATACATATCTAAGTCCGTACTTAGAATATTGCTGCTACAATATAGTCCGGTGTCTCTGCTATTTATTTTGAGCTCCTTGATAAAATCCAAAGAAGAATCAGCAATATTATAGGTCTTAATCTGGGGGCTCGATTTCATTCTCTTATCCATCGCCGCCAGGTTACCTCTCTGTGCCTTTTCTATAAATACATTCAGGATAATTATATATATATTTGCATACAAGTCCACATGTGTAACAGCCAGTATTGCGGGACAGTCAAAAAGCCACAGGAACATTTGCTGATGTTTGTAATATATCTAAGGTAATCATCTTATTGCTTATTACGACAAGTTACTGGCTACCTGAAGTATTTGTACAAGCGCATGAAACTTAAAGTAGTGGCCAGTCATTGCTTACCTCTTTATTGAATTAATATTCAAATGCTCTATCATTTTTATGGCATGGAGCACTTTTATGTCAAAAGGCTAATTTTGAGCAGACTTTATTTAGAGCTGCTTATTCAAACCTTGGAATCATATATACTCTAACGTGAATTTGGTTGTATGGTCCTGTTAAGCACACTTTTTAGCTTAATGCTCCTGAACCATGACACAGGTTTTCTTGTTAATGAGTGCTTTGTGCTATATTGGCAAGCCTTTCCCTCCTGATTTTTTTGCCGTTTTAAATCTTAGCTGGATGACTACCCTCCCCACAGTGCGAATTTGGCTTACTTGTCAAATTGTACTCGTCCGGTAGTATATAAGGTAATCATCTTATTACTGCAAGTTACTGGCTACCTGAAGATAGACAGTTGAAGTTGGCCGCATGCTGGGCTCTTAGCTGTTCTCGAAATCTCTACTGTCGGGCAAAGGAGAACACGGATGAGGCTATGCCGAAGGGCAGAGTCTTGTCCGGGTTGCTAGAAAGACCCGACTCCGTTTATGCGAGGTCTACTGGGAATTTTTTGGCCGAGGTTACTTGTTCGGATATGACCCACATTAAATTTGGCCTTGTGCCACATCCTACCTCATGGGGAGGTCGGTAAATATTACTGGCTACCTGAAGATCAGGTAGGTAGGCAGCTGAAGATGGCCACGTGCTAAGCTCTTAGTTGTTGTTGAACTCTCTGCTTTCGTACAGAGACGATGCCGGACGAGGCTTTGCCGAATGGCAGAGTCTCGTCCGGGGAGTAGACAGACCTGACTACGTTTATGCAGGGTCTACGGCGAATTATTGGACGAGCCTACGGGATCGGATTGCCCCGCATTAAATTCGTCCTTGTGTCACATCCTACCTCGTGGGGAGGTCGGTAAATATTACTGGCTACCTGAAGATTGCGTGCAAGCACATGACACTTAAAGTAGTGGCCAGTCATTGCCTACCTGCTTATTGAATTATATATATATATATATATATATATATATATAAATTCATGAATCATTCATACAAAAAAAAAACAAATATAGAGGTTAATGATTTAAATGGCGAGAATACATCTTCGCAAACAATATCAATAACATACCCCGAACCTGTTTATGAATGATATGATCCCCGTTTATAAATTCCAATTGCATAAGGTCTTTTAAATCTTTTTAAACCATTAACCTCTATATTTGTTTTTTGTACGAATGATTCATGAATTTATAAATTAAAATTGCACCTATAATTGAAATTGATTGATATATATATATATATATATATATATATATATATGACAACCTAGATTTCAATAGGAATTTAGGCATAGATAATACATATGGTATCCACATAAAGCCATCTACAACCACTCCTAATCATGGGTAACAACTAACCGAAAACTACAAGATTACATCAACATGCGCAAAAAACACCCCGTCAAAAATTTCAGCAGTTTTTTTTTTATATTTCATTGGGAACGTACACAGGCGCTTCTGAAAATGTTGATTTTTAACATCTTTTCTAGTTAGGCTTCCATTTGGTGAAAGGTCAAAAGGGCCTACCAATATACCGTAAGTACAATTTATGTCTTATCTGTATTAGCAATTCTGTTGTATTTTTTATAGCAAATTTCTTCCATTTGATGTTTTTAGATGACGACTTATTATTATTTATACTCTTTATGTTATAATAACAAGAAAGATGAGGACAATAGTCCAAATATAAAATAGTGCAAATAATGAAAACACCTCATACGAGAAATTCAAACAAAATTTATCGAATCTGTACGGTGATAACAACAACAAAGATAAGGACAACAATCCTTTTATCTTATTTATTATAAGACGCAGATTCTTTGTTTGTGTGTGTGTATGTGTGTGTGTGTGTGTGTACGTTTATATATTGGATCGGATTTCCTACATTTTTCAACCGATTTCAACAAAACTTCACAGGACTGCGTACAATTACATTGCGGTGGTTCTGACAGCGCCAAAAATTGGAAAGATACAATTGTTTTTGCACGAAATCAATTTGGATTCTGTCGCCAGAATGAAAGGGGACAACTCATATCGACTTATACTTATTATAAAAAGGTTGTGTGTGTGTGTGTGTGTTTATATAGACAGATTTCCTACATTTTTCAACCGATTTCAACAAAACTTCACAGGACTGAAATTACATTTGGTGGTTCTGTCGCTCCAAAAATTGGAAAGACACAATTGGGAAATCAATTTGAAAACGATTCTGTCGCCATAATGAAAGGGGACAACTCATATCGACTTATACTTATTATAAAACCCAGAGTCTGGACATTGAATTCTACCTGGATTCTATCCTCTTGGAATTATTTTTTATACAAATATATACGTATGTGTATGTATGTATGTATATATATTTATATATTTTAGATATATGATCGCATATGTATGTGTATATTTAACACTAATTTTATCAATATATATATATATATATATATATATATATATATATAGAACGTTCCCTTTTCCGACCATGAGATCAAGGTTCGAATCTCACCACGGTAAGAAAGGTGGCTTCTCAATGTTATTGTTCTGGGCAGACAAACTCAGTTTACGGTACATTTGGTTGATCCTTTTAAGTGAAATTGGGTAGACGGGATGTTTTGGGAGATGTCGTTGGTTCTGGTGGCATGAAATCACAAGTCATCGTGACCGAGCTTTTATGCGTTCAGACTATTGATTACGCCAAATAATGCGATCTCCCCATAAAACTACAACTAAGGTCATATCATCATACTTATCTTATACCCCACAGTCTGGCCCTGTGGGTGTTGAACAAATGTACCTGAGCAGGCGTCTACAACAGGGATTCTCTTTTTAATATATATGTGGTGTGGAGACCTATTTAAGATAGAATCTAAACAGCTGTCGGCATCTCTATTGGTGTGTCTTTCCCAGGATAGTTATATCTTTATTTTTAATTTTCTTGTTCCTTATCGCCAGACCTGGAAAATAATTTCTTGCTTCTGTTCTGAGTTTGCTGATAAGACATATAATGCGTACAAGCCGGTCGCCATGACAACACGTGCCAAAGGCGAAATCAGTAAGGCAAACAATAGAACGATAGAGAAAATCTCAATCAGCCAAAAATTGATTTTGGTTCGTCGTATTATTTGGGTCTCATTCCAAAATTCTCGACACCATCTGGCAGCACAGTGGATTCGTGGATACATCCATCCGTCTACACACCTCTCTGTTTATTTTTCCCCCTCTGTCTATCTAGCTCCTCTTCCCCCCTCTCTCTCTCTCTTTCTCTATATCCCTCTTTCTCTCTATTTCTCTTTCTCTCCCTGTCTTCTTTTTTTTCCCTCTTCATTCGTTATTTCTTCTCTCTAATAGATAAATAACGAGAAAGAGTGAAGATATAACGAGGAAATTCTCTCTCGATCCTTTCATCTCACTCCCTCCCTCATCTCTCTCTTTTTCCTTTCTCTCCTCTCTTCCCTCTTTGTAATCATCATCATTATCATCATCATCATCATCATCATTTATCTTCCTCTCTCTTCGTTTATTTTCTCTCCTCTTTTTCCCCCTCTCTCTTTTACTTTTTTTTTCACTCTCTCTACTACTTTTCTCTCTGATCTCTCTATCGCATTTCTCTCTATCCTCTCTCTGGGATTACGCCCATATCGCCTTGAAACAACAGTCCCCGTATGATCACCAAAGTTAAGCAACGTCGATCGTGATCACTACGGAGATGACTGACAGCTTGAGAATACCAGGTGCTGTAAGCATGGATGTGCGAGTGGTATAATGAATAATGGCTCGGTATGGTTAATCGGAAAGCCAGTTCAATTCCTGTTGGCTATTTTATATTAACTTGCACGCAAATACCCACGGGGAGGGTTTGAATTCACCTCTTCTCCCACAGCTATAGGTTTATTAGTAATCACTAAATCACTATTACCGCTACGAAATCTTGCAATTTAAAAACATTTTCTGGCTTTAAATAACCAGGAAATGGTTGATGTCGTAAAAACGAATCAATCACTCAAACTATCTATCTATAAAAGGTAGGATGTGTGTGTGTGTATGTGTGTATAACGAATGCACGGCCGCAATTTTCGACGGATTTGCACCAAAATTTACATGCACATGCTCCAAGTTCGTGGGAAGGACAAGATCGACTTTGCATTTCCCAACTCCCATCGATAGTCGAAATAATCGATTTTTTCATGCTTCTATGGCAGTTTTCATTTAGTTTGCGGCCATTTTCTACTGGCCAGAGTGAGAGCCTATAGCTGGCTGCCACGAATAAGCAGGAAGATTCTATTGGCCAGCGTGAGAGCCAACAGCTGACTGTCACGATTGTTAACTAGCATGCTAGCATGCAAAAAAAAAATCGATAGCTGCATTCATCACAATTGGGAAAAATTTTAATCTGCATGGCACTTTAATTCAATTGGCTCATTCGCTTGCAACGTTGATTCTGATTCCGCAGAACTGGGTTGGGTGTGAAAAAGTATTTGTTGTTAAAATTCTTTTTTCGTTCGGTTTTTCCAGTTACGAGTCCTTTTTTAAAGCTGATCGTTTTGTGTTCATTTTGTTTAGTTCTTTTTTCGTAACAGATTTAATGTTTAGTATAGTGTGGGATAGGCAAGAAGTAAGACATGTAGCAACATCAGCACGGCAAAGGGCAGTTCTTTAAAGGCAAGGAAGGGCAAAAATATTTTAAGTCAAGTGATAGCGATTGCTGTATGAGTCGTACGATTTTTGAATCAAGCACGGGCAACGCCGGGCCATGCTGCTAGTTCTCTATATATATATTTCTTCTGTTTCTTTGTCTTTTCTCTCTCTGCCCTTTTTATATTTTATTTCTCTTTTCACTCTTTGAAATCTTTTCTTTATATTCTCTATCTCTTCTCCCCTTCAACAGTTCAACACAGTGCATCTTATAAATAGAGGCTGCCAGGGCTCTTATCTGAACCTGTTTTGATTGAACCCAGTGCTCCACTTATTATCGGCATCAGAGTAGTTTTAAGATAATCCATTTTTTTCAATTTCAGTTTTAAGATTCTTATATTTATTTTGTAATATTCTTTAGCTGATATATTTTATCAGATGACATTACCATATCTACGAGAAGGAATTTTATCATCATCATTAGTAGTAGTAGTAGCAGTGATTGAATGAGGAGAACATCAAAATGACGTACAAGTATACGAAGCTCAATATGCCCCTATCATGACAGCCAGTCTGATAAGCGTATGCCATGCACTTGCATCACAGGCAAATGCGTGGAATATGATGGCAGGTTTTGATGAAAGAAGCACATAGCTTTGCAGATAAGGTTTCAGTTAGAATTACCTTCAGGTCGAAGAACTTGATCCACTCAAATGGTCTCCGATTGTGAATGGTTGCAAACATCTAGATGTTACCCCCAAGCCTTGACATCATCGTTCAAACAGAATTCTCGATTATGCTTGCTCATTAGTCCCGCTTAGGCACAGAGAAGCAAATGGCGCCAACATTAAATGGACATGCCCAGCTGGTTATGATCACGCAACTAACATGGAAACCGGCGGTGCTGAACGAGATATTTACTGTAGCGCAACTTATTCAATAACAAAATATGTACATGTTAACATTCCCATCAATTAAGATCAGAAGCCATGAGACATTTTTCTGGTATATCATCAGATCATTATTATGAGTAGTAATAGTAGTAGTAGTATTAGTAGCAGTATATTTAATGCCATTTTATGCTCACCTCAAATGACAGTTTGTTATTGCTGGAGATTGCGTAACTACGTCTTCTCGGTTCTCCAGCACCTTCCCCAATATCGTCACAGACTTCACTACGTCATGTACTGGACGGCTTCGGTTTTATTTGTAGTTCTAACCTATGCAATCTTGATCTTAATGTTTAGTGAAATGTTTCTAAATACACTTTTATCTAAATAATCCTAAGCTTAATTTTTAAAAGAACTTTTCAGCTCCCTGGTGAAGTCTTGGCAGTTCTGATATTGACAGGGAAACTAGAAACCGAAAAGGAATTCCACAAGCGTAAAGTGTGAGGGAAGAAAATGTTAGCATAGAACTTACATCTAGCTATTTCAATTTTAAATTGATGAGACCTTGCCACAACTTTAGTACTGCGCTGAAATTCATAAAATCTTGGTCCCATAAAAGAAAGCTCTTCAGAACATTCTTGATAAAACCCCCAAAAAGAATCCACTGTGTTATTGAGTCTGACCTGGTATCACGCATTCATTCATTTTCACACTGTCTTAATGTAGCTTCCCTGTGCCTTTTCTACAAATACATTAACGTTACCGTTAACACATCAGATTCTTTTTATTGGTGGGGATTTTATCAAGAATCTCTCAATGTATAGAAGGTGCATCAGGCCATATATTACTAGCGATATTCAATGCCTGGACGATAGGTGGACATATAAATTTGTAAGACAGATTCTGGAGAGAAAAATTCACTAGCTCTATATAGTTGTTATGGGATCTTAACCATAATAATAATAATAATGGACTATTCCATACATAATAAATACTGCGCCTCAGGAGTAGTTCAACTCGAGTCAGTAGTTCAAGTCGAATCGAGTCAGAGGCAGTCCGAAACAGAGTCGCGTTCAGACAATTACTACAAGACATTGGAATAGTGACACTGGTCGAGACTACATTGTTCTCTCTACTAAACCTGATTGTTCATACTAACACGTCTACTTCTCTTAATATATTTCTGTTTGTAATATATATGTGTTATCCCATACATGTGTTCGAGGTCTTCTTTATTGGTTCTACCTTGGACTAAACAGTTGAACTCTCTGCCTGAAGGCAGAGAGGAACCCGGATGAGGCTCCGCAGAAGGGTGGAGTCTTGTTCGGGGAGGTTGACTGATGCTGAACCCATTTATACAGGTTCAAAAGGGAATATTTTTGGCCGAGCCTACGGGCTCAGAGAATCCATATTAAACCCGGCCTTGTGCCACATGCAACCCTCGTGGGTGGGTGGCTAAATATACTATCACCGTGGTACAAGGATCCGGACCATAACAATAGTGAACCAATTTTCTTTGCAGTAGACTTAGCAATTGATTCAACATAACCTTTCAACTTGAAGAATATGTTAGCCCAAGAAGGCGCTAAATGTCACTCTGCCGGTGATTAGCACCAGATATGTCGGTAGAAGGCAGAAAGGAGTCTCTCAGATGATACATTAAATGGCATTCACGTAAGAAACCCCTCACGTAGATATTATTATATATACCCATATCAAGTCACACGCGGGCAGTATGTGACAGACAGAGAATCAGGTCTTCTTTTTGCATTGCGCTAGGGCTACTTCCATGGAAAGTGTTCGGACAACTACCTTCCTTGGTTCCGCCATGTCTAATCTTCATGGCTACGACCCGCCATGCTACTTACATTGTAGCAAACCAGCCATATTCCCTGCGTATTACATCAGCCATAAGTAAGTTCCACTCAAACAGCTTCTTGCTGTGAAACATTAGCCTGTGAAAACGACTTCCAAAAGGATATTTTCCCGATCACTACAATCTTAATTTGTTCAAGTCTACAGTTAACCGTTATCTTCCCCTCCTATCCATATGAACTACCCCTTAACATAACCCTCTACCTCTAGTGACCCCAGGCCTAGTAGAGGGGGAAACCTATTGTAATAAAAAACCAAAAAGAACGTATTTTTCTTGGGTTCTTTCTTTTGCAAATTGTCTGACTTTCCTAGGAATTATTGATTATTTCTTCTTGGTATTTTGGTTCCTAATATCCATCCATTTTTCCGACATTTTCTTTTTTGCTCAATAAACACTTTATAGATTGGTTGCTTCATGGTTGATTTCTCGATTTTTTATGCATATTTCCATAAAATGCTTTTATTGTTTGTATATTTTTATTGTTCTCGATTCTGAGCCCTTTGGTCATATATATATATATATATATATATATAGTAATTCATCGAATTTAGAAGAATCCTCAACAGAATGCTGAAAGCACTGGAAAGCCGTTTCGTCCTATTTTGGGGCCTCATCAGCAGTACGCATCCACTACTGGGATTCGAACCCGGACTGTTTCGATACAACGCAGATCCAGCATACCCAGTGCTTTCTGCATTCTGTTGAGGATTCTTCTAGCCTTGATGGATTAATATATAATTATTTGCCTAAATCTCCAAAATGCTATTACATTGCTTTTATTAATCAAATTTCCAAGCTTAATTTAGATTATTAAAGACTTTTCCCCTGTCGAACAACCTATAGAAAATATTTAACAAAAATTCCGTTAAAGTAAGCTATAGCTGAATGCCCAAATTTGATTAATAAAAGCAATACTAAAAAGCTTAAAAATAAACAACATACAGAATTCTCCAAATGCAACTTCATTAATAAGGCCCCTTAAGGTCAAATGCCAATATGAATGCATAATGTATAAAGTGAAGGTGTATAGCAGCAGACACAATAATAGTAGTAATAATACTATTAGTAATGGTAAAAAAAATATACGTGGGTTCTACCTATGGAGCTTTTAAAAAAGATATTACAACTATAGAAGTAGTTTCGCACACGAAATATACAGGCACATAACTAGTTTATTGAACCATGTGTGAGAAATTAAAAAGAAGTAAGATATTGATCCTATATTAAAATGGAAAGTTGGTGATAGATATTTACCACCTATGTATGGATGAAAAATTAGCTATAGCTTCTTACAATAACCTTAATGAATTACTCAACCAGAGGTCTGAAATACTTAATAGTTGTAGGCAGAAAAAAAGTCTGGTTACTTGACAAATAGAATGTGAGTTGTTTTTATAATTTTTTCTGGTGGCCGCTTTGTCAATAAAATGTCGTTTGGACCAATCCTCTTTAGTAAGAATTATCCTGATGATCCTCGGTTAGGTGAAACCTAAGAAGATAGGTTTTGGCTCTTTACGTATTCTAATTTTGCTCTTTTGAGCACTTTTACGTATTAACTTAGGTTACTCTGTCGGTGTATTTTTTCTTTTGGCTAGACATTGCAGCGAGGGTTGATTATTTTCAAGCAATACGGATGTTTTTAGTCTTTTCTTTTTTTATTGAATTTTTTTCCCAGATATGAGTTTTGTAATAGTTTTTATTTACCAATTGTATCATCTGGATTTTTTACACCGCTAGAGTTATAGTAGAGTTATAAAAATAAAAAATAAAATATATATACATATATAAAGTTTTTAACTGAAAATATTTACAGGATTTATTCTTTTTCTACCTTATTCTGTTCATAAGAAATATTGATTTCACTTCGATGAATAAACCTTTTTTCTAATGTTCAAATAAAAAATAGCCTTTGTTTTTCTCCGTTCTTAATTTTTTTTGTTTGTTTTGTTTTTTGCTCCTTTTATTATTGTTTATAATTTCTTTTTTTCTTTCTTCCTTCCTTTCATTTTTTTTTTTTCATCCATTTTCCTGGATTTCTTACGTTTTTACTTCTTTTTTATATTTAATTTTTTCTTCTTTTTCCTCTCTTTATTCTTTCCGTCTTTATTTTTATTCTTCATTGTCATCGACGTTAAAGAAAACTGCACGAGAATTCCCGCTCCTTTCTTCTTCTTCTTCTTCTTCTTCTTCTTCTTCTTCTTCTTCTTTTCTATCTTATGCATTTCCTGTTCGTTTCTATCTATTTATTGTTTCTCTTAATATTTTAGTTTTTTTCCTTTCTTTCTTTTGCTATTTTCTCTTCCATCTGTTTCTCATCTCACTCTCTTTTTCATTCAGCTTTATTATATTTCTTCTTCTTTTTCTTCCTTTTTTAATACATTTCCTTTACTCTATCGTCTTTTAAGGTATTTTATTTACATTTCTTTCTTTCTCCTAATTTTCAACTGCTTATGAATTTGTTGCTTACAGCTTTGTATCATCTTTATTTTTCTATTTCTTTCCTCATAGATTTTACTTTCTTTTGCTGTCTTTTTTTTCTATTTCTGTATTTCTTTGTTTCTTTCTTTCTTCCACTCTTTGGCAGTCGATTCTTCTTTCGTACCTGATCTTTATTTTTTTAATTTCTTTTTCTTTCTTTCTTTCTTTCTTTCTTTCTTTCTTTCTTTCTTTCTTTCTTTCTTTCTTTCTTTGCGCTAAACTAACTTCATTATTTCCGTCCTTCTAAGCTTTCCTCTCTCTATCTTTTGGTCTCTCTCTTTTACACTTATATGTATAGGGTGACCCCCAAAAACGGGAAATTTTGAAGTACGTATTGCCAGACATGAGCAAGTGGTAACACTGCGAGACAGTGACCTTGAGCAAGTAAACATTTCGCCATTTAGAATTCAAGATGAAATTCACAGTATCCCTGGACGTAATTTTGAAAGAATGAAAATTCCATCATTGTTTCTTAAATGGCATGTTTTAAGGTTTCAATTATTATGAATAAAATATTTTTGTTCGATCACTCTTGGTTTTATTGGATTGTTAAAAAGTTCCGTTTTTTTGGTCACCCAGTATATATATATATATATATATATATATATATATATATATATATATATACTGGGTGACCCAAAAACGGGAACTTTTAAACTAATCTAATAAAACTCAATAAAATATATATATATATATATATATATATATATATATATATATATATATATATATATGTGTGTGTGTGTGTGTGTGTGTGTGTGTGTGTGTGTGTGTGTGTGTATGTGTGAAATGAGATCGAATAGAATCCCATTCCGACGTTCGTAAAATTCAATTTAAAAGAGGACTGAACACAAAATACAAAAGTAGAGAAATATCATTGGATTCTCTCTCACTCTCTCTCTATTTATCTCTCTCTCTCTCTCACCTGATATTGACCAGGTAAGCAACGACAAACCTTTAAGGAAAATGGAAACAAAAGGCACACTAATACGTACATTCAGTAAAAGATAGTTGAACTTTTTAAGACACGTAATAAAAAAACAGAGTCGAAACTCGTAAGGACATATTGAAGGCAAGAGGAACATTGGAAATCAGAAGATGGAGAAATACAATTTACTATTTACCAGGCAATGAATATTGTTAGTGGAATATTCAATGCAATGTTAAAAGAAAGGGAATTCCGCAATAATTTGGAATTTCTAAAGAATAGCTCAAAGATAGACATATCAACATCTTCGGTAAGACTCATGACACAGCTTTGAAAGTCTCTCTTTAAAAACTGCTATTTCAAGATATTGCTGACTTAATGTTATTCTTTTACTGTGAAAGGGCTGTGAATCAATATAAAGTGAAGATATTGCCCACCTTACATCGGAACTGATTGTTGTTATTGGTGACCAGTATTCACCTCAGAATTATATATATATATATATATATATATATATATATATATTAAATAATATAGACAAATGTTATCTATTTATTTTTTGTAAAATTTTCATATCTTCTGATAAGTTTGGTAAATTATCATTAACCGAAAAAAAAATTCACAATATTTATCCATTATTTTTAATAAAATCTAATCTAATGGATAAATATGTCTAATTATTTAATGAAACGTGTATAAATAAAAAATATGCTGCCTAAATACACACAATATATATATATATATATATATATATATATATATATATATATATATATATATATATATATATATCGTCCTTTCAGCTGCACACACTGTAATTTCTTCTCGCTGCCTTATACTATTGCATTTGCTTTGCTCCTTCACTAATCTTCTTATTTCATTGCTAAAATCTTTCTCCTGCATATTTTTGTTTCTGATTAGTGCAGCCGAGTCTTATGCTCTTTTTTATTATTAATGAATTGGATTCTTTTTCGATCTTATCAATCAGTACACGTCTTGGCTACTACTCTCTTGACTCCGGTCAATCTAGTCACAAAATTCTGAGGTGATTACTGGTTACCAACAACAATCAGTTCCGATGAAAGGTGGGCAATATCCTCACTTTATATTGATTCACAACCCTTTCACAGTAAAAGAATAACATTAAGTCAGCCATATGTTGAAATATGCCTTTTTAAAGAGAGCTTTACGAGTTTTAAGCAAAGCTATTTATTCTAACTGTTATAAAATTCATTTAATTTCCTCACAATAGTCTTCGTCGTTAGCATTTAAATTATTATTAAATTAATCGTGTATAATACGCAGTCATGTATAACACACTCTCATGTTTAAAATGGTTATTTTTGTATTGATTTTATAGCATATTTATGTTCTAATTTTTAAATAAATAATTTTATCTGCTCTACTCTGTAACTGTTGGTTATTGCAATTTATTCCGTATACACCAATCATATACTTGGGTATATATATATATATATATATATATATATATATATATATATATATATATATATATATATATATGTGTGTGTGTATGTAAAAGAGAGAGCAGTGTGATCAAAAGTATCAGGACAGTTGCAGAGCTGCAGTACGTAGAGTGAAGCTGTCTGATACAGATCGCACTTTGACTCTGTCGTGCATAAACACAAAGTTATAACGTTCCCGCTCGCTTCCTTTATTGAAAGCATTGATTGGAGGCAAAGTGTGTAGAGTGTGGCTGTCTCACTGCACCGCAGAAGTTCGATCAATGCACCTGGCTTGTGCAGCAGTCTTTGGTGGCGAAGATCAACATTATCGAGGCCTGGGCATGCACCATATTGCCCAGTTCTTGCCCCTTTCGGCATTTCTTCTTTAAAAAATTTGATCACAATTGAATGGAACAAGATTTGAAAACGTCGGGAAAATCGAATAGAATGCGATGAGAGGTCTGTTCACCTTGTAAAAGGCGAACCTTACTGTAAAACAAAAGTTTATATCTCCCACTCGGCTCGAACTCAATGAATAAGGACATTACTTTAATCATTCATTTACATATCATTTTTCTGATAGAAGACATTTATATACAATAATCTCACATCTATCGGACGTCTAGCCACACTGAAAAGCTGTGATACAGCGAAACAGTCTGTTGATGAAAATATATATATATATATATATATATATATATATATATATATATATATATATATACATTAAGAATTGGACAAAGTCCGACAATTTATTAAAAGACATTTTTATGTTTAACATTCTTTTTATAGATACAAGTATTTCAGTAAATGCTCTGTTTATGATAAACAGTATTAAATAAATGCTTATAAACTTCAATCTTCCATGAATCTCGTACATTCATAACTGCTTATGGCGTATCAAATGTAAACAAATGACGTCATGCATTAAGAATTGGACAAAGTCCGACAATTTAGTTTATAAGTTTATAAGCAGTAAATTCGACCTGCCTGTGCCCTTTATCAACGAGACAGGAAATTGATGTTCTTGTATTTTTCCCATTATTTCTCTTAGTTTATTCCTTTGCTTTTGTCTCTTCTTATATATATATATATATATATATATATATATATATATATATAAAGAAAGAACAGTAAGATATATAATCCGGTGTTCTTATAGATATTTTTATTTTTACAAAATATTGCTCAATGTAAATTTACAGAGCATTAATATTATAAATAAATTGATTTAAAATGTTTTTTCCGCTACACAGTTCTAACCATGTTTCAAAAATGGAAGGTCCGAATTTAATTTTGTAATTAAATTAAAGACATTAGTTCCATTTCATCCTCAAGCGAATTTTGGAATAACTTTTAGAATTACTGGGTTTTAAAGACAGCAAAAAACATAATTCACGTTTCCAAGGATACAGAGAAATTCAACTCAACCAGACAAGGGGTGTCTGGGTGTTCATTATGGCTTTATTTTGATGCATCAGTTATTAGTTACGTTTTGGTAGGGGTAGGGATGTATTTTTCAATGAAATCTGACATCTGTTAAATGCATGTCGTCTGGATTTTTTAAAAATTTTATTGTTAACGGCAAAAATTCTTACGGCATTTTTTCTATTTGTATATTTAAAGATTTTTTTTTGGTGGGGTGTTTAGGTTAGAGTACGTTTTATTTAAATACAATTTGATAAATATTTTAATTTTTAATTTTTAATATACTATATTTCTTTTAAGAGCAAGTAAATGTATTAGAATCCCTTACAGTATGTAGAATTATTTATTATCAACTATAAGTATGTATATTATTAGGTAATAATTTTTTTTATTTTTTTTATTTATATTCAAATATTATTTAAGTAAACTTTATGACAATGACGTCAAAAATAGCTAATTGATTTCACTGATTTAGTAACCTTTTTCTTTCTTTGTATGTTTATTTTACTTTCCCTATAATTCTTTCTTTTTCTTTTTTTTCTTTCTTTTTTCTTTCTTTTGTCATATCTTCCTTTCTTTCGTTTTTCTTCCTTTTCTCTCTCTAAAATCATTTTTTCTTTCTTTTCCTTGCGTCTTCTTTTGTTCTTTATCTTTCCTTCTTTCTTTCTTTCCTTGTTTCTTCCATTTCTTTTTTTTTTATTTATCTGTCTTTCTATCTTCGTTTTCTTTTTCCATTTCTTTCTTTTCCTTCTTCGTTTTTCTTTATTTCTTTATTTCATTTCTTGTCTTTTTTTCTTTCTTTAATCCATCCTTTCTTGTACTGTTATTGTCAGTTATGTGTCTATTTTCCTCCTAAGTTTATCCTTTTTCACACGGCATCGCATTTCTCCTTTCGCTTGTTATAGCCAATACCACAGTGACGAATCA
Source organism: Acanthosepion pharaonis (assembly GCA_903632075.3). Classification (NCBI taxonomy): domain Eukaryota; kingdom Metazoa; phylum Mollusca; class Cephalopoda; order Sepiida; family Sepiidae; genus Acanthosepion; species Acanthosepion pharaonis. The sequence continues at coordinate 5,472,329 of CAHIKZ030004155.1, forward strand.
CGAAAGACAATCCAAGGGCATTTTAGTATTCTGCACCGAATAGCATTGAACTTGTTAAAAATAAAATGAATCACCAGAACTAATAGCATAGAGCAAGTGAAAAAAATGAAGAGATCAGATGTCTGTTATTAAAAAAAAAAAGTATAGAATTATTACTTAAAAATTGTAATAAGCAAAACTCGTTAAATGAATAAATTGTTAAGATAAATATGATCCCAGGGCCAGGGTGAACATGGGAACATCAGCAATTAAGAGGTGCTTCTACCCTCCTCAAAACTCCTGATCGGAGGCCTTGCTGTCATATGTAGTTTATCGTCTTACCCAGGACGGAAATGTGTCTTGTCGAGTCGCGTTCTTATCCCGGTCTCTTGTTGAGTTCACTTTCAAACAAATGTCCGTGGAAAATATATGAATCCCTTTTTGTCTTCACTAGCTAGGGACTAAATAGCAGGACAACCACGGATGTCAGTCTTGATTACTGCAGCACCATGGAGAAAGCATGCTATAACCAATATAAGATACGCAAATGTCACTGTGTTGATGGCCGACAGAAGAAATTGACATGGCCTCCTAGATAGGGCAATAAAAGGACTAACGATTAACTGCATGAAAAAGTCCAAGAAGCGAGTTACAAATTGGCGCTATCAAGAAGGTACAGAAGTTTAATTATCTTTCCACTTTGGTACCTTGACTTTTAAGTGAGTTTTGCTCTCATTAAATTATCCCCCCCTTTAGCCTTGATCTCTAGAAAAAGCCATAATTTAAAATGCTTCTTTTCCAGCAGATTTTTCTTTGGAGAAAACATGCTGTAACCATATTCCTTTTCTTAACGTTGTCCCAACTCAATATTAGCTAAGCTTTCTAAATATCAGGAACACAATATCACGCATATACAAAATATGGTTGTATCAATAAGCATGTCGTAATTATTAACAAATGTTCCCTGTGATTTTGAATTATTTGGTGCATACGGATATAAAATGAATTGAGTAGCTACAAAAAAATTACAAAGAAGCGTGAGACAAGGATATGTCTTCTCCCCAGAATTATTCATCTCTGCAGCGAGGTTATGCTAAGATAGTTGAAGACACTACCACGGTTTATTATCGATGGGCGTAATCTTAACATTATAAGATACGCAAATGTCACTATGTTGATGGCCGACAGAAGAAAACGACATGGCCTCCTAGATAGGGCAGTAAAAGAAAGAAAAAAGGACTATTGATCAACTGCAAGAAAAAGTCCAAGAAGCTGTCATATGTAGTTTATCGTCTTACCCAGGACGGAAATGTGTCTTGTCGAGTCGCGTTCTTATGTGTGTGTGTGTGCGTTATCAAGAAAGTACAGAAGTTTAAATAACTTTCCACTTTGGTACTTTGATTTCATGAATTTAAACGTAGTAAGAGATTGGTAACTCGGTCTTGTCTGTGTTATTTACTGGTTAACTCGGCTTTTGCCTTTCAGTTTTTACCTTTGATTCGAATTCTTTTTCTTCTCTAAGGTTTTTCTTTACTTTTTTTATTGTTTTAGCTCTTTTAGCAGGTAGTCTATTCGTTGCACCAACATTTTGAATTTTTGTTGTACAGTGTAACCCGGATACAAGAGACCCGGATATAAGAGAAACCCGGATATAAGAGAGATTTTCTCTGGTCCCAAATTAGAGCCTGTGTTAATGTATATAAAATAGACCAAACCCGGATATAAGAGAAACCCGGATATAAGAGAAACCCGGATATAAGAGACTTCTTCTCCGGTTCCGACAACTCTCTTATATCCGGGTTACACTGTATATATAAAGCATATCAAAAGTTTTAGCCCCCATCTGATAATTTTTTAAATTGGCCTAAAAAGCAGTTATTTTGTACTTTACATAAGTGAACATTATTACAAATAGTTAAAAAAAAGTAAGACATGGTTTTTCTATTAGAAATTTCATTACGGCAAATAGGAAGAAAAAAAACATTTATGAGTAAATTTTGCTCTCATCAAAATATCCCCCCTTAGCCTTTATTACTGCAGCACCAATTCCTGGGATGCGTTGCAAAAGTTTCTCAAAATATAAGTTTGATAATTGATTCCATTCTTTTTAAAAATGATTCCAAGGGCACTTTTTCATTCTTTTTCTCTGTTCTGCCAAGTTCATCCCATGCTAATTCTGGGGTTGGCTTCAAACTTTTGAACTGTAGTATATATATATATATATATATATATATATATATATATATATATATATATATATATATATATATATATTTGGTTGGATAGATATGAGTTTGTGACCCTGGGTTTCACGCTTTAGCCATCGCCATCTGATATTGAGCGCTTTCTAATAAGTACCGCGCATATAATATATAAATAATTATGCATATATATATTTATTTATATTTATATACACTTTATATATATATATATATATATATATATATATATATATATATATATATATATATATATATTTTGTGTGTGTGTATATATGTATATAAGAGGAGAGAGAAGGTATAAACGCAAACGTTGGTTATAATTAAGCATAGACAGAATTGAATTCAAATCAACTCGCATTATCGGATCATCTGCTTAATAAATATGCATAATTTTACAACGAAACATGCTTGAATGAAGATATGCTTTCTATATATATATATATATATATATATATATATAATCGAGTTTCTATTTTTGAGATTGTCAGATAAGACGTGTAGCCATCTTGGCACCATTTGTCGTAAGAATCACTGAAAATTCCTTCGAGTTATGCAGTTAGAAAGAGAAGAAGTTAAAATCCTTTTGTGTCACCCCTACTATGTCTTCCCAACTGAGCAATGGTGAGAGGAAAAAGATCATTCAGGCCTTCAGTAATGGTAGGAACATTCATACTCTGGCTTCCCTCTTCAAAGTCCATTCAAGAACCATCAACGCTGAATAAGTTTAAAAAAGAGGGAACAGTAGAGAAGAAAACTGGATCAGGAGGTCACAACAGGAACAGGGATCATCATTTTAACATTTTCATACATCCTTATATTGTTATAAAATTCTCAGAGAATTCCAGTAAGATATCTTTAATCATTTCTAAGATACAAGAGTTCAAATCTTAATCTAATAATTGGACATTTTTGCTGTTACACCAATATATATATATATATATATATATATATATATATATATATATATATATATATATATATATATACCAACTTGCAACTGGTAGGGATGATATTAATCAAAGAGAAATCAATATAAATTTAAATTACAGAGCATTATCATAATAAATAAATAAAAAAAAACATAAAAAAAAATCAAGATAAAGATCCATTTCCGTTACAATTTATTTCGTGAATATTTTATATTCAGCACTTCAGACCGAAAGTTCTTAATATGATTTATTAAGAACTTTCGGATTGAATTTCACGAAATAAATTAGAACCGAAAATGAATCTTTAACGTTTATTCTTGATTTATCTCTCTTACACACACATACACACACACACACACACACACACACACACATATATATATATATATATATATATATATATATATATATATATATATATATATATATGTGTGTGTGTGTAATAAGTTGTATGGATATGAGTTTGTGACGTTGGGTTTCACGCTCTTGTGATCATCGGGCAAACTGGTTTATTTTTAAAAAAAATTGGATCTATTTATGTTTGTTTCCGCCTGTTGGTTGGCGGGAGCGGGAATCTACTTTCGTACTTGCTTGGGGTCGCATTATCCTACGCACAGACACAGGTTCACAAACTTATGTCCATACAACTTCTTATTTTAGCTCTATCACTGATATTGAGCGCTATCCACTAAGTACCACGCATATAAAATATAATATATATATATATATATAAACACACACAAGCAAATATATAATATATATATATATATATATATATATATATATATATATATTGCAAGACTCTTTGGTAAAGCGAATCGAGTTCTCTCAGTCACTGTGTGTTTATCTAAAAATAAATACTCATAAATTCACCCCATCCCTGCCGTGCGCCAGCAGTTTACGGTAGTGGGAGATTCTTCGACTGAGACCAATTCAGTCGGGTTTCAATCTAGCTAGAGGCAAACGGACGTCTAGTGACACTGATGAGCTGTGATACAATGAAACAGTCTGTCTGTGAATGACAATATATATATATATATATATATATATATATAGATAAATAGATATATATCAAATGTAAAAGAACGAAGAGTAATATTTTAACGTTTAAAACAGGGCTCAGTACAAAAGTAGAGCAATAAAATTTTTAACATCGAAACAGGATGTACAATTATGTCACAGTGACATAACACACATCACACACACACACACACACACACACACACACATATATATATATATATATATATATATATATATATATATATATATATATTCGCTTGTGTGTTGGGTGTTTTGGGGGCAACAACCTTTCCGCTATACAGGTCTACTTAAAGATCAATGATATTTCTTAACGTTTTTTTTTATTTCTTTTATCTACATTTCGGATCAATCTGTTGGTTTCAGGTACATATTGAAACATAATCATTCTAATGTCTGAGTGCATTTGTCTATCGTTAACCGTTATGAAAGTCTTGTGATTTTTGTGCTAGACCAACGGTTTCAAGTTACGCGTACATTTCCCTGTGTTCACCTTGTTGTTCATATATTCGTGTGATTCTTTACGGCTTTTGATGGCCTCGATATTTTCTAAATATCGCTTAGCAGGTCACAATACAAAAATCAGGAACATCAGGTCATAGGAAAATTATGTTACGCCACATTTCCCAGTTGGCTTCCGCAACATAATTCTTGCATTTAAAAATGGTGTTTCATTACAATATACTAAACAGTCCTTTACAAACATCCAAAAATGAATTTGCAATGTTATCGGCCCTGAATTGGCATGAATCATTTCCCCGCTGCCGTAACGCAGACCCCCACCTACCCCTGTGCGTTTTTATACATATCTTATGGCATTTGTTTTAATGAGGTTTCCTTTCTGGCACATTGACTTCATGAATTTAAGCGCAGAACTAGATTGGCAACTAGGTCTCCCCAATTTACCGTTGAAATAGATAAGTATAACGGTAAATGTTATTTTAAAAGTTCTTCTCGCCTGTGGGGCTCTCTTCCAGCATTTTGCTTTCCTGTCAAATATGATCCTCAAAAATATAAATGTGATGTCAGCCGTCATCTGTCGACTTGAAATCCGGTTCCTTTTATTACTTTTATTCTCTGCAGCAATGTTTTCTCAGTTTCATGCATTCTCAGTAATCGCTTGCGTCTCAATAGCTTCATTGCTTTGTTTGATGTTAAATGATTAAAAAAAGGAAAATAAAGGAAAAAGAAACAAAGAGATTTCAGGGGCAAGAAAGGAAAATTAAACATTTTGAAAAAAAATAATGCCGTTTGAATTCATAGGGTGTTATGTGACCTTACCCATAATAACATAATGGACTATTCCATACGTAATAAATACTGCGCCTCTAGAGGAAGCAGGGAGTTCAGCCTGAAGTCGAGCGACCGGCTGATCGGCTGATCGGTTGAACTCTTTGCCTTCGGGCGGGAAGGAACCCGAACGAGGCTACGCTGAAGGGCGGAGTCTCTTTTCGGGGAGGTAAACCGACCCTGAACCCGTTTATACTGGTTCAAAGGGCATATTTTTGGCTAAGCCCACGGGCTCGGAAATCCCACGGGCTCGGAGATCCCACGTTAAACCGGCCTTGGTGGGGGGGGACTAAATACTGTTCAGTCTGAAGCCTGGGAGTCAGTCTGAAGTCTGGAGTGAGGTCCGTCAGAAGTCTGTCAGGTGGCTGTCAGTCAGAGCGAGCGAGTCAGTCAGTCGAGTCAGAGGCAGTCCGAAACAGAGTCGCGTTCAAACAATTACTACAAGACATTGAAATAAGGATACTGGTCGAGACTACATTGTTCTCCCTACAAAACCTGATTGTTCATACTAACACTTCTACTTCTCTGTATATATTCCTGCTTGCAATATATCTGTGTTATTCCATATCCGTGTTCGAGTTCTTTTTTATTGCTTCTACCTTGGACTATCACCCGGGGTACAAGGAACCGGGCCATAATATTGAGTAAATTCGATAATTCTCCAATATAAATTTATATTAGTTTACACAACCAATTAAAAAAAAGAAGTTAAACTTTGTAAAATGGTGAAAAATAAACGAGGAGATAAAGCAGCTATTTGTGTTGGTCTGGGAAATCCATTTAGATTGGCCTTTGATCGCTTTTGATTCACTGTTGAAATAACAAAGACAAAAGTACAACATGTTTTATTATCTTTGCGGTGGAAGATCCAGGAAAATCACAGTTTTATGAATTGATTTGATCTGTTATTCGATTTGAATGAAAGGAACTGCCCTTGCTTTGTGTGTATGTCGCTAAATGTCTCTGTGAGCGTACCACGTCTAGGCATGGAGCAAAGTCCAATAATTCAGAAAAAGAAATCACAAGGTTTGGAGACTTCCCGGTTTCCCTATCTTGCTCTCGCTTTCCCTTTGTCTCTAGTTATTTATTTCCATCTCTTTCACTTTCTCTCTTGGTCTCTCTCACACTCTTATTTTTTCTTGGTGTGTATATAGCTCTCATTTTTTTTCTCTTTTTTTCTCACATTGACTATCTCAGTTTTAAACTCTATCTCTCTCCTTCAACATTCTTTCTACTCTTCCTCCCCTCTCTCTCTTTCGTTTTATGTCTTATTCTCTTTCCTTGTCTCTCTCTCTCTCTCTCTCTCTCTCTCTCTCTCTCTCTCTCTCAGTCTCTGACATTGAATCTCTTTCACTGTTTTTGTTTCCACTGGCCTCTCTCTCTCTCTTACTTACTCCTTCTCTGTCCTTATCACTCTCTCTCTCTCTCTCCCTCTAGTTCTCTGTCGCTGTATATGTATTCCTTTCTCTTTCGTTCTCTTTTCCTGCCTCTCTCCTCTTTTTGCTCTCCTTCTCTACCCGTATCTCTCTTCTTTACTCTCTCTTGTTCTCAGTTCCTGATCCTTTCCCTCCCTTAATCTCTAATATGGATGATCTCAATTTTTCCTCTAGTCCTCTCGTTCAGCATCCTTTCTTCTCTCCTGTTTCTTCTCAAGTTCCATTTCGTTGGCCCATCTTGCCTTTCTTTCTCTTATTCTCTATCCCAGTTACTCCTCTCTCTCTCTCTCTCTCTCTCTCTCTCTCTCTCTCTCATTCCCAGTCTCTGATATTGTCTCTATTTCACTGTTTTTTTTTTTTTTTGCCTCCACTGGCTTCTCATACTCTCTCATTCTCGTAATATGTCCTTTTCTCTCGGTCGGTCTCACTTTATTCTCTCTCATTCTCTTAAGTTTGCAGTTGTCTTTTTCGAATATTTTGTTCACTATTCATTGGTTCAACACTAAAGGGATTTCCACCTTTTGTCGTCATTTAATTTTACACCTTGCATCAGTGATTAATGAAGGTTCAATGGTTGGGTCAGAGAACAAAAGCATGCCAAAATCGTTTGGTAAAAGTTTGTTACTGGTTCATAAAATTACTTTATCCGGATCTTCGACGTGGTGTAAGAGTTAGCAAATGTGTCTCGCTATCTCAGTTACGATTGAGTAGTGAGTTAGATACTTGCTGGGTGCCCCACACTTTCGGCCTTGTGCCACATCTAAGTTACGCTTAGGAAAAAAAAAGGTCACTTTGACGTGGTGTAATGATCAGCAAGCTTGTCTCGCTAGATCAATTACGACTGAGTAATGAGTTCGGTCACCACGAGGTGCTCCACACAGTGGGCCTTGTGTCATATCAAAGCTACGCTTAGAAAGCCGCCATAGATTGACTTATATGATGTAGTAAAAAATACCAAAGAGAGGTAACAAATAACGCTGATTTATGCTATTATTAAGAGCAAACAAAAGCAAACTTGACCATTGAAAAACTAAATATATAATTTAATTTTATGGGTTAGCATTGTAAGTTAAAAATTAGATGATTTTTGTTCATAATTATAAAGTGAAAAAATGCATTACTTGCTTTTTATTGGTTCGGTGTTACATAAATACTAGCTGTTTCCGTTTGAATCCTTAAGCATTTATTTAATCCGATGATAGATAAATAATGGTCATTTGTATTAGCGTCTATAATCATTTGTTTCTGGGATAGGCAAATATTGGTCACGTTTATTTGAGCCTGTTACGGAGGCCCGGTGGAGTAATGGATAGGAGTGAGAAGTCGGTAGAGTTGAGTTCAAATTCCAGTCAAATCCGTTACATTCAGTTAAGTTGCTTTGGGAAAAGTATGAATCCTCTTTTTCTTCCCGCAGCTATGGGTAAATATCAGGACAGATCGGGTTTTATACACTTGTATGGCAACTGGTCTATTGCAGAAAGAAATAGCAACGAAAGAAGGAAAAAAAAAATCTGCCTCGTCAGTCATGTATAGAAAGATTGCCTACGCATGTATCACGCATGGCACAGAACTGACTGACTTAAAAGAAAACTATAAAAAAGTAAGAAATAGTCTACGTGGTGGATAATTAATACGATGACCGTCATGTACAAAAAACTTCTTTATGGTAAGCGATCCTTACCGACAAATTGCGAGTATAATATTATCGTTATCTGTCATTGTATTATTTGAGGCAAACCAATTTCTCGATAAAAAAAAAATTATTAATCAAAAAAGAAATACATAAAAGATCAAAATGCGATCGAACTGCTCATGTCATGGACGACAAAATGCGATCGAACTGCTCATGTCATGGACGACAAAATGCGATTGAACTGCTCATGTCATGGACGACAAAATGCGATCGAACTGCTCATGTCATGGACGACAACTGACAATGTGGTTGAATCGTTCCATTTTTTCAAGCAGCACTGCGAGCTATATTACTCTGTACAGGATATACCGGAGGAAAAACAGGTTGACCACATATTGTTACTCTCGGGTGAAGAAGGCCTTCGATGTTTTAATTCATGGAATTCGGGAGTGGGAAAATTTCCTAGAACAATTAGAGCCCCGAATAAACTTCAGGATCGTTCGTTTTTTTTTTTTTTTTTTTTTTTTTTTTTTGTTTGTTTGTTTGTTTGTTTTTTTACGTTCAGGGGGATTCTGAGAATATTGACGACTTTCTTGCAAGGTGCCGTTCACGGTCAAAGAAATGAAAATTTCGAGATGAAAAAGAAATGGAGGAGCGACTAATCGAACAGATTATTATTGGGACGAAACATCTTGAGCTAAAAAAAACAGATCCTCTCGAAAGACCAGATATTGTATGTGCAGGAAGCTCTGAACATATGCAGAATATACGAGGCTTCGATGCACTACATGAGCCAGCTAGCTGATACCATAAAGAAAAAGTTATTGAGCATAAAAGATACTGGCGCTGTCAAGCATACCCCAAGCGACACCAAACAAAGATGCCAAGCATGGGGTACAATATACTCAGTTTAAACATGACGCTTACCAACAGACTAGGGATCTACAAGCTAAAGGCAAAAGTTGACACCAGAGCTGAAGGAAACACACTTTTCACACTATTTTTCAGAAAATGTTCCCCGAAAAAGTAAGCCCAGATGGATTTCCACTTCTTCATTCCACACGTTAGGATATAGCCATACTTACTGCATACATACACAACCATATCTCAAAATAGGTCTTTGAGTATACAATGTGCCTACAACCATGAATGGAGAAATATGTAGTTACCTCGGAAGTCCCAGCCGTATTAGGACTTCTTTCTCTTGGAGATTTGAAGCTAGTAACCGTACAGTGTGTCATGAAATGCCCAATTAACTGCACAGAAGATATTATGAAAATGTATCCTGATCGTTTTGACAATGTTGGCGAATTTTCCAGACAATATTACATTGTATTGAAAACAGACAGTAACCCAGTTATCGATGCGCCCAGGAAATGTCTCATCCACCTAATGGATGAAATCAAAGCAGAACTAGAAGATATGGTGAACAAAGGAATTATTAAAAAGTTAGATGAGACTACTTACTCGGACAACAGTACGTGTGCGCGCAAAAGCAGTAAAGTCAGGATATGCCTATACCCAAAGAACTCGAAAAAAGCCAGCAAGTGATACCACTACAAGACACCTACATTGGAGGAGGTCTTCCCCAAACTAGCAAATGTTAAGTACTTCACAAAAATGAATGTCAAGAATGGTAACTCTGGCCCGTCAATTTGGATACCGACTCAAAACTACTAACCACATTCAATTTCTCTTAAACTTATACTACTTCAGGAGAATCCCATTCGGCTTAGTAATATCTCAGGATGTCCCCGACAAAAAATGAACATAATCCTGGAGTAATGCCCAAGCGCAATCGAACTAATAGTCAATGTGTTGGTTTATGGGCAAACCAAGAAGGAGCATGATAAAACCCTCCACAACTTCATGAAGGTTACCAGACACGTAGGTTTATATTTCAACAGCGTTCAGAGTACGATGAACTAGAACGAAATACATTTCTTTGAAGCTGTGTTTACTAAAAATGGGCTACAAAAAATAAAATCGCTACTCAGTCCTAAAAATATAGCGGAGCTTTAGAAGGTGCTGGGAATTATTACATACTTGGCACCATTTATCCCTCGTTTATGTGAACTCACGGTAACCCTGAATGAATTGCTAACGAAAGACTCAGAGTACAAATGGTCAAGTAGCAACCAAAAATCTCTGCTGCAATAAAGGATATAATCAGCATAGAAATGTTGATCCCTCACTTTGGTCCACTACAGACATCAGTGGTTCAGGTTGACGCTTCCAGCAAAGACCTTGGAGCTGCGCTCATAGTGTTTGCATCCAAATCTCTCACAAGAACGGATCAGCGCTATGCCAACATAAAACGGGAACTATTAGCAGCGGTTTTCGGATGGCAGAAATTCCGAACATATAAAACCACCCAGTTCTCTTTGAGAGTGATCGCAAGCCCCTGAAGATGATATCCCTAAAAAATCTCACTGCTGCACCTACCCGCCTTCAACGAATGCTGCTTTGCCTTCAAGAATACGATATGGTCATCACGTATCGGCCTGAGGAAATGACTCTCGTAGATGGCCTATCACGTTTCCCAAACAAAGACCTGGACATAAGGACCGACTTAGTGCAATTTACAACAGACAAATTGATACAGATACGCCAGGCAACAAGCACCGACCCAGTATTATGTAAATTGAGGGACATGATGGCCCAATTCGAGACGATAGGTTAGCCAAAATTTGCAGTCCTACAGGCCCTATCGTGTTGAACTCGCAATTAAAAATGGAATTCTCCTCAAGGGTGATCGAATAATAATTCCCTAAACTCTGCAGCCAGAAATTATACAGAAAGGTACACCATGATCATGAAGGGACGGACAAATGCAAATTTAGCGCTAAATGCTGCGTTTTCTGGCATGGCACCAACAACGATATTGCCAAAACTGTTCAGCAATGCAGCATTTGCCAAGAGTATAAAAAAAACGTGTCGAACCACATTTAAAGCATGGAATCCCAATAAGACCATGGCAAATTGTAGCTACTGATCTCTTCCAGTTTCGCGAACAGAACGACCTACTACTCCAAATACTCACTGGTACCGAGAGTAAAGGTTCTCCAGCAAGAAGTGCTCAATGTGACCAAACAAATATTTGGAGAACAGTGTGTACACGAAAGGGTTAACAGAAATAATGGGTCCCATTCCAGCTCGAGCCTGTTCCAAGTGTTCGCGAAAGAGTGGAATTTGAGCACCACACATCGTCCCGGAGGTGCCCACAAACAAATTGGATAACAGAGTAGTGGATATAATTTATGAAGTCTGCCATGAAGAAAGCATCACAGCGCAAGCGCAACGCCAACATGGTTTTTGTGATGCCTTAGAGATACACCGATAAATGACTTTGTTCCGTCAACAGGACATGCATGGAAACCACGATCGTATATAGTACAGACTCCCATTGGACAGGTCATCTGCCGTAACCGACGACAACTAAAGGAAGACCGTTTTCAGACCGAAAACAACACTGCAATTAGCCAACCGTCGATATCTACCATCTCTCCAACAGAGGTCATCTTCGATCAGCCCGGAAGCCAGTCAACACTAACTTACACACTCAGAGACCAGACACTCTGACCACAAGGTCAGGTCGAGTCATAACCCTCCATCATCAAATACAATTTATAACCATTACGCAAAACTCCAGACGAAAAGAGATGTACCATGATCTGGAATTGTCTCCCTTTTGAGAACTGCTCTCTAAAAATAAAGTGGCCAGTTCAAACATGGCTGGCTAGCACCATACATCTGTCTTCCTGTTCTATCAATCTCTTTACATATAGTTTCTATATTTATTACCTATTCTTCTTTAATGTACCGTGTCTCTTCATGGCTCTCCACAATTTCCTTCCATTTGTAGCTTTTAATTAATTTTTGTCTTTTTGTTATTTCTGCTAATTCCTGTTCTGCCAACCATTTATAAAAGGTCGTCGATACGTTATGCGATGCTTTCCTCTGTCATTCTTCAAGATGTCCTGTGAGCATCGAATTTTCTAAGCCCTCTTTCCTCATTCTGTGCCCTAGAAATTTCAATTTCTCTTTCTTATACTAAATAAAATTTTCTTTTTATTTCCATTTACTTCAATTTACTTTCGTTGCTCCCATGTTAGATCCATGGTAATCTCAGTATCAAGCCT
>CAHIKZ030004155.1:5492500-5505000 GCA_903632075.3 Acanthosepion pharaonis
ATGTTCTTGAAATAATTTTTTTGAAAGAATAGTTTTTGTTTCAATCTTTTTGTTTTCTAGCTCACTTCAGGCCAGAGGAAATTTCGTTTCTAACACGTGTTTATTATGTGATATTCGATAACAATAACGATATTATACGCCTACTGTATAGATTTTCTATTAAATTTTAGCTCTTGTTGCCTAATTTGCCTTGTTGTCTGGCAGATTTTAATTTTGACATAACATCCTGTATCAAGAGATTGGACATCATACACTAATGAATGAAATAGAGATATAGTTTCAGTATCCTGGCCTAGTAGGAGTTAATTAAATCAAATTAGGCTTGAAAGTTTCTAGCTATTAAAACCTTAGGATGGCCCAAATGTTTTTCTTTCTATAATTAGTCACTGGCTGTTCGGTCAATGAATGCCGTATGTTTCCTTAGGAAACTGCTTATATTATCATTAAAATTATCATTTCACCATGGTGTTTTACAGCGATCGGGTCAGTAAATAATAGGGTGATGCAAAATCAGGTGAATACGACGTGTAGGGTAGAACAATCCAACATTTTACCGTCGTTATTTATCTGCATGCGTTCTTAAATTTCCACGAGAGAGAATAACAGTTTTCCTATTCACGAGTGCTTCTTTTTGGCCAAACTTGTATGGACACGTTACAGCTGCCGGGCGTACAAATGTGCATTTAGTGTTTCAATGCCTTCTATGAAGGATAAATGAATAATACCCTGACGACCCTACCACGCGCAAAACATATTTCTTCAATTGGGCTCAACTTCTGGGGTCAATTGTGGAGATTTACAGTTGTCAATCCTCTGCTTTTTTTGTTTACCATTGTTGCAAACAGATTATTTTTCATCGCCTGTTATGATATATTTCAGGAACTTAATTTATGATCATACGTTCGTCATTAAAATTGATTCTCCAAAAACAGAAGTTACGAACCAATAGCAGAAAACATCGCAGTTCTGCCGAAAAATATCTCACTTTATTAGAAGGAAGGTACAATGGAAAAATGTATGTTGAACAAATTACAAGGGGTGCTTATTTTAAAACGTCTGATACAGCATCGATTAATTATTCAAAATCGTGTTGTTCTAGCAAAGGACAAGTTTTCTCTATATCAAAATGTCTTCTTCTATCAAAGGAAAAGCTCTTTATTTTAAAATCAACATTCAACAAATTCTCTTGAGTTGGGGTGCGAAATATTCATGTACGATATTCTTAGAACATCTAATTATATTTGCTTTCGTTTCAGCTGACGCTCGTTTAGTCTGCGATACCAATATGATCAACCTACTGAAAGATTCTAATTCAACTTACCATGTTTCAAATTGTCTGTGTCCTAGCAAGGAACAAGGTTACCTTATTTCAAATCGTCTGTGTCTTAGCAAGGGACAAGCTTACCTTGTTTCAAATCGTCTGTGTCTTAGCAAGGGACAAGGTTACCTTATTTCAAATCGTCTGTGTCTTAGCAAGAGACAAGCTTACCTTATTTCAAATGGTCTGTGTCTTAGCAAGGGACAAGCTTACCTTGTTTCAAATCGTCTGTGTCTTAGCAAGGGACAAGCTTACCTTATTTCAAATGGTCTGTGTCTTAGCAAGGGACAAGCTTACCTTGTTTCAAATCGTCTGTGTCTTAGCAAGGGACAAGCTTACCTTATTTCAAATGGTCTGTGTCTTAGCAAGGGACAAGCTTACCTTGTTTCAAATCGTCTGTGTCTTAGCAAGGGACAAGCTTACCTTATTTCAAATCGTCTGTGTCTTAGCAAGGGACAAGCTTACCTTGTTTCAAATCGTCTGTGTCTTAGCAAGGAACAAGGTTACCTTATTTCAAATCGTCTGTGTCTTAGCAAGGGAAAAGCTTACCTTGTTTCAAATCGTCTGTGTCTTAGCAAGGAACAAGGTTACTTTATTTCAAATCGTCTGTGTCTTAGCAAGGGAAAAGCTTACCTTGTTTCAAATCGTCTGTGTCTTAGCAAGGAACAAGGTTACTTTAGTTCAAATCGTCTGTATCTTAGCAAGGGACAAGCTTACCTTGTTTCAAATCGTCTGTGTCTTAGCAAGGAACAAGGTTACCTTATTTCAAATCGTCTGTATCTTAGCAAGGGACAAGCTTACCTTGTTTCAAATCGTCTGTGTCCTAGCAAGAAACAAGGTTACCTTATTTCAAATCGTCTGTGTCTTAGCAAGGGAAAAGCTTACCTTGTTTCCATCGGTCTGTGTCGAACAAGCAACAATGTTTTCATATTTGAAATTCTTCATAAACACCAAAACATTATTTTATATTTGCAAATATCTTATGAAGCCATGTTTTCGAAACACTTCCATTACGAGTTGTCATAGCAACAGAACGAACGGTAAGAAACAAAAGAAAAATACTGGAACATACAATACGAACAAGATGTGGGCAGATAATTCTTTATCTTTCAGGGAAAGTAGAAGACTTCTCTTTTCATTCTTTCAGGTGAATATAAACAAGGCGAATTCCAATCAAACATGGCTAAATCGAATTATTTACGCGTCGTTCGAACTGCAGATAGAAACGAACGGACAGAGACTGAGAGAAAAAAACAGTCATGGTCAGATTAAAGCTGATCAGGAAAGCTAAATTTTAATAGATAAATTGGTAGATCTATACAAAGACAGAGGATTAATTTTACTTACAGCCTAGCATAAATAGATATGAACAGACTGCAGATAGATAGATAGATAGACAGACAGACAGAAAAAACTGATAAAGAAATTTTAATGGAAACAAATTTTACATTTCTCGATAAAATGACATGGCCTTATCTACAGAAACAGAAAAAGAAACCCACACGTTGAAGAACAAAAAACACGTATTCTTTGAAGTCGATGAAGACGATATTTGTAAATAACATGCACCAAGAGAATCTATAAAGCATGTTAATAGACAAAAGCTCTAAAAAACTAAAATAATAGGAACGCTATTTTGAATTGTTGAAATAGCCAGCGACGGAAATTCACGAAATATGATGAGATTGTTGCAAAAAAGTAACGAAGAATGAATGTTATTCCTTATGAACGTCATAAGCAAAGGTGAATTTTCTGTGTGATTTTGTCTTTTTTAAAACTTACAATCTCTCAATAAAGCAGGTTTTGTTTGAAGATAGAGAATTAGAAACGAATTTTTTTTTATCTCCAACGTTTACGCAATGTTGGGGAAATTTTAGAAGAGCCTAATGTGTATGCTTTGTGCAATGAGTCAAGTTATTTACATTTTCCTTACAAGCCTACATGAATGTAAGTAAAAAGAAAAGATAGATAGATACGAACAGGCAATGCATGAGATAGATAGATAGATAGATAGATAGATAGATAGATAGATAGATAGATAGATATGAACAGACAGTACATCAATTAGATAGATAGATAGATAGATATGAACAGACAGTACATCAATTAGATAGATAGATAGATAGATAGATAGATAGATAGATATGAACAGACAGTACATCAATTAGATAGATAGATAGATAGATAGATAGATAGATGATAGATAGATAGATACATCAACAGATAGATAGATAGATAATAGATAGATAGATAGATAGATAGATAGATAGATAGATAGATATGAACAGACAGTACATCAATTAGATAGATAGATAGATAGATAGATAGATAGATATGATAGATAGTTAGATATGAACAGATAGATAGATCAATTAGATAGATAGATAGATAGATATGAACAGACAGTACATCAATTAGATAGATAGATAGATAGATAGATAGATAGATAGACAGATAGATCAATTAGACAGATAGATAGATCAATTAGATAGATAGATAGATAGATAGATAGATAGATGAATAGATAGATATCAATTGAACAGACAGATACATCAATTAGATAGATAGATAGATAGATAGATAGATAGATAGATAGATACGAACAGACAATACATGAAATAGATAGTAACAAAGTGAGACAGATCGATCGATTGATCGTTCGATCGCTAGATAGATAGATACTGAACAGAACGAGATGATAGATATTGTGAGGCTCACCCCTTGTACACAAGATGGACTCGTCCAAAGTATACTTATACTACGGAGAGATAGCATGACAGAAAGGTCGAGACAGGGTGTTCACTCAGAGTTATACGAGAGTCCAGAAAGAGAGATAATTACGACTTCACTTACAGAGACTTGTACATATACTTTTCTACTAACCCGCATTCCTGTACTACTAATCTTCATTTCAAGTTTGTATTCTTACATTTAATGCTCATATTTTTCTATTTCAATTACTGGCGTTGTTTTTTATTTGTGCAGGACTCCATCCCGGAATCCACAACAATAGATAATGCACAGAATTTGATAGAAAGAAAGAAAAAAAAGAAAGAAAGAAAGAAAAGAAAGAAAAAAGGCCCATACCGTTGCTGCCTCTAGTTTTTGGGTGTTTTTGTTTTGTTTTTTTTTTTGTTTTTTCTCATGGCTGGAGAAATTGTCTAACATTCACTGCCATATGAGAAGACGGGTGCCACACTGCAATCAAGTACTCTTTTCTTGGATTCTAACGATTTTTTTCCATTTCTCGGCATCTTGTTTAGTTTTTGGACTGCTCTTTCGCTAGACCAATACGTGTTCAAGTTCCCGTGTCATATTTACCATCCTCCGCTTCTCATATATTTCAAATTCTTCACCTGCTTGATTTTTGTATTGCCAATTCATAACTCGTAGTCTTCTTTCAGTTAATTGTTAGACCATTTTTCTTGCTTTGTTCTGCTACACCGTCAAAGAGGTTCTGTTGTTTCCTTTCCGAGTCGGTCATCAACATAATGTCATCTACGTATCTTATATTGTTAAGAATATGAACCTTTATACGTTTTGTGGTATGATAAAATATGTGTTTATTCGGAATTTCTCAAAGCTGATCAAACTGTTTTAATCCACCATGACAGTGACCAGTTGGCCCTTAAGAATCACGTATTGGGATAGAGAAGTTTGAGTTGCTTAACAATGCCGTTTCTCATTCTTAAAATGGCATTCAACAAATTCTCTTGAGTTGGGGTGAGAAATATTCATGTACGATATTCTTAAAACATCTCAGCCTCAAATTATATTTGCTTTCATTTCAGCTGACGCTCGTTTAGTCTACGATACCAATAGGATCAACCTACTGAAAGATTCTTTAAAAAAAATCCTCGAATGAATAGCAGTGACGATTTACCTAAAAGGTGGTGCCAGGTAAGGCCAAGGAAATACTTAGATTTAATAACAAAGATAATATTTATTTTTTATAAATTCTAGAATTCCAAAACGTTGAACAGAAATATTTACTTGCACAATGTTCTTTTGCTATGCCTATTCTTAAATTTAAAAAAAAAATCTCTTATGAAATTGCCCAGCAACGTTACCGTATAACACACATTGAATATCCTTGAATGGCTTCATCAAATATAGACTCTCACATGAATGTCATGTACGACGTTCAACTCGATTTTTTTTCCAAAATATAATTGTAACATTTTATGACTCAGAAAAATATTGTATCTCGTCTGTTTGATGTTAAAAAGGACATAAGTAAACATTTCTGTTAAAACGAAAAATAAATTCAAAAAGGACCTAATTCAACATCCGCCATTTTTGTAATATACTTTTTAGAAAATTGGGGACAAACTTTAGAAAAAGTATTTTTAACAGAATATTGTCTATGGCATTATTATAAAATTTAGTCATTTCGAAAATGGAAAAAACTTACAGTGAACTTACCCCTATTTCGAATCATACCGACGATAAGTATTTTCGCATCTATGCAAATATTTAAATATGTCTGTTAAATAAAATGTTTTTTCAAATTTTCTAATTTTTGCTATTCTTTCAAATTCATTTATTTTTATTCAAATTCTTTTAATTTCTAAAAAAAAAAAAATAAATGTCTTTCAATTTCCAACAACTATTTTCAGCTTTAAATATGTAATTGAATTCATTTTTACACCATACCCCTAATTTAAACCAATTTCAATCATTTGCTTCCAATTTCATCCAAATTAACTCATTTTAACAAAATTACATTCAATTAATTTCTGTGTCAATTTATTTTAATTAGATTTAGCCAATTCGAAAAAAAAAAAAAAAAAAAACGAGTTTAATTCAGTTTCACCTATTTTCACCCGAATTTCAATCAATTTTCTTTTAATTTCACCCAATGTATATTGTACATATTTTCCTTTCATTTCAATCATTTTCTCCCAATTTCAATAATGTTCACCCAACTTATTTATAGAAGGCACAGGGAAGTTACATTTCGGCGGTGGAAAAGTGACTGAAACCGAGATGACAGGTCAGGACCAATAACATTGCAGATTCTTCTTTGGACTTCATCAAGAATATTTTAAAAAATACATCAGGAGCACCAGTTCATATATGGCAGCAATATTAAAAGCAAGGACGAATGGCAGACGAAGTATCTAGCACAACACAATGAATCAAATCTCATAGCAGCAAGTCTAACAATTGATAGTTTTTCCACTTCATGTCAGGGGAAAACGTTAGTCCAAGAATGACTCATTCTTCTTTCTGGTAGTTAGCATCAGCCATACTGATGAAAGGCAAAAATGGTTTTCTCAGACGATTAAAAGAGAACAGTTTCATTTTGAAGGCGTTAAAATTAACAAGGCACTACTTGCCCCAGTTAACAACAGATTGCGGGTCATTTTATTTTTAGATCAGACTCACTGCTAAGAAAGGAGTAAAGACTTGTCCTGATATTGATATATTGTATTAAATTTCACCGTTTACCACCCAAATTTACACTTATTTTGATCAATTTCACATTTATTTCTTTATTGCTTTGGTTGTAACTACACGCTTTATTGAAACCATATACAGTGTGGATTTCTAAATTCCTGTCAATTTTAATTTTTTTTTAAATAGTCTGTTAACGATTTATTCTATTGGTTGACGCGATGTGTCAAACACTATTCTCAGTGTCATTGTGTTTATTTTGTTCACAGCTAATGTGATTTATCTAACTTCTCTTTATCTTTTTCATAAGAACATTTGTAATGCCTCTAACTTTTGTCTTCTTTCTTCATTATTATATTTATTATATTATTTATTGTATTTTACTAGTTATAATTTTTTCTTCTTTTAAACATGATGCAGCTTATTGGCGATGCCTCAGGATTTCTTCGTCTATGTGCCTTGTCGAAGTTGACGATTATGGCTTTCCACAATTTCCTGTCGTTTGTAGCTCTTAAAAAATCTTTGTCTTTTTGTTATATCTGCTAAAACCTAAACCCATCATTTACACAAGCTCGTTATGTAGGTAATGTGCTGTTTTACTCTGGCTCTCCTGCCTTCAATCTGCCCTGGGGGTATCTAATTTTCCGAACATTCTTTCTTCATTATGTACTCGAGAAATGTCATCTGTCTCTTCTTAGTGTTGATTATAAGTGTCATTTTTTGTTTCCATTTTTCATTAAAACTTCGTCATTCCGTATATGTTCAGTCCATGGTATTCTCAGCATCCTTCTGTAGAATGTCCTTTCTGTTGCTTCAACTCTCTTTTTCATCTGTTAAGATATTGTTTAACATTCACTGCCATATAGCTGGACTAATATTATATAATAGTTCAGTATTCCTTTCATTGGTTCTAATTATTTTTTTTTCTTTTTCTTAATACTTTTCTTAGCTTTTTGGAAGGCATATTTCGTTATTCCAGAGCAATTTCGGACTTCTGTGTCCCACTTTCCGTCTTCTGTTAAAACATTTGGTTTTGGTACCTCCAATTTGTAATTTACATGTTGAGCAGTTTATTTTAACAACTTTCTGTCTCCTTCCAATCGAGAGTTAGTCTTTTCTTCTCGCTTTCCTTCAAAACCTTCTGTAGGATTTCTTCCTCATTTTCTAACCGCTAACTTGTCATTAGATTATGAAGACATTTTCAAAGTATGTATCTCGACTGAAGAGAGAAGCAAATCTACGTTGGTGATCATGTCTCTCCACAATTTCCCTGTCCTTTGTAGCTCTTAAAAAACATTGTCATTTTGCTATCTCTCTTAAACCCTATTACGCCATCCATTTACGCAAACTCGTTAAGTAGGTTATACTTTGTTTTCCACTGGCTCTCTTGCTTTCAGTCTGTCCTGTGAGTGTCAAATTTTCTAAACACTCTTTCCTCATTACGAACCCTAGAAATTTCAGCTGTCTCTTCCTGATGTTAAGTATTTTGTCTTTATTGCTTCTATTTTCACTAAATCTTCGTCGTGTTCAGTCAGTGGTATTCTCAGCATCCTTCTGTAGAACTGCATTTCTCTTCCTGATATTAAGTGGAAATGTCATATTTGTTTCCATTGTCGCTAGAATTTCGTCGTTGTTCACATGTTAGGTTCATGGCATTCTCAGCTTCCTTTTATAGAACGACTTTTCTCTTGCTTGAAGTCTTTTCATCTGTGAAGAGATTGTTTAGCATTCACTACCATATAGCTGGACTAATATCACCTAAGAATTCAATACTCTTTTCATTGGTTCTAATTAATTTTTTTCTGTTTCTTAATACGTTTCTTAGCTTTTGGAAGGCATATTTCGCTATCCCAGTGCAACTTCGGATTTCAGTGTCACACTTTCCGTCCTCTTTGATTTTGGTACCTCCAATTTGTAATTTACATGTTGGGCAGTTTATTTTGTTAACAACTATGCATTCTGTCTCCTTGAGATCGACATTTTTTCTTTTCTTCTTGTTTTCCTTCATGACCTTCTGTAGGATTCTTTCGTCATTTTCTAGCCGCTAACTTGTCATTAGATTATGAAGACATTTTCTCGTTATGTATCTCGTTTGAAGAGAGAGGCAAATCTACAGAGTGTATCTCCCTAGTTGGTAGTCACAACTTATTAGACATCTAATGAAGTGACTTGTTGTTTCTTGGTAACCAATCAGAAATTGCTGCCTTTTTTTCAGAAGGAAGTAAAGAAAGAAACAAATAAAAGACAACTTTGTGCTTGAGGCTGAAAAAAAAAAAAGAGAGAGAGAAAGTAAGAGAACTTCCAAGACCATTCCACTAATGATTTGCTTCTTATTGATTTCGTCCGGTCTTCACAGTTGCTTTCCACAGTTACCACGGCGACTTAATCCGGATATGACGTCAAATACTAGACTAAAAACTTGCTCAACTTCAAGATGCGACCGTTCATAATTAATAATACCACTGATAATAATTTTACTTTTATTATATTTTTTTAATCAGTGAATTTTCACAAAAAATTATTAAATGATAAGTGGAACCAAGAATCAATTAACAGTAACTATCATCAGAATTTTAGCCGATTAAAAAGAATTGCCATCGTCTGGATGGCTTGTTTCCAATTCGGTCTTTCGATTTTTCTAAATAGTTACAAAGCTAATCTGAATTATCTCAGGCACACGGATATTGATATATCCTATTTCCTCTTTCAGGTATTTTAGTTTTCTGGCAAAATTAAGATATTTATTTTGCTTTTTGCTCTGTGGACAGCAGGAACGGTGATATATTTTGGCGTCCGTGTCTTTATTTGGAATAATTTTGTTGTTGCATTCCTACCATGACTGAATGCAATTCCGATGTATTATTCCCAGAATTTGCTGTCATTGTAATTATTGGTGATGCCAATTAAATACTTTCTCTTTTTCCACATAGATGACTTATTTATATTTTATCACAATGGATCATCAAGCAGTAAGTGCTGTTTTTTTTTTTTCAACCGGATGATATATTCAAACGGTTGATGTGTTCAAACGGGGATTGTTGAAATGGCAAACACTTCATTGTCGTTATATTTCTTTTACTTCCCAGAGAAATAATAGAACGGGTTGGAATAATAAAATATATCTTATTTATATGGTCAAACAGAGGTCATGTGCACAGTTCCCACTGGCTTAGTGTTCCTACCCAAACATGTTCATTTTTTATAGACATTATGAGCTAATTTATGAAATAATTTTATGTGATAGACAATTTAACACGTTTTAACTAAGGTGACAATAAATACACAGAATTCTTCTTTATGGTCCATTTTCATTTCAAGACAATGTCACTCCAAAACTGTTTTTATTACTAGTTTATAAGACCACTTGGTATTTTATGTTCCTTCTTTTGTCACCCAATTATTTACAGAGATTCTTTAAGTAGGTTATTAGATGTTTTCCTCTTATCCTCAATATGCGATATTTTGAGTATTAAATTATCCAAGCCTTCTTTCCTTATTACTTCTCAAAAAATTTCAACGGCCATTTTTTCTGATTGCTAGCAGCAGTTTCATTGCAATTCATATTCGCACGCTTTGTATTTTAATAATATTCACCCAATACAAAATCATGAGCCACTCAAGCTAGAGTTTTATTGAATATAGTGTGTGATATGAACGTAAAAGATGAAAGTAAGAAGTAAATAATATAGGGATATAGAGGCTAGACAATGTTTGACTTAGACTTGGCGAGGTTATGATTGCAGTGTTCTTATTCGCATCTACACGGGTGTCTATTCTATGACGTAGTGTTTCTTGAGAAGATGATTTCAGAGTGGAATACGTGAAAATTGGGAGTGATTTAACCCTGTATAGCAAGGTGGGTATTAGATGTAGAAGTATGCAGTGGTGAAACTAAAGAATATAGCTCGTATGAACATTTGCCATGGAAATAGAAACAAATTAGTGATAACTTTGCGATGAAATGACTTTGAGATGAGGATAGCGGAGGAAGGGAATAAAATCTTCTCTTTACGCCTAATTTCTATTTAAGGTATCTTCAGCATTCATCGATAGATCATGTTTGTCGAAATTTCTTCTTCACCTGTAAGGAAATTGCCCAGCATCCATTACCAGAAATAAAAGATTAAATATTCCACGGCAATTTAGGAGTGTTTTTTTTTTTTCGATCATTTAAAGGTTCGCTTTTCATCATCTGTTAATTATTTTATATATAGTGAGGTTTAAACTGTACAAGGCACGGGAGTCAATCGAGGTAGCGGCTTACAGTGTAAGAGGCACAGTTTATGCGCATATGTGGTAAGATAATGGTTGAACATAGACTTGAACAAGTTAAGATTGCAGTGATCAGGAAAGCATCCTCTTCTACAGTGCGTGGTTTCACGGGAAGACACTTCCCGTGTGGAACTTATTTCTCACCGATGGAACACGAAGGGAATGAGGACTGTTCGCTACAATGCGGATAGCATAGAGGGCCCTAGCTGTGAAGGTTAGAAATGGTGGAACTAAGAAATGTAGTGCGCCTGGGCACTTTCAATGGTAGTAGCGATAGACCAGTTCTTGCGACATCTGGTTTGTGAGAGAGGCGTTGAAAGATAGAAAATAATTTGTCACCCACACGGACTCAGAGAGTTAAATGTTCCGACATTGATCGATTTTGATGTTCTCGAAACGTCTCCAATAATATGGACAGAATCTTTCTCAGGTAACAATGTATTCGGTTTTTATGGTTTATGACTGTTGAAACTTGACTAATGCATGGAATAATAATGCAACACAAAATGTACTTAGAACAAAATGTATTGAAACAAGAAAGTGTACACAATATTTACATATATTCTTTTGTATATTCCTGGTAAGACCGTTCCTGGAGAATGTGTTGACTGAGTCGCAGTCGGGCAGAGTCTCTGGTTGAATCTCTTGATTCCTCCCTCTCTTCCCGGTACCAACCATATTTATATGGTCAGTACTCCACTATGCAAATTAGGTGGATCCTACCACAACAATGACTAATCTTCCCTACATGCTATCCGTTACTTTCTTGCCTTAACTTTTTTTTTCGTTTTCTTTCTCAGCTATCAGAAAAATATCATCTGAGTAGCGAATCTTGTTAAAGGTATATCTGAAGATAAAACAACCAGGTAGGTCTTCTCCTCCTCTTAAAACTGTCTCGTTGTACCGGTTAAGTAAATCCGGTAAGAAAGTATATACTTGTCGATTTCTTTCTATTTTTGTACATTCATTAAATATGTTCTCTATCCGGCCGCAAGTTGTTTGCTCCGAGTAGAGGTTAGAGATTACCTGAATATATTTTCCATATAAATCCAGCTTTAGTTATATTTCAGTGACACGTAGACACACATATACATAGCAGAAATATGCTATATAAACTATATATAATGTATATTCCTCTGTTTGCGTGTGTGTTTTACTTTATGTGTCGTGTTCCTTCAGGACATAGGCGATCATAGCTCTCCATAATTTCCTGTCATTCTTAGCTCTTAATAAATGCTGTCTTTATGTTTATCTTTTATCTTATTTCTCCTAAACATTATCCCGCCATCCATTTAATCAAGCTCACTAAGTATGTTATACGTTTCCTCTAGCTTCAATCTGTCTTAGGTGTGTCAAATTTTCCAAGCCCTGTTTCCTCATTATGTACCTTAGAAATTTCAACTATCTCTTTTCTTTTTGTTTCCATTTTCTCTAAACTTCGGCGTTGCTCACATGTTCTGTCAATCAGCATCCTTCTGTAGAAACACATTTCTGTTTCTTCAAGCTTTTT
>CAHIKZ030004155.1:5510000-5522500 GCA_903632075.3 Acanthosepion pharaonis
AAGATACCTATTAAAGCTAAGCTGTAAGATTCCAGTTCTGTTTTGGTATCATATCTTATATGGCTTAAGAAAATCATCTGGTGCTCCTGCTAAAAGGTTTTTGATAAAATCCAAAGGAGAATCAGCAATAATACTGGTTCTGAACTGGTCTTCAGTCACCTTCTCATCGCCATAAACTTGCTTCCCTGTGCCTTTCTTAAAAATACATTCATCGTAATTGTTCAGATGAGCTCTTCGCTATGGTACCCAGACTTTAAAAACTTAAACACGGTACTAGATTGGCAACCACTGACTAGATGTAACCGCAAGTTCTATGCAAACAGTTTATTTTATCGCACTTCTCGCTTGTGGAACTTTCTTCCGACTTCATGTTTCCGGCCAACTTTCGTCTTGAAAAATTTAAAAGCAATGTCAATCGTTATCTATAGTTTTCCTGATTACGCTTCTATTGTTCTCACTCCTTCATAATGTTTTCTGTTTTCTAATTCTTTCACACCCAGTTATCTATTGTTTCTTAGTGGCTTTACAGCCCTTCTTGGGGTGGGGGTGAATTCAATTAAAAATAAATAAATAAAATAAGACTTTCACTGTATCGTAAAATGGCGACGTTGTTACCTAGCTAAACATCATGCTTACATCTTCGACGAAACCATTGGCTTTCTTCTTATTTCATTTTCTACATTTTACTGTAACCATTTACGGTATTATGTCGCCAACATCATCTCAAGTAATTGCAACACGGGGTTTTATTTCTTTTTCTTCCATTTTTATTTGTTTTTAGGTGCCCATCCTCCATTTTGAACAAAATACAAAAAGAGATTTCTGAAATACTTTTTTGCATTTCCCCAATTGCGCTAAATAACTGGTTACACCAGCCTCACCAATCCTTCTTCAAAAACGTATGACCAGGAAATGCTTTCCTTTTATTTCCTTTTTTTTTTTCTAGTGGTTGTTGCTGTTATAAACTCAGTCTTCGTTTTTCTGATGTAAGAACTCTGCTATGAACTGTTTCACGAAAGGGAAAACTTAAAGTTAAAAAAAAAAGAAACGGTTTAAAATTCTGTACAACATTCTCCGTTCCTTTCGGCAAAAGTAAAATTTATTTATAGGCTCCTAACATTAGTAAGAACTAGTTTTAACCCGTGAAAAATGCACTGTTTTTTTTTCTATTTTAATTTTCTAATGAATCTAATTCTTAAGTTAATGATTGAGTAAGCTCATGGCCAGTTCTACAACAAAATATCCGTAGAAATTGCATCGTTAAATATTTGAGCTTAAAAATTTTGACAAAATATTGCAATAACAATCATAAATATGAATGCTGATTATTATTTTAAGAATTAGGTACAAATGAAAAGATTTAAAATTAACAACTTTTTCCATTTCATTGAAACAGCCGTTAAATACTTCTATCTTCCATTCTTTCTTTCTTTCTTTTTTTCCATTCATTTACTCACTGAAAGCAAGTAATGTCTTTCCCCCTCTTTTCATGCAATCAAAAGGAAGAGTCCATTATTTATGCGGTATTGACAGAACATAATGGCCATGCGTGTTGTTCATGATGACGGCTGTCTTCGAGTATAGAATCCAGAGGTTAGCAGTGAATATTTCGAAGACAGTAGGAAAGCAGTGGATATTTTGGTAAAAGTAGCAGAGCGTAGTTCGTCCTTCTGTTTCTCTTCACCTGACAAACTGGAACTGGACATTCGGGTAGAGCCTTTATACAGACAAAATGGCCGCCTTTACATATACACGACGGATTGAATGTTCTTTTATTTATTTTGAACGTCTTCTGATTGGTTAACCTTCTACTGGTAGACTATAAAGTTTGAAGTCAAGTCATTTAAAAGAAAAAAAAGAGAAGGCTGAAAAACTCACTAATACATATATATACACAAAAAAAACTGCAACAATGCGAACAAATGCAGGGGGGACATGCACATTTATAATAAGACGAGTTGTACCCTGAAAATTTCATGTTTTTTTTCTATTTTAATTTTCAGATATATAATATTCGACCAATAAATAAGCCCCATTGCAAGTAACACTTCTATAAAATACCCGTGGAAATTCCCCTTATATATCTTTACATATTTTAACTTAACAACAAATAAGAAAGCACAAATGAAAAGATTTAAAACTGCCAAGTTTTTTTTTTCACTTCACTGAAGCAGGCGTTGAGCACCTCAAGACGATGTAATGGTTAGCAAGCTTGTCTCGCTAAAACAATTACGACTGAGTAGTGAGTTCGATACGCAAGGGTGTCCCATGCTTTCGGCCTTGTGGCACTCCATCATCCTCCCCACCCCCACCACCCCCAGATAGGGAAAGAAGAAAAAAGGATCTTCAGCAAAGTCGCTTAGAGAAAATCCTTTGATCACTAAAATCAGTGGAGGGATTACTTCAGAAGTGTACTGGTCAAACTCCCTGTCTCTGGGCAGAGAAGATCCCCAGACAAGGCTATGTCGAAAGACAGAGTTTCGTCTCGGAAGACAGCTACCCGACCCCGTTTTTTTTACTATTAAAAAAAAAGATAACTAAAGTTAACAAGTATGACATTGATGTATTCATTGGAACCTCAGGTCACGAAGAAAAAAGGGTTCAAGAACAAATTTTCCGAACAAAACTCATCTCGGCTGACGAACAGTTTCTCGAGCGACAAGCAAGCGAGCCGTCGACAACGTGAGGCGACAAGCCGGGAATATTCGCAGGAGAGCGTAAGTTGCGGTGTAGCTTTGATAAAGCCGCAGAATAAATATTTTCACTGGCAATGCAAAGTCTCACGTTATAGACATTTTAAAACTTAGACAAAAACAAATCTCATTGGACATTATTTATTGAGACAAAGGCCTCGTAAGTCTCAAGCAGAGTTGGGTGAATGTAAGAGACAGAAAAGAGACAGAGAAGAAACCCCGGAAACAAAGTGACGCAGTGTTTTTTTTATTTTTTTTTTTATTTTTTTTTTGTCGGTAGACAAACAATAACATAACCCACATTACCGTAACTTTCCCATTCCTCAACACCTCCTCCTTTTTACGCCATCAACTCTCTTCTGTACAGGTACGGTAAAATTAAATTGCCATCTATATTTTATCTGTTTAGTGTTATTTTTATCATTTTGTCATGGGTCCTTACCTATAACTACAGAATGAACTCTTCCTAACACGATGCCAAGATACTACGCCTCTCAAGTGGAGGGACGATTCACGTGCAAGGTCGATTATGCCGAGCTTCTCGACTTGACGGTCGAACTTTCTGCCTCTGAGCAGGAAGGTGCTCGAGCGATCGCTATCTCCATTTGGAGGGAAAGGAACCCAAACGACGAGGTTCCGCCGAAGGGCAGAATCTCGTTCGGGGAGAATGACGGATTTCCTACCTGATCTCGTTTTTACGAGTTATACGGGCATATTCTTATTTTTTGGCTGAGCCTACGGGCTCAGGAAACCCACGAGAAAAAATGACCTTGTGTCGCATGCAACCCTCGTGGGGGTGGCTAGATACTGATTCAAGCCGAGCTTCTCGACTTGACGGTCGAACTCTCTGCTTTTGAGCAGAAAGGAACCCGGACGAGGTTCCGCCGAAGGGCAGAATCTCGTTCGGGGAAATAACCTGATACCCGATCTCGTCCTCTTTTTTTTTGCGAGTTATATGGGCATATCCTTTTTTTGGCTGAGCCTACGGGCTCGGGAAACCCACGATTAGAAAAATGACCTTGTGTCGCATGCAACCCTCGTGAATGGGGGGTGGCTAGATACTGATTCAAGCCGAGCTTCTCGACTTGACGGTCGAATCCTCTCTGCTTTTGAGCATTTATAAAAGGAACCCGGACGAGGTTCCGCCGAAGGGCAGAATCTCGTTCGGGGAAAATGACCAAATAAGAAACCCGATCTCAAGTTTTTTTTTTTTTGCGAGTTATATGGGCATATTTTTGGCTGAGCCTACGGGCTCTAAGGGAAAAACCCCGATAAAATGACCTTGTGTCGCATGCAACCCTCGTGGGGGGTGGCTAACAAGATACTGATTTATTGAAAGGCCAAAAGGGAGCTTCTCGACTTGACGGTCGAACTCTCTGACTCTGAGCAGAGAGGAACCTGGACGAGCTTCGCCGAAGGGCGGAATCTCGTTCGGGGTGGTTGACCAACCGATTCTGTTTTTTAATTTTAAAACTTTTTTACAGTTTCTACGGGCATTTTTAGCCGAGCCTACGGGCATTTTGTCATGGGGAAACCCACGTTAAACTCGGCCTTGTGCCACATGCAACCCTTGTGGGGGTCGCTACATACCGAATCGAGTCTAGCCAATAGTAGTTCACTCCAAACCAGACTGACAGTCATACTAACACCTTCCACATCTTGTATTATCATTTCGTGTAATATATATATATATATATATATATATATTAAGCGTTTCACCCCAAGCAAGGCGGGAAGCCACTAGGACGCAAGGAGTTACAGAAGATTTGGAGCGAGAGCAGATAAGAGTGATAGAGGAAAGGATGAGGAGAAGGATAGTGGATAGATCAAGGCAACTGGAGGTGTCGATTGACATTTATTTGAATATTTGGAGATTATAGCTCTGTTCCTCCTTCCTTTGATATGTCGGGTGAGTGTTAAATCTTCCAAGCTCTCTTTTCTCATGATATATCCCAGAAGTCTCAAGTCCCTTTTTGTGATTTTAAGTATAAATATTTTTCGTTCCTACTGTTTTAGAACTTTTACGTGCTCTGTTCATGGTATTTTTAGTATCCAACAGTACATTCACACCTCTATTACTATGAGACTTTTCTTCATCGAAAAAGACACTCGCTTTTCTTTTATCAAATGTTTTAATACTTTACTTAGTCTCTGAAAGGCATTTTTTCAAGGTTCTGATGCACCTTTAAATTCCTGAATTTTAATTTCCCGTATCTCGTATATATGAATAGTAAGTGCATGCCGGGGCACCTCGAGGCGGTATAATGGTTATCAAGCTTACAACGGAGTAGTGAGTTCGATCCTCAAGGGTACCCCATACTTTTGGCCTTGTGCCACATCTAAGCTACGCTCGAAAAATCATTTTTTCTATAAGTTTTATCAAATATATCCACTAATTACGAACCCAAGATAATTAACTTCTTCATGCTGACCTCTTCGATAGTGTATTAAAAGAGACAGCACCTGCCATACCAAATTATTTAGACTTCTTCACGAACTAAGAATTCGCAAGAGATTTCTACAGACTACTTGGTTAATAGATCAAGTCTCAAGTATTATTAACAACGGGAAGTAATCGTGACCTAATCCTCAAAATTACTCTAACTCTCTCATCCCACTACTCTCTGCCTCTCCCTCTCTCTCTCTCTCTCTCTCTCACACACACACACACACACACACACACAAAAAACATATATATATATATATATATATATATATATATATATATATATATATATATATGTTCTGTGTACTTAGGCAGTAAATGTTCTTTAAGGCAAATATTAAAAAACGACAGACGTTTGGTGTCGATTAATTTCAATAATCGAGTTTTCCAAGTTTCGAATAATCATTTCAGACAAAGAGGATATTCAACCAGAAATTGTTAAAATTCAATTTCGGAATAAAAGTACAAGAAATATGCTCCAAGCTTTCGACTTTCTTAAGCTATCATCAGGGTAGGTAGAGAAGATTGGTGAGTTTCATAAAACTCGTGAGTCTTGCAACGTAGGCAAAAAGTGTTGTGACGTAAGTGAGTTGTGGCCTGTGTTTTTATATACATTTCACACACACGCACCCCATATATATATATATATATATATATATATATATATATATATATATATATATTAATTTGTTTTTTGCTTAAATGTTATTTTAGATGGATATTAATATTCGAGTAAATGCCCTGTTTATTTAATTAAACAGTATTTTATTTAATTACATTTACTGGCCTGAATATTCGAGAAATTTTGTTAGAAAATAGGCGTTCTCACGCAGGATTCGAACCTGCATCCCTATGAACCGTCATTAGATCTGACGTGCTTAACCGTTTCAGACAGGTAGGACATCCAGTTAAACAATATGGATGTTTCGAGAATGGGTAGAGAATATGTGTTCAAATGTACTATAACCGGAAGTCCTACGTGGCTAAATCTGTTAAGCACGTAAGATCTAATGACGGTTCCCCATAGGGGATGGAAGTTCGAATCCCGCCGGAGGACGCATATTTTCTGACAAGATTTCTTGAATAATATACTGCTTAATTAAATAAACAGAGCATTTACACGAATATGAGTATCCATCTAAAATAACATTTAAGCAAAACAAATTAATATATGTCGGATTTAATCCATCTCATTATATACAACATTGCGTGCCAAATTATTATCGAGATATCGTTTTTTTCTAATATTTTCTAATATTTCAAAAACTGTGCAATCAATTCAAACAAAATTTTCACACAATGTTGGCAACACTGATCTGCGTAATCAGTGAAATTTTCGTACTGATCTGCGCAATGTAAACAAACTGGCGCCATATTTGTTATCAGCACGGTGATTTGAGCGTGCCAAATTATTAGAAAAGTATAAGAATTTAGTGAAAAGATGGGCCGTAAACGTTTTGTTTGCTCAATTCTGAGAATTTTACTAAACCTTTCAGTGATTGCGTAGATCAGTGTTGCCAACATTGTGTGAAAATTTTGTGTGAATTGATTGGACGGTTTTTGAAATATTAGAAAAAAGTTATCTCGATAATAATTTGGCACGCAGTGTATATAATCCTCTTATTCTTTAAAAAGGCCAGAGTAGCTGTTAGCGTTTAGTTGGAAGGGGAGAATCAGGGGTTGATCTCCCCTGATTGGGTCGATTTGGTGATGGGGAGTATGATGTTGAAAGACCCGAAACTCCCTGATGAACCAAATCAAAACATCACTGACGACCCCCTTGGGCGCCTACTTAAAAGCGTATTGGCGAATTATATTCTGTAAATCGATAAATGTCCAATGGATTTATATTCTTGACCAACTGCAGCCGTTCCATAAATCGATTGCAATTATTATCGCATCTCATATTTATACTTTTGGGGACAAAACGTTAATCATAACTTTCAAATTTTTACCACGTTAGAGTTGCCATGAGAGCGCAAAAACCTTTAATTGCAGAACCAGTTAAAATGTTTGTTTGTTTTTTTTCTTTTATTATTTCTATATTTAATATCAAACACGGGACCGAGAGTTTGAGTGTAGTTGCCATTTTGAAACTGTTGATCAAACCTGACGATAGTCTCTCTCTCTCTCTTTCTCTCTCTCTCTCTCTCTCTCAAAATATGTAACTCAAGTAACAAATGTAACTCAGCATAGTTACAGCATTCTATTCATTCCAATCTATTAAGGTTGGCTCTGTGTCTGTTGAACGAACACAAATTTGCCTGAGATGGCGTTTGCAACGGGGATTTTTAAAAACATTATTTTAAAAATAAAAAGCGTTCGAGAAAAATCATGATAAATCTGTTGCTTAAATGCAGTAATTTAACTTTGCTAACCAGACGCTCCCTCTGTAGCTAAATAGTATAGCATGTCAGGCAATAAGACGGTTCTGTCTAGGATACAGGTTCGATTCCTGTCCGAGGACATATATCTTCTATTAAATTTCTCGGACAATCAAGTCGGTAAATGAAGTTAATACTGTTTATTATAAACGGAGCATTTACTTAAATATTTGTATCTATAAATATACGTATAAACAGAAAATGTATTAATACATACATATATATATATATATATATATATATATATATATATATATATATATATATATATATATATATATATATATATATATATATATATATATATATATATATATATATATATATAGTTAAATTCCCAGATCAGTTGTGGGGACAAGACAGATTAGTATAAAATGATGATTGGAAAAAATCTTAGATTTTGCCGACGCGTTTCATTTTTGCCTTTGAAAAAGTCGGAAGACGAAACGAGTCTGCAAAATCTAAGGTTTTTTTTTCATATATATATATATATATATATATATATATATATATATATATATATATAAAGTGATAATGGATTTAATTTTAATCCGACATTTTTACTGCTTCAAACGACTATTTCAAACACAAGTATATTTGTATTATGATAAAACACATATATTTCATTATAATTTTTGTCAATGCGCTTAATTCAATAGTAACTATTATTTACACAGATCAAGGTACTAGGAAAATTCAGCTAGCATGTCAAAATAAGGTCTTATTTCCCCTTTGAATATAGAGAAATAAGAAATAATAAGGTAAATATGTACTTACGTGTGCGTGTGTATGTGTGTGCGTCGAATTTGTGTGCACATAGCATACGTTTACGCAAGCAGAGTCTGACTGTAAGGCCGTGCATGTGCAGAATGCAATGAATTCAGCGGTACGTATGTGTGTCTTTTAAAGCTGTTTTAAACGTACGTATGTCTCTGTTGTTAAACAGACATTAAACTTACATCAAAAACCGAAATGTTGCTAGTTTTTTATAAAATTCACTCTGATGTCGCGCTAATAAATCAGTTAAAAGCGCTACCAATATTTGCCAATTTCCACATTCCCATCGATTTCTATGGCTGAGATAAATTCTTCCCGATTTGCAACAAGCGTCTATTAAAGAAAGGACGGAGCTGAACGCATACACGTCATTTTATGTTTTTATTTGTTTGTTTTTAACCTGGTTGAGAGGGAAAATCTCTCTGCCTTTGTCTAGGTTACAATAATTCAATACTCTGGGATACGTCAAAAAGATTTGCTGTTAAAAAATATAATGGGTACCATTACTGTTTTGTTTTGTGTTTGAGTCTGTAATCCATATTCCTCATATATTCCCAGTCATCCAAACAAGTATCACCCTTCGAGATTTGACATATACCAAAAATTTAATAAATGACTGTTATATCACGTTTGATGCATTAACACCACCGAACAAGAATATTCGTAAACGTGTAGGAACATGTTCTGAATACAGATGGGAATTTTAAATTATTATTTTATTTTTTTTAATCTATTTGATTTCATTTAGTTTATTTTTATTTTTTATTTTCGTTTCCATCACTTTTGTTATTAGATATTCCACGCTGTGATAATAAAAGTTCTGCCAGGAATAGTAAAATGTTGTAAGAGCCGGGGGGGTGCAAATTTATTGTGTATGACCAAGGAAATCTCTAAAAATTTTCATCGGAGTGAATTAGTCTCTACTTTGATCATAGCAGCATTTCTTTTTTTTCCCCAGCATAGCTCGTTCGTGCGCATGTGTAGTCGCGCCAACATAACAAATTTAATCCGATGAAATCCTAAAGTCATACATTTTCATCATTCAATATATATATATATATATATATATATATATATATATATATATATATATATATATATATATATATATATATATGTAAGCAAATATATGGATATAAATCCGACAGTATGAAGAAAATATATACGGAAAAAAATCCTTATATACAATTATGCTGTTTTAATGTTAATATGTCAACGTCGGACGTTTCGGTCTAATAGACCATCTTCAGGACATATTCATAAATTATAACATTATCAATACAATACATTATGTACATCGTCTTTGTCATGTTGTATTGATAATGTTATATAATTTATGAATATGTCCTGAAGATGGTTTATTAGACCGAAACGTCCGACGTTGATATATTAACATTAAAACAGCATAATTGTATATAAGAATTTTGTTTGTTTTTCCGTATATATTTTCTTCATATATATATATATATATATATATATATATATATATATATATATATATATATATACATATAAATATAGATAACTAGACTTGTTTTGAAAAACCCTCGAATTTTTGATTTGCTAATCAAATCAATCTCGAGGGAAAAAAAAGGTTTTAAAAAAAAGAAAGAGCTACAAACATGGACTTCTGCCGACAAAAAAATCGCACAGATGCAGGTCTGAAGCCCAAAGAAAAACCCTGATACGAGTAACAACTAACCAACAAAAGAGCTCAATACAACCGTAGAGCAGACCTAGATACACCTAGTGAGCCAGACAAACCTACCTAGGTTTCACCTAAACGGTATCGTCAGGGAAAGTTTGGCTAACGAGGCAAAGAGAAACACACATATTTATAGATGATAGCTAAAATCATACCACGTGACAAAATAAAAAACAAAAAACAAAAACAACCTAAGTGGGGGGGAAATATTTATTCAAAAAAAAAAAAAAAAAAAACCTCAGTGGAAAGTCAATAACGGAAAACGTCTACTTTAGTAGCCAAGATTTTTTATGTCTACATACATTGAGAATTTCAGTTTTAGAATTTAATAGTTGGTTGGGTTGATCATATAAAGCTATGGCTAATTTCTCCTCAGCACATAATTTGAAAAAATTTATGGCCTGCTTTATATTTTGGGCATTTTTTAATATTTCCCATTTAAGGATGGGGTCTATATTATCTTGTTTGGTTTTCCATACGTAGGTAGATAGCGTGGTACTATGTTTAATTTTTGCATTCTTAAAACTACTCGTGTGGTTATAATATCTTTTTTTAAATTTATCCTGAGTAGCACCTATGTAGGTAGGTTTGTCTGGCTCACTAGGTGTATCTATCTATCTATCTATCTATCTATCTATCTATATATATATATATATATATATATATATATATATTTAAGCGTTTCACCCCAAGCAAGGCGAGAAGCCACTAGGACGCAAGGGTTTACAGAAAATTTGGAGCAAGATCAGATACGAGTGATAGAAGAAAGGATGAAGAGAAGGACAGTGGATAGATCAAGGCAACTGGAGATGTCGATTGACATTACATTTGAATAGTTGGAGATTATAGCTCTCAGGTAAATTGAAATAGGGAAGGGAGTTCCACAGGCGAGAGGTGCGAGACATGAAGCTATTGGAGTAGAAGAGACGGCTACATTTAGGAGTTTCGACAGTGAAAGGGTGAGAGCGGGATGCCAGCCTAGTAGGGCACTTGAACTCATGAAGTCTGGGAACCAGCTCATCGGAGCAATTGCCATGAAAGTATTTGTAAAACAGAGAGAGGCGACGGCACGTCTGTGAGAAAGTGACTGTAGACGAGATGCCAGAGCAAGGCCAATTATATTGCATATCCGCCTCTGGAGCCTCCATTACATTCACTTACGTGCCAATGCCTTTCAGAAAGGTATGAATCTTCTCCCGCCAGCTATGGGTAAAATAGCAGGACAGACTGGGTTCTATAGCCTTGGATGGCAACTGGTCTAGGAGAAGGACAACTCTGAATTCAAAACCTGTGGAGGGTCGTTTGGGGACCTTGTGGCACTTAGTGCACCAGGTCTCTGTATTCGGCCCTTCAAAAAGTGTGGATGGTCCTGCACGAAACCTTCACCACTATAATCAAATCATATATGCTGGTATCTGGGCTTTCGGTTCCTAGGAACTGAGCTGCTTGTCCCTCATACGTCTTATACGACGGGATATATATATATATATATATATATATATATATATATATATATATATATATATATATATATATATATAATCATACATATTTTTTATTAAACAGTGTATTTTCCTTATGAATATACATGTATGAATTTATGAATATTTGCTTTCCCATATTTGTATATTAATAGGTATCTGAATACAACCATATCGAGTGGTTTGCAAATGTGGTTATGAGTATAGATGTCTGTATAAAAAAAATTCGTTTTCTCTCAAAGGAAATAGTTTGATATTCTGAATGGATAGATGTAACCTTTAATCTAGATTTGAAATTACGTCTTATTTTAGTAAAAAAAATAAAGAAATATTCTAAGAAAGCGCTTTCTATCGTGATAAAATATGCTCTTGTCTTATTTTCTAGAGAGATGCATTACAGGAACGCTGCTTTAAAAAAATATGACCTTTTGTAAATTTTAGCTAGTACACTACTTCAAATAAAAGTTTAGGAAGGAGACCACCGTCAATACTGGAAAGAGCGATAACATCTAGTGGACTTGAGAAAACAATTGCCATGTAAAATTGTTTTAAGAGAAATATTTTATAAATTATAATCGACAACAACAGTGGTTTTGGGGTCGGTGAATGTCCGAGGTTTCCTTATCATGAAAATGTTAATATTACCATTACCATATCATCCACCCACCAAGTAAGGGTAGCAAAGCACGCTGAACTCACTTGGTGAGCAACCAGTCTCAGGGGACAAAACGCGTCAGCAAAGGTAAGTTTTCCTTGTGTCTTTACATATATATATATATATATATATATATATATATATATATATATATATATATATAAAAAGAAAGAACAATAAGATATATAATCCGGTGTTCTTATAGATATTTTTATTTATACAAAATAGTGCTCAATGTAAATTTACAGAGCATTAATATTTTTGAAACATGGTTAGAACTGTGTAGCGAAAAAACATATTTTAAATCAATTAATTTGTAATATATATATATATATATATATATATATAGAGAGAGAGAG
>CAHIKZ030004155.1:5525000-5532500 GCA_903632075.3 Acanthosepion pharaonis
TTCCTCTGCCCAGAGGGATGCAGCGTTCGAATTTCGCCAGAGAGAGCTATTGTTT
Organism: Acanthosepion pharaonis; assembly: GCA_903632075.3. Taxonomy (NCBI): domain Eukaryota; kingdom Metazoa; phylum Mollusca; class Cephalopoda; order Sepiida; family Sepiidae; genus Acanthosepion; species Acanthosepion pharaonis. Next base: position 5,525,056 of record CAHIKZ030004155.1, read on the forward strand.
TCTTTAAGATTTCTCGAACATTTAGATCGGTAAAAGGAATAAACAAATATATTCTTTAATACATAAACGGAGCGTCTACAAAAATACGAGTATCCACTAAAAATAACATTTAAAGTGATAAAAAAAATCTGTCTGATTAATAATAAACCATTATTTTTTTTTAAAAAAAAAGATGCTATTCCAAAAGCAATTACGATATAATTTTTAAAATCCCTGAATTATAATTTTAAGTTGTTTTAAAGGAAAGGTATATTACAAAATGGAAAAATGTTTACATGTTAGGCCTTTCGACGAAGAAAAGGGGGCTTTGAGATTTGCTTTTTAAATTTAATACATGATTTGGGTTGATAATCTAACCGATTTCATTTCGTTTATTTTTCGTTTTGCTTATGTTTCCATCGCTTTTGTTATTAAATATCTGCACTAAACTGGTTGCCAACCAAGGCTATAGGGCCCAGTTTGTCCTGCTATTCGCACCATAGTTAAGAGGAGAAGAGATGGATTCCTACATTTTCCTTAGGATATTTGAGCGTAAGTAAATGTAACAAACCCGACATGAACTCGAACTCAGCTCTCCGATTTCTCATTCCGAGCCGATTTCCAGGACACAGTGCATATCCTGGTTTGCACATTCAGTCAGTTAAGTGCTACGCGTTATACACTCTTTGGGAATCATGGAGCTTTCGATATATGACAGACGAGGCAGATTTTTTCCTACAGTAGGTTGCCATTTCTTTCTGCTGTTGACTGGTTGCCAAGCAAGCTAAAAAAACCTAGTCTGTCCTGTTATTCAACCCATAGCTGGTGAAGAAAGAGATGGTATTTGTGCGTAAGTGAATCTAGCGGACTGGAATTCGAACTCGGCTCTTCGAGTTCTCACTCTGAGCCGATATCCATTACACCACAACACATATCCTTTGTCCCATACTCTCTTCAATTTGGCCTTCAGAGCATCAATATTGTGGTGCGAAATAGAAATGGCCTACCACTCAAAAAAGTGAGCACAAACAATAGTCAAGAGCGTTGATATCTGATAATGAGAGAGACCCATTTGTCATTGGTGATGAAGCTAGGACAATTATCTGTGCATCATTTCTATGTTACATGAGTAGTATAGATCGCCGTGCCGTCTTGAAGTGTCCAATGTTTCTCACTTTAAATGACATTGTACGACGGCATCAGTACAACTTCCAAGATGTCTTATATGTACACTTCCTTTTTGATGTTTGCTTCTTGAGACACGAAAGCAAGATGAGATTTTCCTCTTTCTGAAATGGCTGACCAAACCATAACTAATGCCGGTTTCTGAGTTCTTAGGTATTATCCTGAAGCGGCAAGATCTGACTAACGACATGTTAAAAGAACACGACGTTCATTTTGAGGATTAGAAGTCTGTCCAACAGTTTATCATCAGTGATGACGATGTTTTGCAGCGTGCCATCACCAACTGCTTACTTCTGTGAAGCATCTTTTTCCTCGTGGCTACTTAACCCTAGAACACTAACCATAGGTATATAGTACCCAGCGCGAATTTTCCTATTTTTAATTACAATTTTCAGTACCTGATTTTCTTACTTAAATAATCTGTTTTTCACTTCCTATTAATGTTGACTCAAAGTACAAAGTTTGAAGTGCTTGCATGTAAAATATTTCAAATAAAGATTTATATTTAATATTTTTTTTGATGTTTTCAATATCGGGTATGATATACTCATGGTTAGTAGTAGTGTAACTTTAATTGATGGTTACTGTTTTGGGGTTAAAGAAGCTGTCTCTTGTTTATCTTATAAGGGCGACGTACCTAGAGCATTTTGCTATAGCTTCCACGTGGTTCTCTTCAAGGTTCCGGTCTATTTAGCCAATTTCCTCATTGACCTTGGATTACACCTGATTTTTTCACGTACTCGTTATATGAGTTTCGGGCGTTCTACAGATGCGAGGACGTCCAAATTTCGGTCTATCTTTGATGGAGAGAGTCTCGTTGTATCAATGGATTGTCCTTTTTATCAAAAAGTCAGGATTTTGAGACTAATATAAAAGAAACTTGAGTAGAGTGAAAGTGACAAGAAATGATAAACTATTAAACAGGTTTCATTAAGGCAATTTTATTCTAAAGGGAAAAATTGAAATTTCGTTTGATATTTGCAAATGAACAGTAAAAAAAAACAAAAAAAAACAAGCATTGGTCATAATTAAACATAGAAAGAAACGATAATGATGAGGAAACGCTGAAATTAAAAATATAAACACGTCATAAATTTTAAATTTAAGCGATTCTGTCGATGTTTAATTAAACCCGGGGCTTGTTTATATTTTTGTTCCCTTCTAATTCATTTATAAGATTCCATCAATAAAAAAAAATATTTAGTCTTAACAGCAAGTCCTCTGATCAGAAGGTTTTGAGAATCGTGGAACCACCTCTTAATTGCTGGCGTTCCCAGGTCCACCCTGACCCGGGGTGGTAGCACCTGCTAGGGTCCCAGCTATGAGCAAATAGTTGACACCAAATATTGTGTAAAAATAGGTTTTAATACCAGAAATACTTTTTAATAAAAAAATATTACCAGCAATAATTTTTGAAGGAAAAATTATTATCAGCAATACTTTAAAAAAAATACCAGCAATACAAACAGCTATACCTTCTTTGGAAAAATATTACCGGCTATAGATTTCTTCAAGGAAAAATATTCCCAGAAATAGATTTTTGAAGAAAAACATATTACCAGCAATAAAATTTTTGTCGGCATTAAATAACCCATTGAGGTTGATATGCCGTAAAACAAACCAAATCAAACTAAACATAGAAGTGTTTTTTATTTATTTTTTCAATCAATTGCCCATTATATCAATTATTATTACGTATTCATTGTCCATGACCATTGTCACTGAAATTAACCTTGAATCGTGAATAATGACAATAACAATTATATTTTAAAATAGAGAATTTAAGCATCTGGGATATGTTTTAAGAGAGAATGAAAAGTGCGACACTAATATCAAAAGGCGCATTGTGATAGCTAAAGATGCCTTCCGAAAGCTAAGCAAAGTATTAAGAAACAGTAAAAATCGTTAGAAACAATTTTAATTTCGTCTTGTGCAGAAGTGACAAAACGGAACTGCTTGTGTGTGTCTAAAATACTACATAAGAATTTAGTCGTAATTTTTATCATGTTTTAATATCAGTTGACATTAAGCTCAGTATTACTTAAGCTGAACATAGAATGTCACAATGATAGTCTATTGAAGAAAACCAGTGAGGATCAAAATGGCTACGCGAAATAAACTGATTAAAAGTTGCACTGCATATTTAAAGAGAGCGAAAGGATTTATGCAGATTGGATGTCTGAAGCATTCAGTTTAGCACCAATACCTTTGGAGAATACATGGGTCCATACCTTCTGTTTAGATCAGTAATAAATAATAACATAGACTGGGTTTTCTAAACATAGTCGTAGCCAATCTAGACGAAGAACTTGTCTGCACTCAAAAACTCTGGAAACGAGAAAGGGAGATAACTCCCAAGATAATTCTCAATAAGTCAAGTATTTCTTAAGAATCTGTGTAGAGTAACGATGGACTACGTTCTGAAAGGACACTGTATTTTGAAAACGTCCTCAGCGTGATTTCCCTTTCTCCAATCTCTGTCTGTCTGTCTGTCTGTCTCTCTCTCTCTCTCTCTCTCTCTCTCTCTCTATATATATATATATATATATATATATATATATATATATATATATATATATGTTTATACGTTATTTTTATAGATACAAATATTTAAGTAAATGCTCTGTTTACAACAAACAGTATTAACAACATTTACCGAGAAATTACATGAGTGTCCAAGAAATTACATAGAAATTATGTATTCTCTGAGAGGAATCGTACCTGTATCGTACATGGAACCATCATATAGGATGACGTGCTATGCCATTTAACTAAAGAGAAAATATATATTCAAATAACTGTCGGACTCATTCCATTTCTTAACACACACACACACACACACACACACACACACACACACACACACACACACACACACACACGTATAATTTTATTTTTTTTATATTATTACCTATAGTCGATGCCAGGGAAAAATCAATAAAAAAGAAAAGACTAAAAACATCCGTATTGCTTGAAAATAATCAATCAGCACCGCAATGTTTAGCCAAAAGAAAAAACAAACACCGACAGAGTCACCTAAGTTAAAACGTAAAAAGTGCTCAATACACTAAGTAGAGTAAAACTTTTTATATATATATATATATATATATATATATATATATATATATATATAGAGAGAGAGAGAGAGAGAAATATATATATATATATATATATATATATATATATATATATATATATATATATATATATATATGTATTTATATATATAGTGTCCATAAACTATTTGTATAATTTTCAGTTTATTGTATCAGTATTTATTGTATGTATTTTTTAGAATTAGGATCTATCAATACACGTCATGTTAAAGAAATATTATTCAAGTTAAATTTATATATAATCTGTTCTTATTTAATTAACTTCATTTATTTTGTTTTTCTTCGGGGTGGGGGGGGGTTCAGGTAGATTTTAAAAGTGCTTAATATTGATTACTGACTTTGAATGAAAATGTTAACACTGGAATAAAAAGCCCAGTGTGTATCCTGGCTCATAGAGAATCAGGTCGAGGAAAATTACTGTACAAAGTATGAAAAAAATATAGTAAGTCATGTTAGTATCCATATCTGGAAGAATATATGAATAGGAAAAAGAAGTGTGTCTTGCAGAATACAAAAATGGAGCATAGTGTAGACTTATTGTATGTAACCAATGGAGCCCATGCGGAAGTATTTTGATGTGTTTAAATCAGACTTTATTGTTTTACCTCTGTTTTCTAATACATCATGTGGTATTGTCTTCATTCTTTCATGCTGAATAAAGTTTTTAAAAACATGTACAGATAATTTATGGGTATCATATATATGTATATATATAAATAGATCATCTCTTTTTCTCTTTTCCTTTTTCTCTTACTGTCAGGTCATACTTTTTACCCTTTTTCTTCCCGTTCTCTTAATTTCCCCTCTGACGACCACTCATATCAAGACTTACACCATTTCATGTTGCCGTTGTCACCTCCCCTTCCTGTCTATTATTCATCTACTTTTTTTCCTTAGTTTTTTTCTTCCTTTCTTTGTCCGTTTTTTTATTCTTTTATTTCAAAACTTTATCATCTATTGGCTGTTTGAAAAGTCCTGAAAAATTCTTTTAATTTTACAAGGTTAAAATGATCATTTACAGAATAGTATCTTAATTCTGACTGTATGAAATATATTGCTCCGTTTATTTAAAAAAAAACATTGATCTCTATGTGTGGATCAGTTTTAATATTCAATATTTTATGTTTTATATAGTATTAATGGGATCCATTTGGATTATGTACCAATAAACATATACATACATACATACATACATACATATATATATATATATATATATATATATAGTAATGATACAATATGGTAATCCGTATGAAATTTCCAGGAGGATATAGATCCAGGGAGAGCTCTATGCCAAAGGACAGAGCAAAATTATTATTATTATTAATTAAATAATATCAAACACTTAAAATCCCATAGTTAATAATTTTTATTTCATGAGTTTCTAAAAACGCTCTCATTTTCAAGACCTACATAAAGGTTCGTAGGTCTTGAAGATTGAAAGCCGCTTTGTTAGAGGTCTCATTAAATAAAAATTAATACTATATATATATATATATATATATATATATATATATATATATATATATATATATATAGAGAGAGAGAGAGAGAGAGAACTATTTTAAGATCAATAATCTTACTAAGAGTGTTTAATATATAGACGCCCACAAATTCTCCTATTACAGCGGAATCATAGGCGCTCATAGGAACGTCAAAGTTATCATTATGACTTTGACGTTTTTTGCAATACCTATGACTCCGCTCAAAGAGCTGATTTAGTGGGCCTCTATATATTAGACTTAGTAGGATTATTGATCCTAAACAGGTTGGTCTTTACAGAGATGATGGATTTATTTTTATCCCAAATAATAATGGTCCACTACCTTCTAGAATACAGAATATTATAAGGGCTTTCAAATTCCTTGATTTAAAAATGCAATCTCATCTAACCTTAAAATAGTTAATTTCTTAGGTATCACTTTCAACCTTTCTAACAATACATTTAAGCCATTTCACAGGGACAATTAAACTACTATTTATATTAATAAGTTCAATCACCCAAATTTAATAATTAGACAAATCCCTAACATTGTAAACACTAGAATAAATTATCTCGTAACAAAAATTCTTCAATGAGAATAGAATAACATCATGATGCCCTCAATAAGAGTGATTTCATAGAAAAATTACTTTCTTCGTATTCGTGAAATCTGCTCTCGGGCGTTTGTGTACCCCTCACCACAAACATTTTTACACCTCACCCACACCTCTGCTAGGGAAACCACCGTTTGATCCAGTGTGTTTCACGGCCCGGCTACGAAGAGCGTTACAGTGCCGTAGCCGATGCTGTATTCCAGGAGCGCGACGCCATCTTGGCCCCAGGTTTTCCACTGACATGAAGTGAAGCGACTATATCGATTTTAACCTGTTCTATTTCAAGCTGAATAACTCAGTGTTTTTCAGTGAAATATATATATAAATATATGTATATTATTGTATATGGGTGCAAGCATATATGTGTACATGTGTGTATGTGTATATGTATGTTCTTGTCATATATATATATATATATATATATGGGTCCGGTAAATGCATTTGATTATATATGTGAATAGCATGCTGATGCCTACATCATATATATAGGTAATAAATATATTATCATTACAATATATATATTACTATTTTTATTATTATTTTAATTATTTATTTATTTTTACTTATTTATTATTGTTACCTGTATTTCCGTTAGATTATTAAGATGATTATTTTGATTTTTTTATTATATTTTTGTTATGTATATATATATATATGTTATTTATATTATATATTTTTCTTAAAATTGTTTTATTATTATTAGTATTATGTGATGATGGCTTTATTATATGATGATGAAGTTACCGTTTAAACAGACACCACATTAACTGCCTCATTTTGTGAACTTTACTTGACACATTGCTGTAACTCATTTTAAAATTTAACCTCCATATCTCTTTACCTTCCTTTACCCGTTATATTAAATTGTTCTCCCTTCTTAATGTAAGCACCCCCCCACACACACACAATCAGAAATGTTTTCTAGTTCAATTTATTTTTGCTATTGTTTCATCTTGTAGTTTTTTTTTATTACTTTCTTTTTTTTTATCCTTGTATATCTGTCTGAATACATTGATTCCATTTCAGAAAATGTAGTCCGTCTGGTGAGATGAATATTCCTATATTCAT
>CAHIKZ030004155.1:5535000-5587500 GCA_903632075.3 Acanthosepion pharaonis
AGCCCCATTTTTAGTTTAAACAAGATATATTGGTTCTATCAATATTCATGTTCCAGGAATCTTACTATGAAATGTGTGCATTCAAGTAGGAATTGAACCCCCCCCCCATTGTGCGCCCCACTTTGTAAGGGAAACCCTCATTTGATCTGGTGTGTTATACAGATCGGCTACGAAGAGCGCCACAATGCCGTAGCAGAGCGCTAAAGCACACCAAATCAAACTAATTTCCCATTCAAAAGAGGGCGAAGTTTCCATTCCACCAGGAGAGCACATTTTCTTTATTCCGATTTCTCGAATACGCAGGCATATAGCCATAATACACACAAAGTTTAACGTAAAGTTAAAAATGGGGCCTCTATTTCATATAGTAGCAGGTTGAAATAAAAGGAGTAGGTGGAATTTTAAAAATACTTTTCTTGTTGTTTTCAGTAATGAATTGCTTTGTTTTTTCGTCTCGCAGCCAAAATAAAAAAATGGACGAGAAGAAAACCTCTGTGTATTTGATAAAAGGAATGGTTGAAATAAGTTTTTTTTCTGGTGTATCTTATACAAAATAGAATAATAGTCACAGCCCGTTTATATGAAATGTGTCACTTCGAAAATAATGTCACATATTTTTTATGGTGGCCCACGACGTCAGATAGTAGCTGAGCGAATGTATGAGAAAATGGCGTAAGACATTGTTGGGGAGTAAATAAGACATTCTCAGTAACACAAATAAACTAGGCAAGACGCCTTAAATTAAGAACTCAAATTGAATGAACTCAAAGTCAGAGAGAATTCTATTCACGGCAAGTAGCCTAATCAAGAAATATTATAACCGCTAGGAGGGAGATATAGCAGAAGTAAAAGTCCTAACCAATTAGACACGTGCCCTTCAATTCTTCCTCGTAGAGAAATTAAACCTATTACCATTCGTCGATACTTTAAGGAGACCAAAATATGGATATGAGCACAGTTAGTTAAAGGTATGTAAATTAATGAGTTTTGGCAATGGCGACAGTAATGTCAAGCTACATTCTAAATCATGTGTACTTCTTTATGTTCCTTTCAGGATATTGTTGATCATGGCTATCCACGACTTCCTAATATTTATGGACCATAGCAGTTCTTCCTTTTGCTAGGGCACTTTACTCCTCGTTCTGAAATCCATTCGCACAAGCTCGACAAGTATGTGACTTGCTGCCTTCCTTTATCTCTTTTACCCTCAGCATGCCCTGTGAGTGTTAATTCTTTCCAAGCTTTACTTCTTCATTTTGTGCCCAAGGAATTTAAACTGAAATTTTTCCTGATTTTAATGATTATGTGTTCTTTTTGTTGCTATTTTCTTTGAGAGTCCATTGATGCCTGCTCGCTCCGTCCATGGAATTTTTAGTATCCATCTGTAGAACCACATTTCCGCTGCCTCAAGTTTTCTCCTCATCCGTTAAAAGATATTTAGGCATGATGGAGTAATGAATAGCGGTTCGGATTGAGAAATCACAGAGCCAAGTTCGAATTCCAGTTGAATCCATAACATTCACTTACGTGCCTAATAACCTTGGGAAAGAATCTTCTTCTTCTCCCCACCAGCTATGGGTAAATAGCAGGACAGACCGGGTTCTATAGCCTTGGATTGCAAGCGGTCTACCGCAGAAAGAAATGGCAATCTATTGCGAGAATAAATCTGCCTTGTCACTCATGTATCGAAAGATATATGATCGCCTAAGCGTGTATCACGCATGGCGCGTAACTGATTGACTGTTGTGTAGCTAATTTGCTCTATACTATACTCTCTGTATCTGTTGTCGCTTCAGTGGCCATACACTAAGTGACTACTTTTGGAGCAGTGTGTGTGTGTATGTGTGCGTTTGTGTGTGTATGTATGTGTGTGTGATGACGTTGGGTTTTTCAGTGTTAGTAAAATGTTGGGCAGATATGCTCAGATCTCGTATCTTCTCTTACGTATTTATCGTGTTTTTCATTAAAATGTTCGGGATTAGTCCCTTTCACTAGCTTCAGCTGATAAATTCTAATGCAGAGTAAATTAAAAAATGTACCTGTCACTCAGGCTTATCGTTTTTGTTTTTTTTTTGTTTATTTAGGTGTACAAAGAGAATCCTGCATAAAACAAAATATTTCCCATCACACCCACAAAATTTTGCCTGCATCTGTTGTCAAATACCAAGGGAGATAATTCCAAATAATTCTGTTTCCCTGTCATCCGAAATTTTCAGATGACATTTAAAAAAAAAAAAATAAATAAATGCATTAACTCAGAAAAAAAAAACATGAAGCAGAATAAAAAAAGGAGAAAGAATACTATAAAAGGATATATATATATATATATATATATATATATATATATATATATATATATATATATATATATATATATATATATATATATATATATATATATGTGTGTGTGTGTCAAAGGCTGAGAAAGATGAAAAGGAAAGAGTGAGTGGAATCAAGGAGATCGGTAGAGGGAAATGATGCTGAAAAGGCTAACGATGAAAAAAGGATGAAGAAATTTAGGCAATGCAGGAAAAAAAGTAACAAAATAGAAAATAATATTTCAGAGAGACGAGGGAAAATTAACCGAAAAAAAATAAATTGTAAGATAAAAAATAATTACACAGGAAAACACGAAAAATGAACTCTAGTAAAAAAAAACACTGCAGCTACTTAACAACCACGAAAGATGCAGCTATATCTATCTATCTATCTATCTATCTATCTATCTATCTATCTCGACCTGCCCATATCTATCTATCTATCTATCTATCTATCTATCTATCTATCTATCTAGTAAGTTAAAACTTAATTATTTTTTTAAAAATTTCAACTCCTCCGCGCTCAGGGATGTATGCATGCTTGTGCTGGGGCATCTGCAGGGTCGCAGCTCGATTATGCAATTAAAAATCAAATAAAAATGAAAGCTTACTGTATCTGTCTATATTTCTGAGATGAGGTATTATGTACACTATTGACATTACTCAGACTATTGTCCTCATTTTTACAACGTTTCGACCGTTGTACGCTCCGGCCTTCTTCAGGTTGGAATGTTGAACTGAACCCTTTATTTCGCTCACTGGGGTAGACTGTTCTAGTTCCACATGCCATGTCTAATGTCTTGGAGAGAGTTTCGTTGCGTCTTCTTGGCCTTACGTTTTCAAATGACTTGATGTGGAACAACTACATTGAATCAAAAGGCTGCATCTACTGCAAGAAAATGGATTCCTTGTGTCGAGCCAGGTTTTTCTCGTCAGAGTCCATCTTGCACATTTCCAAATTTACCATTCGACGGTGCATTGAATACTGCTGACATATCTGGTCTTGTGCTCATGCTATTCATCTCCTGATTCTTGATGAAATCAATCGAAAGATCTGTAATTTAATAGATCTAGCCTTGACATCTTCACTTCAGTCATTTTCTCACCGACGTGACGTGGCTTCCCTTTGTTATTTCTACAAATATTTTCATGGCAACTACACTGACGAGCTTTTTTTTTTCCTGGTGTTCCAAGTATATGAATTTAAGCTTGCTACCAAACTGGCATCTAGGTCGTCACCCTATTAGCGTTTAAACAGTTAAACGTAACTGCCACTTCTACTCCAACATTTTTTCTATTTGCACTTCTCGAGAATGAAGCTCTCTCCCGTTTACTTGCTTCCCTGAAAACGTCTTGAACCTTGTTCATCTTTTATCCTTTCCTCAATCCACCTTATCTCTCATTTTCACTCTATGTAACCCCTAGTACTAGTGGCATTCCTGCCTTGCTTAGGGTGAATTGATTAAACACACACACACTTATATATATATATATATATAAAATCATATATATCTATCTATCTATCTATCTATCTATCTATCTATCTATCTATCTATCTATCTATCTATCTCAGTCTATTCGCTATCTATCTATCTATCTATCTATCTATCTATCTATCTATCTATCTACTATCACGTTTTGGTCTTATTTACCTAGCCAGTGATATATCTCTCTCGTTCTTGCTTTGTTTATCCTGATTTTGGTATCTTGTTTATAGTCACTATCCCATCACAGTATTTACCTGTGTCCCTTGTAAAAATAAATATGGTAATTGTTCTGGTGATAATCTATCTTCCTCGTCTTCACGAACTCAGTATTAGATTGTCAGTTAGGTCTCATTATTTGACTGCTTTCTCTATATAACGATAAGATCTATACTGAATGAATTTTTTTTGCATTTTTCTATCTATTTTGGATCTCTCTACGGTCTTCTTGCTTTCCTGTAAACTATGATTTTCATCTTCTGCCATTTTTAATCTATTCCTTACTTGTTCGTTCTCAACATTTTCTCAAATATATATATATATATATATATATATATATATATATATATTTCGATTATCTATGCAGTTCAATTTATAATTATTTGAATCATTCACACAAAAAAAAAAAAAAACAAATATAGAGGTTCTTGATTTAAATGGCGAGAATACATCTTCGCAAACAATTTCAATAAGTCACTAATCCCGAACCTGTATATGAATGATATGATCCCTGCTTATAAATTCCAGTTGCATAAGGTCTTTTTAGTTTTTAAAAGCTTTCGTCTGTTCCTACAGACATCCTCATGTATGGAAATAGATTTTTTTCTTGTTTTACTTCTCGGTAATAAGAAGACTGTTTATAGATGTAACGAAAAAATGCTATGAGAAATGTGTTATTGTTTTGGAACGTGCGGTTTTTGAGTTTGCTTTTTTAAATTTTAAGCTTGTGCGTTTTGTACAAATATAGTAATAAGAGAATTTTGTACTGGTAGGTTTTCCGTCAATGTGGCATGAACTATATTGTTCAATAATTTTACAAATATGTATATACTTATTATCCAAAAGTTATACGTTGGATCAGTTATTTTAATTTCGATTATAGGTGCAGTTCAATTTATAATTACATGAATCATTCATACAAAAAAAATATATAGAGGTTAATGATATATAATGATAATAGAATATATATATATATATATATATATATATATATATATATATATATATGAATGATATGATCCCAATAATAAATTCGATTTTAAATGGTCTTTTAAGTTTTTTTAAGCGTTTAATGATTCTTTTCTTTTCCTTTCAGGTTTGGAAACGGATTTTTTTTTCTTGTTATTATTTTTCACAAAAAGAAGATGACTTAAATAATATGATCCAAAAGAAATAAATTAACAATAAACTGATTTATTTATTGACTTTGAAACTTTTTATATATATATATATATATATATATATATATATATATATATATATATATAATTATTCCTAATATTTATATTATAAGAGCAAATATTTCAGCTTTTTTTTCATTTAAAAGAAATTGTTTCCGTCTAATTTTCGAATGAAGGGATATTCTTCAGCCACCTAATATATATATATATATATATATATATATATATATATATATAATTGAATTGAATTACGACAAAATCAGTCTATAGATATCATATTCAATACAAGTAGATATTGAATCATTCATACAAAAATCAATAGAGTCTTAATAATCAACAATAACAATAATAATGAATTTATTACTTATATATGAACATCTAACCCGGAGATTCATGCAATATATACCTTCAAGAGTGAAAACCAATCGTTTAATCAAAGTAGATATATTCAACAGCTAAGGAAACAAGTTTATTCATACTTTGAAGCTAGAGGTTAAATGGCAGAATTGACCGAATATTTAGTCTACGTTGTCAGACTGTCTAGGAGAAGATCAACTTGAATTCAAAATGAGGAAAGATGTTAATGACCTTGTCACATTTTTGTCCTTTAAAAAAAAGTGTCTGTTTTGCACATACCTTCACCACTAGAATTTGGAAAAGCTTTTGATACACCTATATATATATATATATATATATATATATATATATATATATATATATATATATATATATATATGTATGTATGTATGTATGTATACACAGACATGACAAAATTGAATAGACACCAAGATAAATTTTATTTCTGATTTTTTTTTAATAACAAAGATAAAGTAACTTAGATTTTTTTAATAACCAAGATAAATTAACTTAGATTATTTGATTAAAATTGCAGATAACAATATTGGAACATGCCCCGAACCAAAGGAGCATCAGACCTATCTGAATTTCAGCGAGGACGTATTGTGGGCCAATATGAAGGTGGTCTTAGTCAAAGAAAAATATCTTCAATACCCCTTTCTACTATTAATAGAGTGATCTTACAATTCACCAGAGAGGGCAAGAAGTGCACAAAACCTCATCCAGGCCGTCCTGGGCCCTCTGAAAGAACCATGCCTCTTGTCGAAAGAAATGTTGAACAGGATCCACGTTGCAAGGCCTCTGACATAGCAACACAAGTTGATGTCAGTCCTAGAACAGCTGTCAGGTATTTTCACAAGCTGGGCTACTATGGCAGAGCTGCGAGAAGGAAACCACTTCTCCGTCCAGCCAATATCAAACGCAGAAAGGATTGGGCTCATGAGATGGTGGAGAGACCTGTGACCTTTTTGACCACTGTCATTTTCTCTGATGAGTCAAGATTCCCATTATTTTCCGCAGTGGAATAGTATGGGTATTTAGACGATTTATTCAAAAGTTTGATTTAAAAAGACTGCAGGAAACGGTGAAACATGGGGGGGGCTTTCAGTAATGGTATGGGGTGCAATTTGGAGTGATGGTCACTCAGAGCTTGTGGAGTGTGAAGAAAACATTAATTCAACCAAATATATTTCTATATTAAAGAAAGGTCTCCTTCCAATATTCTCAAGTAGTAGAATGAGCAAAGTTGACTCCATATTTATGGAAGATGGAGCTCCATGTCACACTGCTCAAGCAACGCAACATTAGTTGAGACAAAATGGGATCAATAAACTTCCATGGCTAAGTCAGTTCCCGGATATTAACCCTATTGAACACCTTTGGGGCATATTAGATCGAAAACTCCGCAAAAAGAACAGGAAGCCATCTTCTAAGCCCGAACTTTTAGGATTATTGCGTCAAACATATCAAGAAATCCCTCAAGATGATATTCGTGAACTCATCGCTAGCATGCCTAGAAGGGTCCTTGCATTAAAAAAAGCAAAAGGGATGTCAACCAAGTATTAGTTATTAAATTTATGACCATTTATAATTACTTCATTTGTATAAATTACTTGTTTAATAAAATAAACGGTTTCTGTGTGCGTCTATTCAATTCTGTCATGTCTGTGTAGATACGGAAATAATATTTCTTACAGTTTTACCAGTTCATATAGATTGTTTATATTCTATAAATTTCAGCAATTTTTGAAACATTGTTTTTTAACTTTTCTACTATTTTGAATTTAGCACTGCTTACAATTTAGGTTTATTGTTTCAAAAATTATTCTTTTCAATTCTCATACGAGTGTCTTTTGATGATGGAGTAGACATTTTCTTTTGGATTAAACGTATATATCTAGTGTATATAGTCGTTATTTTATCTAAAATGTGTTTAAACCTGTTGTCACTTTCCGCAGACTCATCAGTGACATGCTACGGACAAATGACCATCTGCGGAAATCATTCACCTGGAACTATCTAAGCTTTCAGTCTGTAGCAACAAAAATCTCTTATCCCAATTGTCAGCTTTGTCATAGACAAATAAAACATGTATGTAGTTCTGTACAGTGGTCGACTGGTTAGATTGCTAGAGTTCCGAAAAGAGGGTTCAAATCTCACTATAGTCGATTTGTCAGGATAACGAAATTTATAAAGAACTACAAATGACAGGAAATCAGCGTACGACCATATCACGTTGTAATATCGGTTCTCGTACGATCAACGAAGTTTAGCAACGCAGAACCTGGCCGGAACTTAGGTGAGTGACAAAATACCAGGTGCTGCAAGTTTGTAAGTGGTGTAATGAATAGCAACACGGAATTGAAAATCTGAGAGGCGAGTTCTAATTCCGGTCGTGTCAGTTATATTCACTTGGGCAAAGACATGAATGCACCTTTTATGTGTTAATTAGTAGGATTTTTATTCATAAATCATTATTATCTCAAAAGGTTATTGCAATCAAAAATATTTTATGGCTTTAAATAACCAGAAAAACGTTGATAAGTTGTAAAAAAACTATCAGTCAATCAATTTTAGCGATGTTGGCTCCTTTAGGTAGGAAGTGTCTGATAATGACATCACAGGTTAAATAAATCTTTCTGAAAACATTGTTGCGTTAGCATGAAGTTACCAATCATCATGACCGAGACTTTGAGAGCGTGCTAAATTTATTCAGCAGTTGATCATGACAGAATTTCTGCTCATCTCGGAAATTGTAACTAAAGTCCTCTCAACATAGTTGCAATGCAAAGCACAGGTTTTCTCTCTGGGTGTTAAAGAAAAACAAACGTGTTTTAGCAGGTATTTTTTAATACTAAAACTTCACCTAATATATGTCTCGAAAGTTTAGTTTGCTATTCTCTTAGACTGTTATGACCCAAAATAAACAGTCATTATATATGCATGAACAGCCATATTGACTGCTAAAAGCAGGTCGAATTCTCAACTGTCTTTTGGCGTTAAATTCTTAATTTTTTATATCGAAGTAGAGTAGCTAATCTTGTATCTTATTCTGACATTGTCTTCCAACAGAATCGTATTTAATTAACGTCGTCTCACTGTGAACAAATGTCAAAACAGGCTTTCCACTCTCATGGACAAATCACTAAGAATTAAATTCGATTACTTAATCTACGATATTTTTCTCTATCCACAATGGGAAAATGCTGTCTACTCAATCGTAAATTTCGATTTGGTCATGTAAAAATGATAGTTATCTATTGATGTAATAGATGCTTCTTCTCTCTGTGTTTCCAGTTAATGACAGATTGAAGGCAAGAGGGACAGAGGAAACCAATGTATAACCTACCTAGCTAGCTCATGTAAAACATTCCAGAACAGGAATTTGGAGAGATAACAAAAAGACAAAGTTTTTTAAGATCTGAAAAAGATCGAAATTGTGGAGAGCCATGATAGCCAACATCCTGAAGGGACACTTTACGAAGAAGAAGAAGAAGAGAAGAAGAAGACGAAGAAGAAGAAGGAGGAGTAAGAGGACGAGGAAGAGAAGAAGAAGAAGAAGAAGAAGAAGAAGAAGAAGAAGAAGAAGAAGAAGAAGAAAGAGGAGGGGTAAGAGGACGAGGAAGAAGAAGAAGGAGGAGGAGGAGGAGTAAGAAGAAGAAGAAGGAGGAGGAGGAGGAGGGGTAAGAGGACGAGGAAGAAGGAGGAGGAGGAGGAGAAGAAGAAGAAGAAGAAGAAGAAGAAGAAGAAGAAGAAGAAGAAGAAGAAGAAGAAGAGATAACAAAAATGGGTTTAGGAGAGATAACAAAAATGCAAAATTTATTAAGCGCCGCAAAGAGAAATGCGTGGAGAGCCATGACCGCCATTGGCCAGAAAAGGCACGGTATATAGAAGAAAAACGAGCTTGCGTAAATGATTGGCATAACAGTCTAAGTTCTGAATGAGAAATGGCATTTGAAAAATAGCTTGATAGTGTATATAATGTCTTTTGATAAACACAGTGTATTACAAAAATGTTATTAGATTGAAATCCTGTGCAGGAAAATGGCACGCACACGCACGCACACACACACACACACACACACACACACACACACACACACACACACACACACATATATATATATATATATATATGTATATATATATATATATACTTGTTCTTACTATGGGAACGGAACTAAAGTATGCAGAATAAAGACGCTTGGTAACACCTTGAACTCTATCACTCACGCACACTATGTTAGAACGTTCTCGCTTCCGTTGGTTTTATCAGCGGTTCGAAGGAAAGTGTGTAGAGTGTGGTCGTATCACCACACCACAGTGGTTCCATTTATAACCATGGCTTATGCTGCAGTTTTTAGCCAAGGACAACATTCCCAAGGTTCGACGATCACCATATTTCTCAAATATCGCTACTTTTTCCTTTTCAAAAAAAAAAAAAAAGAAAGGAACTATATCCTCAGACGTCGAGGACATCAAAGAAAGGGAGACGAGGCAGCTGTTCAGTATCCCAAACAAATTATTTCCAGGAATGCTTTTACCAACGGAAACAACGCTGGGTAAAGATCGTAGTTTCAGAAGTGGACTACTTTGAAGGAGGTTAATTACCGAAATGATACGAATTGTAGTTTTCTTTTTATACCACTAATACCGATAATTTTTTATCAGACCTCTTATATATATATATATATATATATATATATATATATATATATATATATTTTTTTGCGTGTGTGTGTCTGTGTGTGTGCATTGAGGTCAACTCCAGCAATAGTGACAGTCAGTTTAATGCTTAAACGTAATTGCCAGGGTTGCCTTTTAAGCATTAAAAAGACTGTCGCTGCTGCTGTGTATCCACCTCAATGTCCACTTATATTTTTACATATGCTCTATCCCTTATATTGAGCAATTTTAACCCATGAATATAACATATATATATATTTATATATATATATATATATATATATATATATATATTTATCTATCACATTTTCCTTGATCCATTAAAACAGTGCCAAGACGATTACATTTCTGTAGGGGACTAATTTGGACGTCCCCAAAATATTGCTCAAATTCTGTATTTTCCTTCTTGCTGACATCCCGTTCTGGCGTCTCGGCTTCAGTCACTTTCTCATCGCCGTAAATTTGCCTTTCTGTGTCTTTTCTAAAAATACATTCATGATAATTGTTTTGATGAGCTATTCGCTATGATGACTGGACTCTTTGAATTTAATCACGGTACGCGACAATGTCTTATCAATTTACAGTTGAGCTGATTAGATGTAACCGTAAGTTCTCTGCTAACAGTTTCTTTTCTAACATTTATCCCTTGTGGAACTCTCTGTCGGTTCTACGCTTTCCAGTTAACTTTGACCTGCAAAATTTTAAATGCAATGTCAATCGCTGTCTACGGTCCTCCTGATTACTCTTCTTTTTCTTATCGACCCTTAGTCATGTTTCTGTTTTCTTATAGATCGTACCTTGTGTCTCAGTGGTTTTATTACCTTGCTTGGCGAAAAATCGATTAAAAATGTAAGTCTTGTGGTCAATAGATGTTTTTTTCTTGCTTGTAATGCTACTAAATTCAATAAGAAGCCTTTCATTTTCCTTCCGAATCTGTCATCAAAACAGTAACATATGAGTGTTTTATGCAGTTAAGATCATATCCACCAGTCAAAAATCCTGCTAGGTATTTTAACTCTCTTGTTTTTACTTTCACTGCCCACACTGACTGCAAACACATTGCATTTGTATTGCCAACTCAGATAGCAACAATCCGTTTTCCGTAAAACGTGTATGCACAAAACCGTTCAGTTTTCTTTTCTTACAAAAAAAACAAAAAACAAAAGAATACTTAACAGAAATTTTTCTATCTCTTAATACTTTGATTTGTTTCGAGAAGACATTTTCGCTATTCTTATGTAACACCTAATGCCCTATATCTCAGGGAATGCTTGGCAATATCTATATAGATGTAGCAAAGACTTGAAGCGACAGATTTTTTTTTCTGGACAATGCTCTATAATGTCATGGGTAGAACATATGAAAAACTAGGTAGTCTTAAAGTATTTAAGGCTTTGAATATTTCTGTCACATCTGGGCTGGTGCATTTGTATTTGTATTTAGAATTTTTTTTATAAAATCCTTTCAAGAATCTGCAATGTAATTTGTCCTAGCCTGGCATCTCGGCTTCAGTCATTTTCCCGCCGCCGTAACGTAGCTTCCCTCAGCCTTTTCTATAAATACTTTCATGATAACTGTTCTGATGAACTTTCCCCTATGGAGTTTAATATTTAAATGTTGTAATCTCCCACCACAGACAATTTGTACATACGGGAACTAGTAAGGACTTCATAGAGACTTGAGGTATTATGGTGACTGTAGTAAGAATGTGTTGGTTTGCTGTAAGGAATACTGTGGTATGTTTAGGTCAGTACTTGTGGCTAGCTAAATTTAAAATGAGACAGATTGAAGACTGGCCTTCTCCTATCCTTCCATTTAGCCACATTTTCGTATTATGCAATATAAATATTACTTTCCTCTATGTTAGCTAAACTCTATGAATTTAAGCGCAGTACTAGATTTGTGTCAAGCTCTCATCATTTTACAGTAGAACATGACCCTCCACGTCTTCCCTTGTAGCTCTTAATAAGTTTTATTTTTCTGTTATTTCCTCCATACCCTGTTCTACCATCCATTTACTGAACCTCATCAAATACTTTACACGCTGCTTTTTTTTTTTTTCTGTCTGTCCTATGAGTATCATATTTTCCAAGCCCTCATTTCTCATTACTTGCCCCAGAAATTTCAACTGCCTCTTCCTGGTGTTAATAATAAGTTTATATTTTGTTTCCGTTTTCTCTAAAACTACGTCATTGTTCGCATGTTCGGTTCATGGTATCCTCAGTATCTTTCTGTAGAACCACATTTCTGTTCTTCAAGAATCTTTGAGAAGTTTTGTCCAGAACTTATGATTCTAGAAACTTATGATTCTAGTCAGGAAAGAGAGGGGAAATTTTTGGAAACACAGAATAAGGAAAGACATTCCGAAGAATTTAACTCTCTCTTTAACATTTCTTTGCAAATGGATGGCAGAACAAAGAAAAAGAGGCATAGAAAAGTTTCTAATATTACTTAGAGTAACAAGAGATGGGAGGTTGTGGAGAGTCATGATCGATCTATAAGAAATCGGAATCACGGTTTTACAGTTTGATCGTCATGACAAACATATCGTCGATTAAGTGCGCGATACATTGGTAACATATTGTTGGAAACATTGGCCTATAAACCTTCGTTCATCATTAAATAGAGATAAGCAGAGCAATAAGATAAGACCACTGGCCAAAATTGACAGCTGCGTCAGGACGGTATCGAAGAACGATTTAATTTACTCTCACAGGGAAACATACGTGGATTCTCAAACATTATATCCGTAACTCTTTTCGTCGAATTATTTGAAAGTGTTAAATTGTTTCTTCAATCCGAAAATGGGGTAGATCACAGTCAAAAGTTTTTCTGTTTGCCATTGGCATGACTGGTGTTAAACTACAGGCAAGCGACACTCTACGTCTTCTTAGTCTTGCGTTTTCCACTGACATGGACTGGAGTGACTATATCGAATTAATTGCTACGTTTGCTGCAAGGAAGGTTGGTTCACAGTGTTGTCTGAGAATCCAAATTTTTTTTTAAATTTTCTATCATTCGTCCGTACAATGAATACTACTGCCATATCTGGCTTGGTGCTCCTGTTGTAGATTCATCAGAAAGATTCAAAGAATGGTCTGTAACGTAATCGATATTGATCTGGCATCTTGACTTTAGTCACTATCTCACCGACGTGACGTTGCTTCTCTCTGTCTTTTCTATAAATATTTTCATGGCTGCTTTTTCCCCTAGTGCCTCGCCTAAAGAAATTTAAGTGTGCCACTAGATTGTTAAACTGTTACTGTTAAACTACCTAGCAGTTTCTTTTCTCGCACTTCAAGCCTGCGAAATTCCCTTCCAAATTCTTGCTTCTCTGCCATCTACAATCAGCAAAATTTAAATACAAAGTCAATCGACATCTTCTGTCTTTCTGAATCTTGTTCCTTTATTGTCTTTTACTTACTTGTCCTCAATAAAATCTTCCCATTCTCTTACACTTCGTGTGACTCCCTCCCCTGCGAATAACATTTGACTCAGAAGAAAACTCGATAAGTTTCCACTCCTTACAAGGAAAAGGATATCAGTGAAACGTATATAAAATCTGCAATGAGTATATAGCATTAATACGGAAATAAGTCGACTACACAAAACCTAAAATAAGATAAATTTTAAGTATGTCCACAATTCTTTATATAACCCATAACAAAAAATCCTTGTACATGATACTTTCCTTTAAAAAAAACATCTAATTGTAAATGACGTTTAATGATAATTGAAGCACGTTTTACAAAAATATATACACCCATACCCTGAATTTCTTGCTTTGAAACCAGTAGAAAGGTGTGTTTTGAATGTTCCGTTAAACGTCCCAACATAAAATTACCACTACTCCTATACATGGAAGCACAGAATACAATCACACTAAAAAAAAGAAATTCCCCTCAAACATTGCAAATGTCTAAAGAATTAACCGAAATTACTATGGACAGTTACTACACATTCTTCGTCTTCATATAAAAAAAAAAGAAAACTGTAAGGACGCAACAAAACTGAAGAAAATATTTTTTTATCACTTTAAAACTCATTTTTAGTGGATACTACATATGATCAAGTATTTCTTTTTGTCTACCGGCCTGAATAACGTTTCGTTTCTTCTACCCTCACCTACGACTTCTGGATATAAAATACAGATATTAAATAATACTATGCTAGTAAAATGTTTGTCTTACAAGGTTCAAATTTATTCTAATCCAGTTTCGAACTTTCCCTCTTCTACCTTCTTCTTGAAAATTAGAATCGAGTTAAAACCTATGCCATTCCCTCAGTCGAATTTTGCTCTCATAAACGCTGAAATGCGTTTTGTTTCAAATTGATCGTTAATGACAACATATTTCCAATCTCTAATTGGCTCTTGTGATCGATATTTCTGTTATCGATCCCACTTTCTCTACTTATCAAAATATCTACTTTGATCCATCCATCAAGTCAATCGTCACATCATACATTCCTATTAATTGGACCCTTATCCCTGATTTTTCTAATACTTATACAAACTATCTTGAACTTTCCTACCTTAAAAAGGTGGTTCTTTGGAAACGTAGATAGGTAAGGAGAGGCCACTGGACATAATTGTATACTGCGGCTTTATTTGATGGGGTCAATGGAGCCAAAATGACGCCTCTACAGTCTTTTGATTAGATATATGGCTAAATTAACATACAAGATACTATCGACGCTTCGTTACGTTCGTTCCAATGTGCATATAGGCATGTGGGGAAGGCTTTCTTTAGTTGAATCTGGAAGGGTAGATGTACATAATAAGACATAATGTGTTCTTCAAAGCATGGAAATGACAGATGCTGGAAAATGATGGCATGTTGTTGAGGGGGATATAATCAATTTGAGATAGATATGTAGATAGATAGAAACAGGCTAAAGTAAATACAATAGATAGATAGATATAAACAGACTAACGTAAATACAATAGATAGATAGATAGATAGATAGAAACAGACTAACGTAAATTCAATAGATAGATAGATATAAACAGACTAAATTAAATACATTAGATAGATGATTCAGTTAGACTTATACAGATATTTACTTCGATTACTATAGTCTGGCACAAGACTAAAAGAACGACGCACTTGGTAATTATTGCAAAGGCTAGTATATTATCAATTTGTATAACTTACTTCCCCACACTTTCAATGAGGCCGCAAGAGATATGCTCTAATGAATTTTGTAAAGGGAGAGAATTTTGATAAGATAACCATAAATTTTGTAAATGCTAAAATATTACAAAAGAGTGGTTTGGGAAATAAATATATATATATATATATATATATATATATATATATATATATACTTTTTCTTCATTATCTAGTGATTTTTACTGTGGTTTGGTATATTACGTTGTTTTGTAAGCAATTACCACTTAAGGGACATTTATTCTTTACACACAAACATACACACACACACACACACACACACATATATATATATATATATATTACACACACACTTGTATATATATATATATATATATATATATATATATATATATATATATATATATTCATGAATTATTCACACAAAACAAATGCAAAGGTTAATGATTTAATTGGCGAGATATCCATCGTCGCAAACAATTCAAATAACATACAAAAACCTCCAATTATCTCGACAATTAAATCATTAACCTTTGCATTTGTTTTTGTGTGAATAATTCATGAATTTGTAAATTGATTGCACGTTTATCGAAATATATATATATATATATATTATACAAGTGTGTGTGTGTGTGTGTGTGTGTGTGTGTGTAAAAGCGACAACCACACAACGATAAGTGTTATATCCTAATGATGTCTCGGATTTTACTAGTTTTGGTTTCTAGCCCCACAATTAACGGGTTTGGGATTTAAATTTGATCTGATCTACTTAACCATATCATCAAGTATTATATTATTAAGTCTATCCGCATGCGCACTCGTGAAATCTTAATAAAGATACTTTATCCATTCGGAATAATGTCTACCTATTAGTTATTATTTTCCCAATGATTTAACCATTTTACTCTCCTGTCCTCTTCGGGAACTTGTCCTTTTCAACAAACTTTTGGTAATTTCGCACTGAACCATTCAAACAATCATTGGAGCTAGATTGTTCTAATTCTGCTAAGATATAATAGATTTAGTATAAGAGATGAGGAAATTAAGGGATAATTTTGAAGTACGACGCAAGTTACTATTGAACCAAAACATTAGCCTAAACAGTTGCAGTTCATATTCTAAAATACGCTCGTCAGATTGAGAATTTCATATAGGTGTGATACATGCCGTCCAAATTGTTCCTAAATGTCTGCCCGGTCTGCCATATACAACGGAATTGTTAGATCTTCTTCCTCTATGTGCTGTGTCGTTTCAGGACGTTGGCGATCATGGCTCTCTCCAATTTCTTGTTCTTTCTAGATCTTAAAAAAAATTTGGTTTATTGTTAACTCGTATAAAACGCGCTCAGCCATCCGTTTTTTCATTCTCATTCGGTAGGTTAAAATTTCATTTTTTTTTTTAAAGCTTTTAAAGACGAACATTACCGCAAGGAAAGTTGGTTCTCTATGTCGTGCTAGAAAGGTTTTCTTGCCTGAGTCCATCCTTCAAATCTATAAATCAACCATTTAGCCTCGCATGGAATATTGCTGTCATATATGGTCTGGTGCCCCTGCTTCACGTCTTGAGGTCCTCGACAAAATCCAGAGACGAATATGCAATGCGATAGGTCCTGATCTAGCATCTCGTCTAAAGTCGCTTTCTCACAGACGTTCCGTGGCTTCCCACTGTCTCTTCTACAAGTATTTTAACGGCAACTGTTCCAACGAACTATCAGGTCATCCCATAAGTTCTGTCCGAATTTTAAATAAAGAAAACAAGTGACCAAATGTTACATTTAATTAAAGATTCAATCAACAATGTATTTTCCCTGATTATCTATGACTTCCTTCCATCTATTAACAAACTTACTAATTCCATTACTGTAAAATTCTTTTGGCTTTGATTTGAAGAACTCACAAATGTCAGTTTTAACCTCTTTCTGTGTTACAAAAGCTGTTTCTTCCAAATGATTCTGTAAGCTACGAAAGAAATGGTAGTCTGAAGGAGCAAGATTAGGAGAATAAGGTGGATGAGGAATTTTCTCCCAACCAAGTTCTTCGATCTTTTGTGACGTGATTCTTGCTGTGTGGGATCACGCATTGTCCTGATGAAACATCACCCCTTTTCGATTCACTAGAGCAGGTCTTTTTTTTCCTCAAAGCTTGGTTCAAACGCTCTAATTGCTGACAGTAGTATATTTGAGCATTAATTGTTGCATTAGGTGGTAAGAATTCAAAGTGGACTATTCCTTGGCGATCCCACCAGATTGAAAGAAGAAACTTTTGCCCATGAAGTTCCCTTCTCGGCTGTGGCTGGGGTCCTTTACCTAGCCACTGTCTATGACGCTTAACATTTCGATAAAAGATCCATTTTTCGTCGCCAGTCACAAGTCTATCCAAAAAAGGTGAAACAAGTTGGCAAAAATGGAGAGAAGAGCAGATATCAACTCGGGATTTGAGGTTGTTTTCAGACAATTCATGAGGCACCCATTTTCCAAGTTTAGCAACTTTTCCAAGTTGTTGAAGATGACGATGAACACTTGTATGGTTTGAACTGAGAACCACTGCCAATTCATCAACTGATAAAGCAGGATTTTCTTCAAGGGCTGCTTCAAGAAGCTTTTCATCAAACTCAACTGGACGTCCGGTTCGATCTTCAACTTCAAGGGCGAAATCTCCACCTCTGAATTTTGCAAAACATCTTCTGTAAGTTCTTTCATTCACACATTCCTCTCCATAAACTGAGTGAATGTTTCTAGCCGATTCGGCTGCTGAGTTTCCTTTCTTGAACTCATAAAGCATTATGTGCCTCAAATGATTCTTGGGTACTTCCATGTTAGCAGGGTTTTAATCAAGCAAAATTTAATTTTATTGTTCTCTGAAATAAAATTTGATCAGTTTAAATGCATCTCAACATAAAAATAATGTTCAGCTCCATTAGACATTATAAAATACTTTTTAAATTTCGTTCATTTTAACAAAAAGGTAAAATTCGGACAGAACTTATGGGATGATCTGATACTTTCGTTGGTTCCTAGACTGCAGGAATTTAAGCGAGCTACTAGGCTAGCATCTCGGTCCCACTCCTTCACTGTCGAAACGGTCCAATGTAACCATCTCTTCTACTCAAACAGCCCCTTCTCTTTGCTCTGTGGAACTCGATTCCCCTTGCTTGCTTCCCCGTTGACTATAATCTTCAAGTGTAATGTCAATCGACATCTGATACCTTGATCTTGTTCCCCATCCTTCTCTGTATCCTTTCCTCAAACACACCTTGTTACTCTTGCTCTCAATCCTCTTTAACCCCTTGCATGCTACTGGCAATCTCGCCTTGTTTGGAGTGAATTGCTTAAAAAAATTGATGTTTCAGTGTAGATTGACGGATATTATCAATTACTTTGAGCTTTTGGCAACGACACGGCCATCATTCATTCATCGTTCGAGTCTAACTGGTAATTCTATGATTCATGAGGCTATTATTTAGTTGGATTCACGAGGTTACATAATTTCTTGGAGTATTTACCAGCAAATAAAACTGGAAGAAGAAGCCAAAGACAGTGTAATGTCTGTATGCGTAGTTCCTGAAAAGAGATGAAGCAAAGAATAGTGACTACTTGGTCCAAAGAAAACACAAATCCACTGCTTTAAGGTGTATGATACTGTTAAATATATATACTTTTATCTAAATGAGTTAAAATATCGAGTTAAAATATCTTTCCAATATTCTTTTTCCTGGGACAAATTAGGCTTACTTTCACTATTTGTTTCACTCTTCTATAGAGCTAATTTCGTCGAACTGTTCTTTCAGCAAGATAGATCACCTTCCCATGATGCTTTGCTAATAAGAGACTACCTTAACCAAACCTTTCTACAGCATTGGTTCAGAAAAAGAGTGTAACATCGAATGTCCACCACGTTAACCTTACTTAACACTAATGGATTTCTTTTTGGGTGGGGATGGAGTAAAGAACAAGATTTAGGAGAGAAATCCCCACACAGTAGACGAATTACAAAAGTACATATCTCAAGTATTTATTGAAATTGATGCAGAATGGAATTGGTGTCGGGCTCTGTCTCATAATGGTCTGGAGAGGTTCGAAGAATGTTGCAATGTTGATATTTTGAGTCCTTAAGAGATTAAACTGTGCTAAAAGAATATAAGTAAATTATTAAACAAATGTACATAAACAGTTTTGAACAAATAAGATTGTAATAAATAAATACAATAAAATGTTTTTAAAACATGTAAAGTGCCTACCTACTAAGTGTAAGCTTAATTTTGGCCCACCCTGTATAATAAAATGAAAATAAGCAGAAAAGCTACCATTTAAAAAAAAAAACGAATTTTCTCGTTTTTTTTTTTTTTTACTGTTTGTCGTGCAACATTTTCCCGCTGATTTTTCTGCTAACGATTCGAACAAACGTCAATTATTTATCCCAATAAATTATGACTTACTATTTCGACTTACTATTTCGACTATTTCTTTTCATATGAGTCAGACCTGTTCTTATTTGAATAACTAACCTTTACGTGAATGTGTATACAGTGCTGTGTGCCTATAAAAATAATTACACATAATATGTCTATATTATAAATGAAACATGTTTAAATGAGTATATACTGCTTCTACATATATATATATATATATATATATATATATATATATATATATTGAACAATAAGAAAATAAAAAAATTTAAAAAATTTAAAAAATTAAAATCTTTAGACACACTGGGTTGTAGATTAATATTCTTTCGTTTTTTTTTTATTATTATTCCATTTAGATTCCTCGACTAGTTTCGACCGAAATGGCCATCATCGGGAGGAGAAATATTTCTGCTTGCTGGTAACACTAAACTACAGAAATGAGTCTTTTGCTGGATAAAATGAACTTTTGTCTGTAGTTTTCATTTGTTTTTATATATATATATATATATATATATATATATATATATATATATATATATATATATATATATATACACAGGAGATGGATTTGTTAAATCCAAAATAAATTTGCGGATTTTTCCAGGGATAAATTTATTTGTCTTATTAATAGTTCTGAAATAAAAACAAATAAAATCCATGAAAAGTCTTATATTTTACCCATTGCACATTCAAAATCATGCAATTTTATTTTGGATTTAACAAATCCATCTACTTCTGTGTATGCCGATAAGCTATATCAGCCGACAAGGCCAGTGATCACGAGATTGAAGGTTTTCAGGAATCTTAATTGCTGTTTTTTCCTGGTTCACTTTAACCCGGGGTGATAGCACCTGTTAGGGTCCCAGCTATGGGAAAATAGTGAACTCCAAATATAAAATCACGCAGTATGAAAATATAAAAATACATTTTTATAGTAAAATTACCAACAATATCTACTTCTAGTAAAATTACAAACAATACCTATATATAATAAAATAACCAACAATACATATTTATAGCAAAATGACCAATAATACCTATTTATAGAAGAATGATTAGCAATACATTTTAAAACAAAATGATCAGCAATTCATTTTATAGTAAAATTACCAACAATAAATTTTCTAGCAAACTGATCAACATTTGATCAGTAGTTTAAGGTGTGCAATTGCGTTCAAAATATATTTAATTGAATGTATAAAATTGTCTTCAAAATATGTAGATTTGAATAACGCATGGAGGTTGATTTGCCGTTAAACAAAATCAACCAACTAAGAACCAATCGATCTATTTTCGTGAAATTACAAAATGTTTTGGCAATAACATTCTCCTGATCTAACACCTGGTTGTTTTTTGGTTGGATGATACCTTAAGGTGTGTGTCCAGATTGCAGACAATTCAGCAACTCAAAGATAACATCTGTACAGAAATGTCAAGGTTTCAGCCAGGGTTATTGACCACAGTTTTAGAGAATGCTATTGAAAGAGTACGCCTGCGTGAAGTCAAAAATGGAGGATATTTACGTAGTATATCTATTTACATATTTGCCACTTTGACGTGCTGTAGATGTGTGTAAGCTTGTCACGCTAGATAAATTGCAACTAAGTAGTAAGTTTAAGATTAGCTACGATTAGTAAATCACTATATTGAATGGTCATGTATTTCCAATGTTTGAATTTTCGTTCTGTATAAAAAAATATATTTTTATATATATAATATAAAATATATTGAAATTATTAGGTTTTTAAATCCCTATGTTTTCTGGGGCACACATTATCTACATATAGAATTCTGTGACTTCCCTTAGTCCGTCAGTCACGACCTCTAAAATAGCCATACATTTACCGATCGAAACCAAATTTTCGGGAGTAGTCCAAACATGTAAGGGGACACAAAGTACAGCTGATTTTATTGCGCGTAGCTTAGTAGAATAAATTTTCATTATTTTTTTTGGAAAAATTAAAAGTTTATTATTTAATATACAAAATGCTCCCACTATTCTGAAAACAATTTAATGATTCAAATAACAAATACTTATTCAATAAAAATGCATTATTGTTTTTTTGCGTATCTTTTATTTGAGTTTTTATATATAGGAATCCTGTCTCCAGTTTTTCCTGCGTTTGAGAAAACAAAAACAAAACAAAAAAAAAAAACAAATCATAAGACAAAAACGCTTCGGAAAGTTGGAATTTAGCTCGAGAGAGAAATATGGCTAGTTATATGTTGCCTACTCAAGAGTAAGAAAGCCTAAGAATTTATTCTCCGCTGTTAAAAATGAAAAAGAAAAAAAAATTTCTTACTAAATATTGTTTACCATGAAGTCCTGTAAAATCAAATTAAAGACATTATTAAACTTGTCAAAGTATTTTTCTAAACAAATCAGCTTATTCAAATTTCATCGATTAGGTTGCGAAATTGAACGAAACGTAGAGTTTGTAAATCTCGACAAAAATGCTAACGATCAATTCAACAATATTAAATACTCAGAGGATTTCAATACGCGTTAGCGTGTTGCAAAAAATTATAGTATACTGAAATGCAGGTGCATCGTGTGCATATTGTAAACGCCGGTAACAAGCAATGAAAAATACTCCTTGCTTTTAAAAAGCTTATTCAAATCTGCTAAAGTCGGCTAGTATTGCGTGTCCAATCAAAAAGAGCAGCTGGAGACAAAATAATGGTTCAGACTGACGAAGCGGAGATTTTAATATTCACGAGATATATAATTGCTCTTTTATATGCTTTCAGAACGTGCGTGATTATGATTCTCCACAACTTCCTGTCTTTTATTGTTCTAATTAACTTTCGATTGCCAAATAAGGGGCTTTGTCATTGTTCTGCCATCCGGCCACATAAACTCGTTAAGCAGATTACTCTCTGCTCTCTACCCACCCCACCCTACACTTGCTTTCAGTATGCTCTGTGATTGTTTAATTTGTCAAGACCCTCTTTTCTTATTACGTGTTCCAGAAGTTTCAGCTGTGTCTCTCTGACTTCAAATATCAATTTCTCTGTAGTTCTTTTTTAAATCATTTCACCCCAAGGAAGGAGGAAATACCACTAGTACTGGGTGGGATTACATGTAGTTACATTAGAGTAAATGCTGAGTATAGGGAAGATTGAGAAAAGAATAAAAGATGAACGGAATTCAAGAAGATAAACAACCATGCATTCTGCCTTCCTGCAATTGGAGTTTAGTTCTTTTCTCTTCGCTATCATTCACTACCTTCTGTAGGAGATTTTTTTAGTTTCCTTTCTGCATCTGCTATCAACACTGTGTCATCTGCATAACTTATGTTGTTAAGATTACTGCCGCCAATAATGAATCCTGGTAGCACTTCTAATTCTCTCAGAATCCCCTAACTGTACAAGTCCGGCGAGAAGATGCATCCTTGTCTTACACCGCTTCCTATTTTTGTCTATTTACTGAATTTATTTTCTGTTTATATGCAGGCGATTTACTGTCAAATATGTGGGATTTACGAAGGTCACTGTTTATGACGTGAGTTCGTGGGGCAACAACCCCCAGTTGCTATATTGAACGCGAGGAAGATAGACGCCACAAGCACGCAGCGGTAGGGTGAATAAATAGAAACCGCGTGCACCACTTAAGGAACATAGAGGAAACAAGCGTTTTTTTTTTCTCTTCGGAAAATGTTATAAGTAAGACTCTCTTGATTGTACCCGTCCACATAACTTGTTGTATTCATGTGCGTTATAATTTCTTCCAGTGGGACAAACAGGGATAGGTATATACATATTTGTATATAACATCTTATATGGCATATATTGATTGTTTACTTCTAGTGTGCGAATAACGTTTAGCAAATGTGGCTGTTGCTAATATATCAAACAGTTAAAATGTATATTGTATCTAGGCTTCTGATTTACTTGAGTTATTTTCAGGGGTGTGATTATAAATATATAAAAAATAAGAAAATTAAGTTTATTCTAAACAGCGTATTGTTTTAAATTTTTTATTATTTATTACACGCTAAATCCAATGAAGCAGAAGGCAGAAATTCATGTAACACCGAAGTAAAACAGTAACTTGTAATGAGGCGTAATTATTGTTTTATGCGTTTCAGAATCGACAAAGTTGACCCTAAGGCCAAAAAAGAATATATGTAAGAATTCGCCCGTCCTGAATGTAAAGCTAGGTGATCTTTTTGTCCAAGTAATTTAAGAAAATTCTTGTCATTTTTCTTTTTCAGTCAAAGAAATAGGATAAATGCATTTTAATTATTCTTATCTAATTATTTGTTGTTTGTTTTAAAGTTATGCATATATATATATATATATATATATATATATATATATATATATATATATATATATAAGTGAACATTGAACACACAGAGGCGACAGGTTGATTCATGCTGGACGCAATCGTCAGGCCGCCGATTTTTATAGATACGGCTGAAATGTCCATAGGTTAACCAAGGTACCCTTATTGGAATGTGATTAAATGAGGTTAATTTTTCAACAGAGTTCCCTTTGCAGACCACAGCACGTCTTCCATCCGTCTTGTCGTGCTTGGATCGCATTGAGAAAGAAGCTTCTATCCTGTTGATCAAAAAAGTCACCAGCTACGGAAATGGCGTTATTATCATTGGTTCCCAGCCAAGTGCTTTTTTTTTCTTTTTTTTATATTGGAGAACAGATGATAGATGGAACCAAACAAGGAGAATAGTGGTCAACCAGTTGAAAAACACAGTCACGAACAGGATCCAGGGAATTAAAGGACTTGTGTGCTGGGATAGTGTAAAAAAAGTCAGCAGCAGCAGCAGCAGATATAATGTCATCATCATGCGATACTGGTTCTCAGTTAATTTTTTTTATGTTATGGAACAAATGATAATCAGATGGGACCGAATTAGGAGAATATTGAAAGTGATCAACCAGTTCAAAGCCATAGCCAATGAAACCAAGGACTCTGTCTGTCTGTCTGTCTGTGTGTGTTTGTGATTCTACATTTTAAATATCCGTATATAAATATGTTTTCGAATATTAACCAAGCATAGAAGCGACAATCGAGGGAAATGGTAATCTTATGCAGGATTAACTTTTAGAGTTTACTTTCCTTGAAAATTATGAATTGTCGTTAGAGCGGATTATGAATAATCTACGAGACAAACACTCTAAACAGCGGAGTAGGACAAATGCCAGGATATCAATCGAATTCGAATTTATCAATAAACGAACAGAAAAATTGCTTATAGAAAGAAAGAAAGAAACTGAATTAAGTACCATTTTTCCATCCTCACCATATCTATCTATCTATCTATCTATCTCTCTATATATATATAGAGAGAGAGAAAGAGAGAGAGAGAGAGAGATTTATGTTCGTCCGCAAAATGACAAACTGTAACGCGGTACATTCAGCGTTATTTATCATCACTATAAATAGGTATAGCAGCTGCGTTTTCGGGGCACAATAAAAAAGTATATAATAAAAGGATTTCCAGTCACCAGTCTTTTTATATTTCATCATGGCAATTTTTCTCTCGCGTTATATATATATATATATATATATATATATATATATAAAAGTGAACTTTGAAGTCAACACTTAGAGGGGACAGGCTGTTTCATGCCAGAGGCAATCGTCAGGCCACGCAAAGATGAGGAGAATTTGTGTGTCCAGTTCTAGATTAGCTCGGCAAAGCTCGGACTGTGGCTCCAGATATCTCAAAGTTGTTTGCTGGCCTTCTCCACAAGCTGGATTAATATTTGACTTAATCCAATAGTCCCTAACAAATCGTCTAATAAAGGTAGAGTTTGTTTATTTTCTTTTAATGATGCGGTACACGCCTCAATGTGAAATGAATTAGATGTTGTCTCTTATCTTTATGAACAATCTCGTTGTCATCAGCTCTCCACTAGGTATTTATGCAGGCCACACAACTATTTACAGCTACCTTAGTAGCAAGTCTGACAAAGTTAAACTAGCAACTGCTCTCGTAAAGGATGAATGGTCAACAGGGACCAGGATTAGCTTGTAATTTTTAACACTTCCAAAACAAAACAGGTTTTATTTAATCCCCATAGAGAGATTTTTCTGCCTGTCTTCAGTATGGCTGAGTCTGGTGACTAAGAGAACAAAACTTTGTGCCTTCTTAGGCTCAAGTTTTCCACTGACATGAAGTGGAGTTATTATAGTGAATCACTTGCTAGGTCTGCTGCTAGGATAGTTGGTCTACTGTGCCCTGCTTGACAACTTTAGAATCCATCTTGCACATTTATAAATCTACCATTCGTTCGAGCATTGGATACTGCTACAACATCTGGTCTAGTGCTCATACTATATATCAGGAGATTCTTGACAAAATTCAAAATGGGGTCTGTAATATAATCGATCCTGACCATACACCTCAACTTCAGTCACTTACTCACCGACATGAGGTGTCTTTTCTTTGTCTCTTCTGCAAATATTTTCATGGTAACTATTCTGATTAGCTTTATTTCTTAGTTTCCCGACTGCATGAATTTGATTATGCAACTAGATTGGCCTCTAGATCTCACAGTTTTACTGCTGAACTAGCTAGATGCAACTGTACGATCTTTTCCAATAGTTTATTTCCTATTATTTCTCGCCTGCAGAATTCTCTTCCAATTTCTTGTTTTGTGCTGCCTATAATATTCAGAAATTTAGATGCAACGCCAATCGCATCTTCTGCCTTCCTCAGACGGGTACATTCAATCTTCCAACATAAGCTACCTTTCCTGTTATTTTATTGTCCTTTCTACTCATTAAAGTTTTTTTTTTTATATCTTTCACTCCTTTTATTCCTTACGTCCTAGTGGCATTATCGCCTTCCTTAGGGCAATATGTTTAAAAAATAAACTATAGACCGCGTGTAAATGGTGCAAATAATAGTAACTTTCAGAGAGAAAAATGGCTGATTTTATTTTGAACCTGTAAATTTTCATCTGGACTTCTCTCTCTCTCTTCTCTATTGAAAATTGGCTATTGATTTTCTTATAAAATCCACGATATCTATAAATAAAGTGCATAAATAAACAAAACTGACCAATATAATCAGTATCAGTTATCGATATTTGTTCAAACAAGAAGGTGACAGTCGTTATCGACTTATTTCATCCATCTTTTTCAATGTCAATAATATCGTCTGACAATGACGGTGCGTAGCGATATCGAATAAAGAAACATAAAAAATAACACCAAAGAAAAAAATAGACCACTTTTCATTAAAAAAAAAAACTACTATTGCAAATACGTACAGAATATAACATAAAAAGATTACCGACCCAAAGTTCTGTTGCAGGAATTGTAAAGGTTATTTGATTTCCCATCTCTAACGTTATCTAAAGAAGTTTTTACTATATAAATGTATGTCTATTCAATTGATTTATTCTAATTGAAAGGCATAGGTTGTTATATATCTTTCTTCGTGTTTTTCTGATGTTCTGCGAATGAATTCGAAGAATAACCTTTCGTAGTATCTTTTGCTTCTTATTAACTCTGGTCATCCTGTGAAACTGTTGCCTAAAGCTACTGAAAATTTATTTTAGCTTAGGCACCGCTTTGAGTAGGAATGCCAAGTAGACAAGAACGAGCATGTTTGATATCTTTTCCTCGTTGCTTTTAATCAACGTACCAAAGCTGCTCGAGATATTTGTGATTTGTACTGAGATGAACTGTTTCAAAACAACCAAACGGTCAATGCTAAGCTGTCTGTTGACCAAATGAAAAGGCTCAATGTGGTAATTCAGCTAAAAAAAAACCGACCGTCGATACAGTGATTATTCAATGACCATGTTCGATATTTTCTTTTCGTTGCTTTTAATCAATGTACCAAAACTGCTAAAGCTGCCTCAGAAATTTGTCCAGTGTGCGGAGATGACTCCATTGCAGACCGAATAGCACAGAAATGTTTTTTTTTTCCGTTTAAGGAGGAGAAGTTCGAACTCACAGACTCTCCGTGTTCTGTCCGATCTTTTCAGTTTGATGAGAACCAATTGCACGCGATGATTAAGTAAGACATGCACCAGACTACTAGAGAATTGGCTCGGAAGATGTCAGGCTATCATGTAACTGTCGTTCGTCATTTTCACTCAGTAGGTAAGGTCCAGAAACATGGTACATGTTTGCCACGCGTACTGCCCGAGAGAAACAAACTCCAGCACTTCTTCATTGTCTCCAGTGTATACGCTTGACACCAGGCTGCTCGTACATACGAAGAAAGAGCTTGGTTGGGAAGTTCTGCCAACCCACTATATTCTCCTGGCGGTCGGTTTGTAACAATTTGAGGGGTGTTTCCTTCAACAATGATGTAGAGCTTAAAACGTTTCGAGTCAAAAACCTAGTGATAACTATCGTCAAGACATTGAACAGCTAATGGAACGTTGGCAGAATGTCGGAAACAATGAATGGAAATACATGGCTGAATGATTCATTAGGGTTATTGATATAATGGAATATGCGTACACACAGGCATATATATATATATATATATATATATATATATATATATATATATGTATGTATATATGTATATGTGTGTGTGTATGGATATAATAGGAAAAACTTGTTAACGAATGCCTCTTCTGGGATATAAGGTTTTAAGGAAAGCGGCCTTTGTAAGTAATGTCTTCAATATTGAGAAACAGGGTGGTTAATAGTAATGAAATATAATGTTCAGAACTTAACTTCACGATGTAAAATTTCGAAGTTTTTATCCGCTTGCCAAAGAGTTTAATTTAATTTATTACCAAAATGCATACATCGCTTAAAAAGTCGTTACAAAATAAACGTCTTTTTTTACGTCAACTCATTTTAAATTTATATATTACTTAATTGTGTTATCTCATCTGGAATCCACTAAGAGATAGTGGGTTACTGTGTATTAGAGAATAGGGGAGAAAACATTATTAAGGAGACAGAACAAGCAAAAAACAGAAACTGATAAGTCAGACGATATCGATTGTTATTGCATTTAAATTTGCGAAAATCAAAGTTGCCTGGGAAGCAAGAAACCAGAAGAAAATTCCCCCTCACTGGAATATGATTGGCTAGTGTCCGTCATAAATACCGACGGACGTGTAGGTACGTCAAAGCTTTAGTCTGAGTGCTAAGTCTATAACGACGCCCATTCGACTACGCCATAGATCTACACTTCTTACCTGCGACTACGACGCGTACCAGTCGATTACTGCTGCCATATTCTATTTGGTTATAGTAGCCAAAACCACTTAGCTACTTCGTTCAAATATATCCCTTTCCGGGACTTATCATTAATAAATAATAAGTATTAAAATAAATGATAAAAAACAAAAGAATTTAATAAAATATACTATTAAATATTTTGATTCTAAGAGAAATCCTCAAAACCTACGAAAAGTAAATATTTTTCAGGGTGTGCATAGCTTAAACCATTTAATTAAATATGCCCTTAAAAAGTTTTATATGAAAATTTAAGTAATGACAATTAAAACTCTAAGAAATACTGAATATATTTCCTTCGGAATTCTTTTTGGTCAATCATTTCCCCGCCAAGCAAGGAGGTGATATTGCTCTTAGAATGCAGGGGATTACAAGGAGTGAAAAAGAATGAGAAGACTTTAGTGAGAAGTGAGGAAAAGGACAATAAATGAACAAGAATCAAGAAAACAGAAAATGGCGATTGGGGAACAAGAAATAGGAAGTGAGTTCTACAGGCGAGAAGTGTGAGGAAATAAAATATTAGAATAGAACAGGCGGTTACATCTAGTAAAATGAATCTAGTAAAATGCTGAAATCTGGTTACCAATTTAGTAGCATGTTTTAAATTCCTGTGGCCGAGGTACCAAGAAAGCGCCAAGCTCATTAGAACGATTGCCTTGAAAATATTCCTGGAATAAGACAGAGGGAAGCAACGTCGGTGAGAAAGTAACTAAAGTCAAGATGCCAGATCAGGATCTATTAAATTACAGACCATTAAATGAATATTATCAAGAATCTTGAGAAATGTACTAGGCGCACCAGTTCAACTATAGCAACAGTATTCCATGCCCGGACGAATGGTAGATTTATAAATAGGCAAGATGGATTTTGACGCAGAAAAAAATTGTCTGGCATGACACAGTGAACCTGTCAGTGAAGAGAGTAACAATACATTAACCTATACAGTGTAGACTTAATAATACAATGATTGTCACTACAATAACAAGATGAAGTCACTAGTCCAAATAGATTAATATGATAGAATATAATTTGACTGAAAGCAATAGATGATTTAGTTCCGTGTAGATGATGACATGTTTATTTTATCGGCCTCTCTATTTATCTAAGCTAATAACTGAAATACGGATTTCCCCAGCAAACAGTTCGTGTACATTAGAAAGACTGACATAACAAAGATTTCATTTAACTGGTTTAGATACAATAATGGTTATCAAAAGAAGTAATTCTTATTGAAATACCGAGGAAAATTAATATAAGTAATATTCGCAACATGGTGACGTATTTCCAGAGCAGGGCGGGAAATAGAATATCTGCATACACTAAATTAATAAGCATAGATTCACACACACACACAAACACACACAAACACACCATCATCATCATCTATCGGCCTCAGCTGAGATTGAACTCACCAATACTTTGATTGGTGTAGTTCATAATCTTGTCAAATAGCTGAATTCTTGATGCTTCGCTAGGGCTATCAAGGGTGTTTTTTATCGTGTCACCAACACTAAATGGATTGCCAACCAAGGCTCAGAGAGACTCCATTCACCCTCCTCTAAGAGCAGATTTGAATTCAGAGTTTTCCTTCTCCTAGACCAGTTGGCATCCAAAGCTATAGAACCCAGTCTGTCCTGCTATTTACCCATATATATATATATATATATATATATATATATATATATATATATATATATATATATATATATATATATATATATTCAAATTTATAACAAATGCATGTCATAAATCACTAACAAATTTGTTTCGACACTTCATGCTAGTGTTTTTTTTTGAATTTTATTCCATGTGTACCAACCCTGTACTTGTGTGTACATATTTATATATATATATATATATATATATACAAGTACAGGGTTGGTAACATGGAATAAAATTCCAAAAAACAGTAACATGAAGTGTCGAAACAAATTTGTTAGTGATTTTATGACATGCATTTGTTATAATTTGAATATATATATATATATATATATATATATATATATATATATATATATATATAAAGTGGGCACTGTAGTCAACAGCCTGTGGTGACAGTTTGTTTCTAAGTTTATACGCAATCTTCTGCGTATAAGCGTGGAACAGATTGTTGCTGCTGGGTGTTGACTCTAATGTCCACTTTTATATTTACATACGATCTATCCCTGATATTGTGATATTGAGCACATTAATCCATAAATATAGCACAACTTAAAACTATTTTTATTCCGTATATATATTTTTATTCCGTGTATATATATATATATATATATATATATATATATATATATATATATGTAAAGGTCCATTTTGAAAATTATACTGCATGAGACAGTCTGCTAATGATTAAATAATCAGAAATATTTTTTAGGATTAAAAAGTGCGTTTAAAAGTATTTATAATAGACCACTCTTATATACATAATAAATTTTTTTTTTAAATTATATATATATATATATATATATATATATATATGACAATCGTAAAATAGTACTTGCCGAAAAGATTTGTCATTCTATTTTATAAAGGTAACTGATGATTAACAAAAGAGAAATGTGTAGTAGTATGAAATAAAAAAATTAAAAAAACGCTTCTGCGAAAGCCTCTTTTGGGATATTACTAACTTTTTTATTGACGAAGTGTGTGTGTGTGTGTTTTTGCTTTCCATGATGACAATATGTTAAAGTTCTCAGAATATAACCGTAGGGAAGACAAACTAAATAAAATAGACAATCCTGAAATAGGACTAAGTACTATTTTCCGATTCCGAGACATTCATATATATATATATATATATATGTGTGTGTGTGTGTGTCTTCGATTCAAAAAGTCTATTCGCTTATTAAGTCAAAAAAATTCCTTAACCGAACGAACTTTTCCCGCAACCTACTACAACCAAAACGTAGCAAGGTAACTTTTGCCAACAATACTGACAAAACGTTGTTCTGGATAATCAATGAGACGGTCGAAAATGCTTAACAAAAAAAGAAAAAAAATCAGAAACATTCAACAATTTAGTTACAAATTTAATCCCGATATACAACATCTTATTCGAAAATTGGAAAAATGCTATAAAAATAAAACAAATTGATCTTGTCGGTTGAACATGAGAAAGAATATATGGATAAATGCTTATTGCCCAAATATATTTGTATAGATATTATCTATCTATCTCTATAGCTATCTATCTATCTATCTATATATATATATATATATATATATATATATATATATATATATATATATACTTACTTTTTTATTGATGTGAGTTTTATAACTCTGGGTTTCACGCCCTTGCGATCGTCAGACAAACTCAGCCCAAGTAAGTTAGCTCTATCACTAATATTGAGCGCTTTCCAATAAGTACCGCGCACATATAATATATAAATAATACATATAGAAATTAGATAGTCTGGCGGTTCAGTTCTTAAACTAAACTAATAGACCCTCATACGCCGAAATCGAGGGTTGAGTCCGCTATATATATATATGGTTCGGACTGCACTATAAAAACCTAACTGCTACGGAAACCACAGAAGCAACACGTAATTTGAGAAGTTATCGAAATCTACAGGTTTAGTAAACAAAAAACAAAAATAAATATATGGTGGTCCTTGCTTCTTAGCCAAATACAAAGCTCAATGAAACGTATTGGCGGGGGTATGACCTTAGGTGGCGATTTTTAAAAATCAAATTCAAAAGCATTTCGTTACTTTTACTTAACGTGCAAATATATAAATCCATCTCTTCTCCCTCCAGATATGAGTTGAATAGCAAGACTAATTGGGGCCTATAGTCTTGGGGCGGGGACAACCACTCTACCGCAAAAAATAATGGCAACCTACTGCGGAGAAATCTTTTACCTAGTCAGCCATGAATCGAAAG
The DNA here is from genome assembly GCA_903632075.3 of Acanthosepion pharaonis. Lineage (NCBI taxonomy): Eukaryota > Metazoa > Mollusca > Cephalopoda > Sepiida > Sepiidae > Acanthosepion > Acanthosepion pharaonis. The sequence goes on from CAHIKZ030004155.1 coordinate 5,567,860, forward strand.
AGACATGATCGCCCAAGCGTGTATCACGTTTGACACTTAACTGACTGACACCAAGGCGATAATGTCACTCAGGCGCAACGTGTTACTGGGACTGAAAGAGAATGAGAAGTTTTTAGAACGAACCGGAAACCCAATCCAAACAGGAAGCAAGGGATAAGCCGCTAATCCTGTTCCAAACTGGACTCTAGGTGAACCTATCTACTTCTATTGTGGAAAAAAAATAGTAAATAAAATTTCAGGGTTTTGGTAGAAAGGTTGCAAGCATAGAGTTAAAATGTACATTAAGATGGAAGCTCAGTCCTAAACAGGAAACAAGGGATGAAACTTTATTTCTGTTCAAAAGACTGGGATGGAGTGTGTAACGGACGAGAGGCGAACCTAAGTTTGGAACATCATGTCTACCTTTAAAAATAGCATGGAGAGCTTTGATTTCTTAGTAAATGAGTAACTATTTTATTCACAACAAAAATGTAAGTATTTTATTTGCTTACTCCTATCTCGCATTTTCACAGTCCTTTGTAACACCCATGCTTTCTCTAAAAGCCTATTAGGTATGGAATATAGTTGGCTTTGTCATGCAATGTTTTTTTGCCATGGGTCCTTACCTATAACTACAGAATGAACTCTTCCTAACACTATGTATACTACGCCTCTCAAGAGAGAGGGTCGAATCAAGCCGAGCTTCTCGGCTTGGCGGTCGAACTCTCCGCCTCTAAGCAGAGAGGAACCCGGACGAGGCTCCACCGGAGGGCAGAGGCTCGTTCGGGGAAAATGACCAACCCGATTCCGTTTAAACGGGTTCTACGAGCATTTTTTGGCCGAGCCTACGGGCTCGGGTAAACCACGTTAAACTCGGCCTTGTGCCACATGCAACCCTCGTGGGAGGGTGGCTAGATACCGAATCAAGCCGAGCTTCTAGGCTTAACGGTCGAACTCTCTGCCTCTGAGAAGAGTGGAACCTGGACGAGGCTCCGCCGAAGGGCAGAGTCTCGTTTGGGGAGGTTGACCAACCCGATCCCGTTTATATAGGTTCTACGGGCATTTTTTTGGCCGAACCTACGGGCTCAGGAAACCCACGTTAAACTCAGCCTTGTGCCACATGCAACCCCCGTGGTAGGGGGGCTAGATACCGATTCAAGCCGAGCTTCTCGGCTTGACGGTCGAACTCTCGGCCTCTGAGCAGAGAGGAACCCGGACGAGGCTCCGCCGAAGGGCAGAGTCTCGTTCGGGGAGGTTGACCAACCCGATCCCGTTTATAAGGGTTCTACGGGCATTTTTTGGCCGAGCCTATGAGCTCAGGAAACCCACATTGCACTCGGCCTCGTGCCACATGCAACCCTCGTGGGGGGGGGGGGGCTAGATACCGAATCGAGTCGAGCCGATAGTAGTTTACTCCAAACCAGACTGACAGTCATACTAACACCTTCCACATCTTGTATTGTTATTTCGTATAATATACCTTCGTTATTTCTACTCTTGTGTTCGTGTTGTTCTTCCTTGGTCCTAACCTGGACCATAACAGTTTGACACGGGTGTGTTGGCCGGAAAAGGAGAAATTAAATACTTGCTGCTACCCTGCTATTTACTTATAGCATATGCAAGGGATCGATTGATGCCTTTCCCAAAGTTAATAGTGTGAAGTAAAATCAAATGATATCGGTCGAAATTGAACTACGCTCAAAGATATCATTTTCCTCGTAGATAACGAGTATATCACCTCCTCATCCAAAAAGTATATGTAAGTTGATAGATATCGATAGTCATATACATATGTGGAGAGGTGAAACATCTACCGTCTGCTTTAACAATAAAAAGTCCGAAAATAATTAAAATAATATAAATAATAATTAAAATAATAGTTAAGAGAAGAGCAAGATTTAAGAAAATAGAAGAAAAGAAAAAAAAAGAAAAGAAAAAGTGTTTGACAATGTTGAAATATTTTCAGCTGAATGTCTGTCTTCAAATTATATTTAAAAAAAAAAATTAAGGTATAAAAATATATAGATCTACAAAAAAAAAGATAAGTCTTTCTACAAACGTTGCATGTCTTGGAATGAAAAAAATGGCTGTACTGGTAACGGACGCTTCAAAACGAATGAAACGCCGCCAGCGTGAAGGAATGAATCTGAAACGAGCTTAATATAAAGGTGATCTTGTGCATTTTGTTTATCGTGGACACTTCCGTTGATTAGTTACTAAGAAGAATTAATCAAACAGCTTAGGATAAATCTTATGGAACTCTCCTGTCGTTCTGTTCATCAAGATAATTTAAATAATAATTGAAATAACATAAATAATAATTAAAATAATATATGTAATAATTAGAATAATATAAGTAATTAAGTTACTATAAATAATAATAAAAATAACGTAAATGATAATTGAAATAATAAAATGATAATTAAAATAATGTAGATAATAATTAGAATAATGTAAAATGATAATTAAAAATAATAAAAATGTTAATTAAAATAATGTAGATAATAATTAGAATAATGTAAATGATAATTAAAATAATTAAAATGATAAGTAAAATAACACAAATGGTAAGTAAAATAACACAAATGATAATTAAAATAATATAAATAATCATTAAAATAATATAGATAATAATTAAAAAAAATGTAAATGATAATTAAAATGATATAGGTAGAATAAAATAAATGATAATTAAAATAACACAAATGATAATAAAATGATATAAATAATAATTAAAATAATATAGGTAATAGAATAATGTAAATGATAATTAAAATAATGTAAATGATTATTAAAATAATATAAATACTAATTAAAATAATGTAAATGATAATTAAAAATATAAAATGATTATTAAAATAATATAAATACTAATTAAAATAATGTAAATGATAATTAAAATAATGTAAATGATTATTAAAATAATATAAATACTAATTAAAATAATGTAAATGGTAATTAAAATAATATAAATGATTATTAAAATAATATAAATACTAATTAAAATAATGTAAATGATAATTAAAATAATATAAATGATTATTAAAATAATATAAATACTAATTAAAATAATGTAAATGATAATTAAAATAATATAAATGATTATTAAAATAATATAAATACTAATTAAAATAATGTAAATGATAATTAAAATATAAAAATGATTATTAAAATAATATAAATACTAATTAAAATAATGTAAATGATAATTAAAATAATATAAATAATTATTAAAATAATATAAATAATAATTAAAATAATGTAAATGATAATTAAAATAATATAAATGATTATTAAAATAATATAAATACTAATTAAAATAATGTAAATGATAATTAAAAATATAAAATGATTATTAAAATAATATAAATACTAATTAAAATAATGTAAATGATAATTAAAATAATATAAATGATTATTAAAATAATATAAATAATAATTAAAATAATGTAAATGATAATTAAAATAATATAAATGATTATTAAAATAATATAAATACTAATTAAAATAATGTAAATGATATTTCAAATAATATATATGATAACTGAAATAATAATAATAATAATTAAGATAATCTAAAATATTGCCTTATACAACAAAATATGATTTTTTTTTAACCAGAAATATAATTATCAATTGAATGGTAACATTTATTAAACTCAAAGTAAAGTCATGAATCGAAATCCTCGGTCAGTTAAACAAATCGTGGTCAGGTTTCAGTCTCTTCTTTGATCGTCGGCGCTTAGTATAATATCTAATACCAGAAGTGTACCGTTAAAATATCAGTTTCCTATTTGAATTTTCTGATGAATCTTAATTAAATTAGTGATTGAATAAGCACATGGCAAGTTCTACGGCAATAAAATATCCGTAGAATTATCCTTATCGCATCTATAAAATGTGTGGGCTTAACATCTTTAACGAAATATTGCAATAAAAATCATAAATATAAAAGCTAGTCGTTATTTTAAGAATTAAAGGGGTACAAATGAAAATGTTTGACATTGACAACTGTTCCCATTTCACGGAAACAGATGTAAAACACTTCTATAGTTCCTTCTTTCTTTCATTTTCTCACTGAAACCAAGTAGCGTTACTGATATGTATTTTGTCTTTTCACACAATAGTCCATTATTTATTAGGTGCTGGCAGGACGCAATGGTCGTGTTTAGAGGGAGACAAGCAGAATTTTAATATGACTTGATTCATAAATAATTTCCATTTTTGTGTATTATTTTTTCTTATTCAACAGATGAAATACAGTTGCATTTCATTTAATTATATATATTCGCCATTATTTGCAATGCTTTCTTGCCACTTATCAAACATCAAGTCATTTCGATTAAAATTCCGCAGGTTTTTATGTAAAAAAAACGTTTATGACGAAAACGTAAATCTGTTTTTCATGAAAGAAGTTTCCACATAGTCGAAAAATGTAACAAAAATCGATTGTTGGAAAGCCAGGTTAATATGGCAGTTTGGTTAGAACATATCAACTGAGTTATAATGGTTTGGGTAGAATATATCAACTGATTTCTTGTACTACTCTTGCTGTTGTAAATTTTTGCTTACCTTGAATTGTTACGGAGAAGAAAATTTTACCAATTGACGAGCGCGGAGTGATTTTTGACCAAACTTTTATGGATGGACACGATGCAGCTGCTGGACGTATAAATGTGCATTTAGTGCTTTATTTCTTTATTTGAAGAAATCTAACTAAATAATACCCGATGATCTAACATACACACGGCATTAACTTTTTCCCACGGGTAAAAATTAGTTATTTGGGGTCAGTTGTAGAAATTTATCCTTTTCAATCCACAGACTGCCTTTTGCCCTGAAAATCATCGTATGCAAACTATTTTTCATCACCTGTTATATTTAAGGAACGTTGAGGCACGGTGGAGCAATGGATAGCAGCTTGGATTGAGGAATCGGAGAGCCGAGTTCAAATTCCAGTCAAATCCATTACATTCACTTACGTGCACATACCCTTGGGAAAGGTATAAATCCTCTTCTTCTCCTCCCCAGCTATGGGTAAATACAAGGACAGACTGGGTTCTATAGCCTTTGATGGCAACTGGTCTAGGAGAAGGACAACTCTGAATTCAAAACCTGCGGGGGGTCGTTTGGGGTCCTTGTGACATGCACCAGGTCTCTGTATTCGGTCCTTCAAAAAGTGTGGATGGTTCTGCACAAAGTCTTTACCACTATAATGAAATCTCATGTGTTGGTGTCGGGCTGTGAGTTTCCTTGGAACTGATCTATAGAGTTCTATAGCATTGGATGGCAACTGGTCTACCGTAGAAAGAAATGGGGAAAACTACTGCGGGGAAAAATCTACCTCGTCAGTTTGTATCGAAAGATACATGATCGCCTCAGTGTGTATCATGCATGTCATATAAGTGACTGACTGACTGAGTTGGGATGATACATAGGCTTCCAAAAAGAGAAATTACTTATTACTAAACCTATATATATATTAATATATAATATATTCATTCATTTCTGTTGACCTAGTGTTTTAAATAGTTTTTCAGAATTGTAGCATTTTAGTCAGTAATAGGATTTATTTGGCAGCTGTGTTTTTCCTCTTTTGCCTTGTGTATTTTCATATGTTAGGGCACCCAATTTTTTTCTTAACTGCCACATATGATCAGTTAGGATAATATATTTGCCATTACAATTGGTTCCCCAAAACGGAAATTACCTGCGACTGAACTTAAGAATATTTTTTTATCGAGTTCACCCATGCAAGATTGTAAAGCCACGAAGATGCAAGGGGTTACTAGGTTTGAAAGAGATAGAAAAAGAAACATTGCTAAGGAGCAAGAACTAAAAAAGAGTAACCAAGATGACATTAGATAGCGATTGGCATTGCATTTAAATTATCTTCAGATTAAATTTGACTGGAAATTATGAAGCCGGAAGGGAGTTCAACAAGCGAGAAGTGTGAGAAATGAAACCGTTAACATAATTTACGGTTACATCTTGCCAACTCTACTTTAAATTTATGAGACATTGTTACCAGTCTAGTACTGCGTTTAAATTCAAAATGTCTACGGAAGAGCTCATCCGAACAATTACCATGAAAACATGGATACAAAAAGTACAAGGAGGCAAACTTACTGCGGTGGGAATGTTACTAAAGCCGAGATTTAATATAAGCTCATATTTTTATGAACAAAGTTTGCATTTTTTGCAGTTTAAAGTGGTAATATATTCGAAAAGTGTGTCTGTTATTACCTTTCGTTTAGTCTGGAAAGCCAGTAGATTGTTTTCAAAACGTGATCATTTGGTATGAGAATTTCTCTCCCTTCTTACCAATAGCCTATTCAAGAAAAACGTAGAGATGTCATAATCAATAACCTACATCTTACTGTTTATAACGGGATTAGTAACGTTACAGAAAATCCTTTAAATTCTTCGTTTCTATGTGTTTTAATAACTCTAAAAAATTCAAGTTTTCAATTAATTTTTTTTTTTTTTTTTTTGAAAAGGCGTTTGGAAAAGTTAATCACATTCGTTCAGCATCCAAAAACTAATACAATCTTTTTTATTTCTTTTTTTTTTTTATATTTTACAACAAAGCGAGCTCTTTTTTCAACTTCAGTCTAGCGAGATTTAAATTAATTTTACTGTACACAGGCTAGAAAGAAAAGAAATGTAACTACATCGGATGTAGGCCTTATATTGTAAATAGGGAAAGCCTGACCAAATGTCTGATAGTCTAATTACAAACTGAATAATAAAGAAACACAAACAAATAAGCAAAAAACATGATTTTATATGCGTCCTTCAGTATTTCTAGAAACCAAATCTAATAATGCAGGAAATGTTGCATTGAACTGTCCACTCTCTGTATATTCTCTTCGAAGTCTCCTATCGAATTCATCCCATACTAATTCAATGAGGGGAGAGGTCAGGAGATTGAGGAAGCTAAGTCATAATTTCCAAAAGTTTTTTTTTTTTAAGTCGAGATCATTTTTATATGATTTAAAAGAGTATTGCCTTGTTGAAAGCTGATTTCTTTTCAATTATGTGTTAACCACAGATCGTATATCATGTCTATACAAAATTGATGATGATGATGATGATGATGCGGCATTCACCCTGGGCGGATTGAGCCGGCTTCTTCCTGTTGTGAGAAGAAGATTCTTGGGATAAATTACAGAAGTAGGGTACCCAGGCCTACTCGGATAACGTTCTTGCTTGCCGCGGGGTTCCCACAGACGCAGAGACAGGAACGACCAGAAGCCGCCGGTTGCCGATGCAGACGCTCTTGGATTTTTCACCAGAGCCCTTGTTAGTCGGCGTGTGTGTCAGACCTGTCCGCCTTGGGTGGCCCTACCAGGAACGAAGTTCCGGACGGCATAACTCTGACACTACCGTTTACACCCCCCTCCCACCGACTGTGAGGTAAGGGGGCTTACAGTACCAGGTGTTCCCAAGCGGTCCCCCATCTAAGTACTGACCTGGCTCTACGATGCTTACGGTCAAATCACGCTGAAAACACCGGTTCTCGTTCGATCACCTATACAAAATTGAATGATATTGTTCTTTTTTCGTGGTTCTCTTGACCCGAATCAAATTTCCATCTCTCTGTCCCCATAAAACACACTGATGCCAAAACAGACACACCACCATGCCTAACTACTGTAGCCACATATTTATCATTTAGTCTTTATCGTGGCTATCTTCTCGCACACACTCTCCTCTTACTACCAAAAAGTTCAAATTTTGACATGTCTGTCCACCATATATTTTGCCACTTTTTCAATGACCAGTTCTTTAGCTCTTTGGCCCAGTCTTTTCTGCTTATTCTCCTTCCGTAACAGGGTTTTCCTGGTGGCTATGAACCAATGAGCCCCACTGATCTAAGTTGATTTTTCACAGCTTCGTATAGTTGCTTTAATTTCGGTAGAAAATAAAGACAAAAATTTTCCAACATTCAGATGATACCCTGTTATGTTTAGATAAGAGTTGCTATGAGACGATAACGGTCGCTGAATAGCAGACACTCGGGTCGTAAATTAGTGATTCGGTTCTATGATGTAACACGTGAGAGAACGAAATATTAACAATAGGGCCGTATATATTTAGATGCAATGTAATGTGTTGCGACTATTTTGGAATGTAATTTTGTTCAGTATATCATCTTTGATGGTGAATATCTTTCTTGAAATGTCTATATAACCACTCTGTCATGTGAGCCGAAAGCTTAGATTGAGGAACAGCATAATGAAATATATCTAAATGTTGGACAGTTTTTGTCTTTATTTTCTACCGAACACAAGACAACTTATTTTAGCGTTTACTAATTTAATAAGAGACGATAAACTTTAATGAAACACGATGAGATACGGAAATCTTGCTTTACGGCGGTAACATGTTGAAATACCGGTTCCCATATAATCACTGGAATAAAGCAACTCGAAGTAACACAATTCATCGTCTAATAAACAAAAGTGACTAGATTATGTTCTTTATTTGTCTCTTTTCTTTTAATTCTAATTAGTATCTAAATTATTTTTGTTTGTGATTAATTCATGTTTTAATATATTTCAAATAACATGGGGTTATAAATTTAACCGTTTTTTTAACATTTTTATAGCCATGTTTATTGGTTAGGGAAAAGTATTAATTCCAGAGAGAAACACTACTGGGTGTCCTTCATCGCATGCCTGACTATTCCTTCAAACTGCTGAAGATTTATGAACGTTCTTGAATTTAAAAAATGAAAAACCAATAACATTTTTATCCTGTACACAAATACTAATTACAAAATAAAATCCTTGCATTTGCAGTGATAAAATCTCTCAGAGGACGAAACCCTTTGGCTAAAAATAAGACTTCTATTGTCTATATTCATATATATATATATATATATATATATATATATATATATATATATATATATATATATATATATATATATATATATATATATATATATATATATATATATATATATATATATATATATATATATATATATATATATATATATATGTGTTATATTTTATGTATGTGTTATATTGTTTCTATATATATATATATATATATATATATATATATATATATATATATATATGTGTGTGTTATATTGTATGCGTGTGCTATATTGTTTATATATATATATATACAATATATATAGTGTGTGTGTGTGATATTTTGTTTGTTATATTTTTTATATGTATATATATATATATATATATATATATATATATATATATATGTGTGTGTCTGTCTGTGTGTGTGCATATGTGTATGTCATAATTTATGTATGTGCTATATTTTTTGCATATATATAGAGACAGATATGTATGTGTTATATTTTATGCGTTTGTCATATTGTTTGTATATATATAGAGAGAGATACATGTATATATATGAGTGTGTGTGTGCATGTGTGGGAATCATATTTCATGTGCGTGCTATATTGTTTGTATATATATTCATACATATGTGTGTTACATTGTTTGTATATGTGTGTGTGTGTGTGTGCGCATGTGTGTGTGCATTATATTTTATGTGTGTGCTATATTGTTTGTATATATAATATAGAGAGATACATATGTGCATGTTATATTTTTTGTGTGTATTATATTGTTTGTGTGTGTATATATATATGAGTGTGTGTGTGTGTGTGCATGTGTGGGTGTTATATTTTACGTGTGTGTTATATTGTTTGTCTCTCTCTCTCTCTCTCTATATATATATATATATATATATATATATATATATATATATATATATACATACGTGTGTAATGCTTATACGTTTATATAATTACAAAAAATCCTATATACACATATATGCCCACGATCGTCATTGTATATGCCGGTGTGGGAGTTTCATACGACTATCTCACTTCGATTCCAATTTGGAGTCTCGCCAATAATTGGTACATGGTCTGCTTCTTGCGATCTCATTTCAGTTTAATTCATTGTCTTGTACCATTGCTTCTTTCTTGCTATGCATCTTTCTCCCGGTCCATCCGCCCCCCCCCCACAGACCCCCCACCATCCCTACCACCCCCAATCTGTTTACAGTCCTCAATTACTTACAAGGAAATGTAATATAGTTGCATAATGCAAAATAAAACCTCGCTTTATGAACAATAGATCGATTCCACAATAACTGATGAATTAATGCCAGAGATCACTTAAAATCTGCGTACTCAATCCCAGTTCTGTGGACTGAGACAATAGAAAAACATTTGTTATGTAGATATAATTATTTCTATTGAGACACAGCTATACACATGTATGTTAATTGATTCAATTCTGGAAAGAACTGACACAGCGAGCGTCTATTAAAACTCACGTCAACTTTTTTAGCATTCACCTCTCCTGGAAATACCGATTGCCTGTCGATAATAAATACGCCTATTGATTTTGGAAAAATAACCAGCCTGACTACAGATAGATCGAACAATGAAAGCGCTGATTTTTTTTATACGTATTGATTGGCCTGGACAAATCGATATCTGGAAAAACTAAATGAAATGTGCATTAGAATAAATTGAAAAACAAATAAAAACACAGATCAATGTTATTTATTTGTTTATATAAGTGTATGCATATGGAAACCTTGAAAAGTATACAGTATAAGTATACATATATGACATCCAAATTTGATCGTCAAAAATTTAAATGCAATGACGATCGTTATCTACTGTCTTGTTAATTCTTGTTCTCTTCTGGTTCCCGATCCTTAATAATGATTTTCTTTTTCTTATATTTTTTCCCATTGTGGCTTGGTGGCTTTATTGCCTTGCTTGGAGTGACCTGACTAATACACACACACACACACACACACACACACACACACACACACACACACACACACACATATATATATATATATATATATATGAAGAAAAATATATGGAAAAACAAAAATACGAATATGCAAATATGCTGTTTTAATGTTGCATATTTGCATATTCGGATCTTTGTTTTTCCATATTTTTCTTCATACTATTGGATCTATATCCATATATTTGCTTACATATATATATATATATATATATATATATATATATAGTATTGAAATAGAAATCAACGTTCATTGGCGATTGTCATTTTACTCAAGTTATAATCAGACGATGTATACGTACATATGTATATAACTATACCTATCTATCTATCTATCTATCTAAAAATATATATATATATATATATATATCTTTGTCTGTCTGGCTGTCTCTCTCTTTAATATATATATATATATATATATATATATATATATATTATATCTTTTATCTGTCTGTCTGTCTGTCTGTCTGTCTGTCTCTCTCTCTCTCTAACACACACACACACACACACACATATATATATATATATATATATATATATATATATATATATATATATATATATATATAAATGGTGGTACTCGTTTGGAAAAACCCTGGATAGTTCAATTTGCAGTAGAACAAATCGGTATCCGAGGAAAAATGAGGATAAAAAAGAAAGAATCAAGAACCACGGCGTAAACAATTGTCCAAAGTTCCAAGTCCAAAGAATAAACCCCAAAATGAGTAAACTAACAACTACGTAAAGTGCTGAATACACTAAGTAGGGCAAAGCCTAAGATAATCTCAAGGAGCCAGGCAAACCTACCTAGGTTTCACCTAAACGGATCTTCAGGGAAATGTCGGCACATAACTTTTTGATAAAGTTCTAGAGGCATTAGTCTCCTTTGAATTGGTCAAGCATGTCATATCACAGGGTCTACTTTCAGATAAACAATCTGACTTTCACTTCTCGAGGTCAACTGTTGATATACTAACGATTATTGTTGAAAAAGTCTATCAAGATTTGATAAGAATGGTCAAGTCCCGGCTAATGATTTGGACATCTTGAAGGCATTTGAAAGTGTTTAGACATATCCTTGGCCATAAGTTGTTCCTAATTTTAATGCATGACCTTCCTGATGGAATCAATTTCCAACCCCGTATCTGTGCTGATGCTGCAACTATGTATTCCTGTCTTAACATTAAGTTCAAATCAGTTCGATAATGCCAAATTGGCTGCTTATCTCAAAAATTATCTACAACGTGTTGTTAACTGGGGCTATGTCTTATTAATTTAACGCCACCAAAATGAAAAAGCTCTCTACTAATCATCTGAAAGACCCCTTTCTGTCATCTGTCAGTATGGCTGATGCTAACCTCCATTGAGGTTGTTGCACCTTGTTAGGCTAACATTTTCCGTTGAGATGAAGCTGCTAGGAAAGTTGGTTCTTTGTGTCGTGATAGAATTTCTATTCTACAGAATATATCTTACATATTTTTAAGTCTACCATTCGTCTATGCTTTGAATACTGCTGCCATATATGGCCCGGTGCTCTTGCTATATATTTAGAGATTCTTGATAAAATACATAGAAGAATCTGCAATGTTATTGGTCCTGAGCTGGCATCTCTGCTTTAGTCACATTCTCACCGCCGTAATGTGGCTTCTCCGTGCCTTTTCTATGAATATTTTCATGCTAATTGTTATGATGAACTTTCCACTATGGTACCCAGATTTCACGAATTTAAACGCAATACTAGATTGGCGGCAAGGTCTCTCCGTTTTAAAATTGAATCGATTAGATATCTAACAGTTTTTTCTCTCGCACTTCTCTTCCGGCTTTTTGCTTCTCAATCAACTTTGATCTTCAAAAATATAAATGCAATGTCAATCGTTATTGCTTGCCTTCTTAATTCTTCTGATTTTATTGTTCTCTCTCCTTAATAGCATTTTTATCATATACTCTAACATCCAGTAATGGCTTTATTACCTTGCTTCGAATGAAATGATTAATATATATATATATATATATATATATATATATGGATATATATTTGGATTTTTCAAAAATAGTTACAAAATAATGGAAGCATTATTAATAAAAAAAAGGAAAAGCACAAAACTAATAACATCAACTATGAACACGGCCACTATATGCTGACCGTGTTTGGTAAATAACATATTCGTATAACTCGAGATACATGCATAAATAATCCATACATTCAGTTAAAAGCAAAAATATAATCATCCTTGAATGTCTAAAATTATAGTCGAAAGCGTTCGGACATACTGAACATTCGGACAATTTCTACATAATTTATGTCCAGAAAAAAAATGTAAGAACATAAGAAAAATTAAATAAAAAAACTTAACCGCAGTCCATTCTCAATCATTTTTAATTAAACGTATATAAAAGAGGAACTGCTGCTCGAACACACACGCACACACACACACCTTCCTGTCTGCCATCAAAATGGCGAGTGGCCAACTCCTGGAGAGCGCCTCGTTACGCCTGCTTGGTCTCACGCTGTCGGCTGACATGAGATGGAACAAATACATTGAACCAATAGTTTATTCTACAACAAGGAAAACTTGGTGTCGTACCAGAAGGTTTTTCTCATTTCAGTCCATCCTTCAAATCTATAAATCAACCATCCGTCATTACATGGAATACTGCGGCCATATATGGTCTGGTGCCCCCGCTGTACGTCTCGAGGTCCCCGACAAAATCCAGAGATGAATGTGCAATACCATAGGTCCAGATCTAGCACCTCGTCTACAGTCGCTTTCTCACAGACGCTCCTTGGCTCCCCCTTATCTCTTCTACAAATATATTCGCGGCAACTGTTTCGACGAGCTATTTCGCTGGTTACTAGATTCCATGAATTTAAGCGAGCTGCTAGGCTGGCATCTCGGTGCCACCCTTTCACTGTAAAAACGGTTGGACGTAACTGCCTCTTCTACTCAAACAGCTTCTTCTCACACACTTCCCGTCTGTGGAACTCCCCTCATCTTGTTATAATAACTATAATCTTCAAATATTCAAGTGCAATGTCAATCGACATCTGATACCTTGATCTTGTTCCCCGTCATTTTCTGTATCGTTTCCTCAAACATGCCTCTTTACTCTTGTTCTCAATCCTCTGTAAACCCTTGCGTGCTAGTGGCACTCCCGCCTTGCTTGGGTGAATTGTTTAATATATATATATATATATATATATATATATATATATATATATATATATATATATATATATATAACTTCAGTTAGATACCACCGACAAGTTCTGTCTATTCAGTAATTTATTATGTCTTGAATTTCCGAATGTGGTTCTGTACATCAGGATTAAAGTTGTTAATTAATTGTACAAATAAGTATATACCAATAATATGTAAAATTTCAGATATAACTAAAAAAAAGGACAATATGAGTGACGTCTTCCATCATCTTCATCCATTTATCAACATCCCGAATAATTTACATTTGCCACTTAGCCGGTTGTATATTTAGCAGCGTTCCTAAATTGTTTTAAATTTTAAAACTAACGAAATTTTGACTTCTGTTTCTAAATACTCATGGCAAAATAAGATGCTTACATTTGACTTGATAAAGTCTATCAGAGAACGAAACGCGCCAGCTTAGATAAGATTTGCTTTTGTCATTATTCATATATATATATATATATATATATATATATATATATATAATACGAATATAGACAGAGAGAGAGAGGAGGAATTTATAAGACGTTCAGTTTAAGTAAATATAGCCTGAAGGAATGAAATTATTTGTTAATAACTTTTACAGTTAATATGATAGATACAGTTTAGAAATAATACTCGTCGTCGTACGATCGCTGAAGTTAAGCAACGTTGAGCCTAGTCATTACCAAGATGAGTGACCGCATGCGAATACCAAATGCTGTTAGTTTGGATGTTCAGCTGGTGTAATGGGAATTGGAAATCGGTGGGCCTCGTTCTAATTCGAGTCGGTTTCACTATATTCACTTACATAAATACCCTTGCAAAAGGTATGGATCTACCTCATCTCCTTCGGCTATGGGTTAATTAGTAAAACTTGTATCGTTAAATCATTGTTATCTACCCTGAAAATTCTTATAATCTAAATTATTTTCTGACTTTAAATAACCTGCAGATTGTTAATAAGCCTTTAAAACAAATCAGCCAATCGGCATTCTCATGTTTTTATACGATACTGAAGATTGCTTTTCGCTATACGCACAACACAAATATATATATATATATATATATATATATATATATATATATATATATATATATATATTATACTTCAAAAGTTTGAGTTCAGCCATTGTAATTTTCCTTGTAATTTTTTAAATTGGTCCAAAAATATAGCTGCTTTTTACTTTAAATAGGAAAAAAAAATATTATAGATGGTTTTTGAAAAAGTGAGACACGATTTTTTATTAAAAATTTAATATGAAAAAAAAATTTGGCATTCCTTGCAAAGTTTTTCAAAGTATAAGTTTGATAATTTATTCCATACTTTTTCAATGACTTTTTCATTTTATTTACTCTCTTTCTCTCTCTCTCTCTATCTATCTATATATATATGTATATACATAGATATGCGTGTGTATGCGTGTATGTCTGAGTGTGAGAGTGTGTGTGCGCGTGTGTGTGTGTGTATAAGGCAAAATAATGACAATGACAAAGTAGAATTTATTTAATTACATATATATATATATATATATATATATATATATATAGAGAGAGAGAGAGAGAGAGAGAGAGAGAGGGGCGAAGATAGATAGATAGATAGATAGATAGATAGATAGATAGATAGATAGATAGATAGATAGATAGATATTACGGGCATCCTGTCCGAGGATTTGAGCCTACTGGCCTTGTTCATACTGCTAATAACGCCAGATAAAGCGCTCTCTCCAAGTTTTGCCCAACAATGTTACAGTATGAACACAGGTGAGATATGTGGGTGTTGAACAAACACAAATGTGTCTGAACAGACGTCTGCAGCAGGGATTAGCTAACCGCCCTAGTAGACAGGCAGATATACTCGGAAACGAGTGGCCAGCCATTACAGACATATTAATCCTTTTTCATTTTACATTAATTTACATATTAATTTGCATATTTTAATTGTTCAAAACATGCATATATATATATATATATATATATATATATATATATATATATATATATAACATATCTATGTATATATATTATATATATATATATATATATATATCTGTGTGTATATCTATATATATATCTTGTGTGTGTGTGTATATATATATATATATATATATATATATATATATATATATATATATATATATATATACTTTTTTTACTCACAGTATATGGTCAAGTGATACCTATCAAGGTTATTATTATACTATCTTCTATCTACACGCTAACAATGAATTAAAATTAGTAAGTGTTGAAGCTTAAATAAGCATGGAATAATACAACACAAAATGTACGTTAACAAAATGTATTGAAACAAAGAATAGGTACACAATATTTACAGTTAGTTTGGTATATTCTTGGGAAGACTGTTCCTGCATAATGGGTTGACTAAATCGCAGTCGGGCAGAGTCTCTGGATTCAATTTCTTAATCTCTACTATCTTCCCCGTCTTCCGGTACCAACCCATATTTATATGGTCGGTAGTCCGCTTATGTAAATTAGGTGTATCATACACAACAGTAAGGCTATAATATTTAAACCTCAACTTTCGTAGATATGTTTACATTTGCATGTCTCCTTAAATACACGCAGAAACGGTGCTATTTTCGAGTATAGACATCGATAGTCCAACATATGTCTATAAATATCTCCGGTTTAATCCAAGCACGTAGCAACATCTGGATGTCTATTGCAGTGCACATGTCTATAAACAAAACTTTATAAAATTCTTCATTCGGATGCAGTGGTTTTGTTGCTGCTCTCACAATACTTTGATAGTGAATTAGGGTGTCACTAATTGCAGGTCATTTTGTTCGGGATAATCAATAATTTCGTTCTTCGAACAACCGATTATTATTTCCTTAAATGTATGTATAGTATAACGCTGTGAGCTTTAATAAACAATTGTTCAAAATACTTAGTTGGAAGACCAGAAACCTCTAATGATCCATACCTTATATATATATATATATATATATATATATATATATATATATATATATATATAAATATAAACCCAGGATCACAATCCCACATCAACGCAACTATACATACATACATACATATATATATATATATATATATATATATATATATATATATATATATATATATATATATATATATATATAAACCTAGGATCACAATCTCACATCAACGCAACTATATACATACATACATATATATATATATATATATATATATATATATATATATATATGCGTGTTTTGTGTGTGTGTGCGAGAGAGAGAGAGAGGGCGAGAGAAAGATAGAAAAAGTGAGAAGAACGTCGTGATAATATACGCAAAGGGCCGTATCAGTATCTTTTAATTATGTACTCAATTTAGTCGGCAGTTTCATAATGAAAAATAATCAAAAGTATTTGTCTTACAAAATAATCTCCTATTAATTAATTATATACTGTGAATATATCAACTCAAATTTCATTTCTCATAAACTGCAGCTTTATATATATATATATATATATATATATATATATATATATATATATATATATATATATGCGTGTAAACAGAATAAACATTTATAAATATGTATATCACTCTCTCACTAGTGAGAATAAGATAGAGAAATTATCAGAACGTAATAGATAGATAGATAGATAGATAGATAGATAGATAGATAGATAGATAAACAAGCTTTGATAGATAGATAGATAGATAGATAGATAGATAGATAGATAGATAGATTTAATCTTGTATTTTTTTACGGATGCTCATTAGAAGAAACGATAAAACCACCCAGCAAACAACCAGAACGTGATACATAAATAGATAAACAAATAGTGAACAGAATGTGATAGATAGATAGATAGATAGATAGATAGATAGATAGATAGATAGATATCCTTTAAGCCAGAAAGCTCAATTCAACTCGCCTTTGGTATCCGTTATACCAATTTATTGCTTATAATAAAAATCTGGTCTACTCTGGATAAAAACTACAATCTGTGGGAAAAAAAAATTATACATGTGTATGGACGTTTATTAAAGTTAATTCGCTCTATGGATTATAGAGGATAGATTATGTGTTGGAAAAGTGAGATTTCAAATTGAGAGAGCCTAGTAAATCCGAAATCTCGCAGTATTTACTTGTGTCTAAACATCAGTCATTGTTGCTAGGGTAGAATATGAAAGTGCAATTAGACATTTCACACCCTCACATCCAGACAACTACCGACAAAATGTATACGGTAAAAACTGTTTTGAACATTTTTACTTTGACATGTTTCGTCAATGGGCTTCTTCAGGAAAAAAAAATATATATTTCCAATGTACGAAATGAAATATAATTCATGTGAATTGACTAAAAGCTTGACTGTCAATTTAGAGAATTAGATTTTAACTCATTTCAACTTGTTTTATTTTTATTTATGTACAGGATGTCCAAAAAGTTTCGCCCGATTTTTATTTATTTTTATTTCATTGTATCATTGAAGGTTTTATTTTATAGCAGTTTGGTCTTCGAGGCTTCAGGAACCTCGTATGTAGACTGAATCATAATCAAGGAATTGCTGCTGTCCGACATTAGTATCAGTGTGGCTCTAATGCAGTTGAGGCAAGTCATTGCCTCGGTGATGAATCGGGCGAAACTTTTTGGTTAATCTGTATTTATTAATTATTTATACTTATTTATGTCATTTATATATATATATATCTGTAATTATTTCAAAAGTTACATGTACTAGATTTTTCAGTAGTAATTTACTAAGAAGGGGGAAATACATTTATATATTTTGTAAAATACTTGTTTTTTATGGCTTATCAACCTTTTTGGTGTTATTTAAAGCCAAAACATTACGGAGTACTGCTCAATCATTAAGGATACTGGCCAGTTTTCACTTTCTACTATCGACAGAGTCCAAAAGCATCTCTGAGTCCTTGTAGGTAACAAATTATTGCACCCTATAAAACTTTTCTCACAGACGAAACGTCGCGAGTCTTTTGCTACTCTATCGCTATTTTCACAGAAAGTGTTTAGACGAACAACAATAATTAGTTCCACGAGGTTTATCTTCGCTGCTAAAACCCGCCATGCCAAGGCCATTCGTGTTCCTTTGCTGAGATGCAGGCTCGACTCGAGCAGCTTCTTCTAACAAACCGCTGATTTGTGGAACCGACTCCTAAAGGGATGCTTCCCCGATCACTACAATATTCACCTGTTCAAATCTAATGTCAACCGTTATCTTCCTCATATATCCGCATAAACTTGCTCTCTAACTCTCCAACTCGAGTCTACATTATAGTTTTTTTGAAAATTGTATTGAGCACTTTTTCAACAATTTCAATTCTGTCAAAAGTTTGATTTCTTTGAATTGATTATATATATATATATATATATATATATATATATATATATATATATATATATATAATCAATTCAACGAAACCAAAGTTTTAGCTAAATCAAATTTTCTTAAAAGCAAATGCAACCGCCCAGTAAATATGAACTGTCCCTTAAACAGTCAATGTATGACTGATAATGTTGTATACCGAGCTAGCATAAATTCCAGTAACGATGTTAATTTTTATTTTGGTTCCACTGAAAATACTTGGAAATTTCGTTTCTACTATCATCGAACGATTTTAGGTAATATAAAATACACAAAAGGGCACTGATCTCCCCAGATATATCTGGCAATT
>CAHIKZ030004155.1:5590000-5615000 GCA_903632075.3 Acanthosepion pharaonis
ATCGAAAAGATCTCTAATGTGTAGACGTTAGGATAAAAGCAATTGGCGGAGGCATCGGGGGTAAGGGATGGTAGAAAGGAGAAACTCGTAAACACTAAACGGGGAAGACAGAAGAGAGGAGGAAGGAAAGAAGGAGTGAAGATAAGATCAGATGAATCCAACGAAAGAAAAGGTAGGAAAGAAAGAAAGAAAGAAAGAAAGAAAGAAAGAAAGAAAGAAAGAAAGAAAGAAATAGAAAGAAAGCAAGAAAGAAAAAAGAAAAGATAATGAGAAAAAGAGGAGATAAGAAAGAGAGGCAAAAAAGTATCATGTAAAGAAAAACGGAAAGAAGAAAAGAGAGGTAACAAGAAAAAAGAAAGAAGGAAACGAAAAGAAAAAGAAAGATACATTTTTCGGGGAAGAAAAAAGAAAGAAAGAAATAAAGAAAGAACCATGCGAAAAGAAAGAAAGAAAGATGAAAATTTCTTCGTAAAAAAAGGAAGAAAGGTGGAAATATCTTCCATAAATAAATTAAATAGAAAGAAAGAAAGAAAGAAAAATGATTCAGAATTCTTCGAGAAAGAAAGAGAAATAAAAAATTCATAGAGAAAGAAAAATGAAAGAAACGTGAGAACTTAATCTCGAAAAAAAGGAAAGAAAAATTTAAAAAAAATTTAAAGTAAGAAAAAAAGAAAAGAAAAGAAAAGAAGAAAAGCGAAAGATTAAACTTTTTTGAGAAGAAAGAATGAATAAATAAGAAGTATTTTAGAAAGAAAGAAAGAAAGAAAGAAAGAAAGCAAGAAAGAAAGAAAAAATCGAAATTCTTTAGTAAATAAATAAATCTAGATGCAACATGAATAGAAGATATAGTAAAAGAAATCAGTTTTTTTTAATATAATTTAAGGACGTGGCCTTTTCACAGGAGAGCAAATAACTCTTATTATTATCCCGAGTTCGATCCATACTAGACATCAAACTCTTATTGACTTATATAGAATTAAGTTGAACATTTATCAAATGAAAAAAAAGAACGAGTTAAAACTATTTCCCAACAGTCTTTTTTATCACTTTCCCTCGTCATAAATATTTCGCAGGCAACGAAGCAACTGGATCTTGATGGTGTAAATAAACAGTAAGTCTGACAAATCGAATTAAGACTTCGAAAAAAAAAATGAGTGACAAAAAGAAATTTTAGCTAGAAATTCTTCTCGTGAGAAGACAATTCTTTTAGAAAAAATGTAACAAATTCTACAAATAACAAATTATTTTAGAAAGAAATTATGTTATGAACGATCTTCAAGAATGAAAGAATTTAATAAATTCTTCAAGAAAGCAAGGGGAGACATTCTTATAAAAAGTAAGAAACTTGATTTAAAGAGAAAAAAAATGAAAAAATATCGAAAAAAATGTATTAAATTCTTGTAGAAATGAAATAATTCTTTTAGATAAAAAAGGATTCGTCTAGGAAAAGTTGCGAGACTTTTAAAATAAATTAATTGGTTGAGTTTGAAAGAAAATATACAAATCAATTCGAGAAAGAAAGTAAAAATTTCTTCTAGAAGTGAAATAATTCTTTTAGATAAAAAGGGATTCTTCTATGAAAAAAGTCTGAAACTTTAAAAAGAAAGTAATTCATTTAGTAAGAAAGAAAATCTACAATGCAAATCGAGGAGGAATGTGAAAAATTATTCTGGAAAAAAAAAGTAACTTCTTACAAGACATTCTTCCAGAAAGAGAGAAAAACCAAAGTAAGAATGAGTTAATGAATTAAATGAAAGAAAAGGAAAGAAAAAAGTGATAGAAAGACATCTAGAAAGGAAGTAAAACAAACAGAAAACTACATTTATTTGTGTCATAGAAGACAAAACAACGCAAAACGACAATCTTTGGTCAAAAGTATTACTTACCTTCAAAAAGTTTTACTGCATTTCAATAACAAATTATTCCAAAGATGTAAAAAGTTACGAAGCAATCATGATTATGCTACTGGATTCTTTCGTGACTTTGAAAATGAAGATGAAGGAAACAAAAGAAATTGCAATTTGCTTTCAATTTCCAAAAATATCCTTCCAGCACTGAATTCTTTTATTTTCCAAAACTTTCCTTCAACTTCCGTGCACTGTCTTTCTGCTTTACTTTTTCTTTTTTTGTTTTTTTTTTTAACTTCAAATCAGAAACATTTTCTTATTTTTCATTTAGAAAGAATTATCTATCTTTCACAGTATTTTTTTCTATGCTCCTTTACTTTTTAGAAAATGTACTCCAATGCTGTTTTCTTATACATATATATATATATATATACATATATATATATATACAAGAGCATAGATCTACATGCATATATTCATATATGTATATAATAAATATTAAATATATATATATATAAATATATATTTTTGTGTGCGCATACGTTTGAATTCATGTATGCCGAACACATCTGTGCGAAATTTTATACATAGGTATATGTATATATGCTAATTAATTTTTTTTTTCAGGTAGGCTTGTTCACCAATTCTTACGGAGTCACAGGTGTGTGTATGTATGGAGATAAAAAGATCAGCCCAAAATGCCGAATCTTGAAAACATATATACGCACAAATGTAATTTGAAAAGGTAAATCAGTTGGCCGTCAAATATACATATACCTATATATATACCTATATATATATATATATATATATATATATATATATATATATATATATATATATGTATGCACGTAAGAATGTTTCTCTCTCAGTATATATATATATATATATATATATATATATATATAGTTTTGTACAGTTGTATCTGTATATGCGTTACCATACGCCTGCAATGAATGATATATGTTTATAATTTGCGGTATGTTATGAAAGTTTTGCGAAATTGTATTATATAACAATATATATATATATATGCGTATATATATTTAGATTATTCATTTATTTATCTATATAATACTTTTGGGCACTGGACGTTTTAAATTTTTGGAAGGGACGAAATATTTTTCGAACGTTGTTCGAATTCAGAATGTGCTACATCCGTAAATCTCTGCAAACCTTTACTTATATATAGGAGATAGATAAATAAATAAATCGATAGATAGATAAATAAATAGATATTGGTATAAATATAATTGTCTTTGTGTATGGATTATGTATATAAATAAGCATATATTTATTTTATATAATTTACGACCGATATAGATTTGTGTATTTGAATTCAGATTATGATGTTTCAATCGAAATTATACACGCATAGTAATAATAATAATGTGCAAATGGTGCATATGCGTGCAATTAAGCACATGTATTTTAAGTGCAAATATGCATCTATATATATATATATATATATATATATATATATATATATATATATATATATATTAAGTATAAATAAGCATCTCTATATATATATATACATATACATGCAGAGTGGAAGAAATAAATTTAGGAATATTATATATGAAGAGAAAAGTACGCGATCCCACGTTTCAAAATTAAGAAAATGTACATTTATTTTTTTTTTTTTATTTTTACTTTTTGTTTGGAGGATTTTTAAATTTTTATTAAAATTTATATATATTTAAATATCAGTCGATATTTTTTTACTTAGATATTTTTTTGATGTAGATGTAATAGAAACATAATAAAATTGAATACTTTTTAAAAATCCAGGATACATCCTTCTTTGAACGTCTTACTCTCCTATTTGTCTTCCTTACTCTCCTAATGGTCTTTTTATTTATATATTCATTATTGATGTTTTTAACAGACAATTATTTTGGGATATTTTTTTCCCCCTTTTTCAATAGTTTTTTCTTTTTTTTGTCACTCTTCGTCCTTTATTCTGTCATCTTTATCCAAACTTTTTCTCTTGCATCGCTGATATATACAGCTTTGTAAGTATCGACCCGTTTGTCAAGCGAACAATAACAAAACAATTGCAAATACCTGGTGGATCACAACAGCAGTTTACACGTAAGTCTATAACTGAGCACCTATAGATGTTTATGCGCACAAATCACGTGGATATAGATCCATGCATACGAAAAAACGCAAATATACGCGTAAATATATACATATATCTTTGTATATTGATAGAGAAATATATATGTGCGTCTGTCTAATATATATATATTTATTTAGATATCGATGAAGTCTCGCTTATTGTCATAGGTATGTGCTCCTTCGTGAGGTAAGTCAGACAAAAGTTAGAACAGGGTACAATCCCAGCTGTTGTCGAATGATGGTCAGTACGTTGTCCGTGTATTCCGAAGCGCCCAACTGACAGTTGGTTTGGCGTTTGTTGGAGATGTCGCCACTGTGATGGCAATGTAGTGCCTTTGTCACCCACTGATTAACTACTACTTCCCGGTGCTGTTGGTCTCCCGTAGTCTTCCAGGAAGAAAAGGGAGGAAGGTGAGAAGAAAGAAAGAAAGAAAGATTGAATGAAAGAAAGAAAGAAAGAAAGATTGAATGAATGAATGAATGAAAGAAAGAAAGAAAGAAAGAAAGAAAGAAAGAAAGAAAGAAAGAAAGAAGGGGAAAATGTTCGAATACAAGTATTTTTTAGAAAGAAGGAAATTTTTGAAGAAAGAAAAAATTTTGAAGAAAGAAAGAAAAATCAAAACGAAAGAAAAAAGGAAAAACAGAAATAAATTATTCTAAAAAGAAAGAAAGAACGAAAGAAAGAAAGAAAGATTGAATGAATGAATGAAAGAAAGAAAGAAAGAAAGAAGGGGAAAATGTTCGAATACAAGTATTCTTTTTAGAAAGAAGGAAATTTTTGAAGAAAGAAAAAAATTTTGAAGAAAGAAAGAAAATCAAAACGAAAGAAAAAAGGAAAAAGAGAAATAAATTATTCTAGAAAGAAAGAAAGAAAGAAAGAAAGAAAGAAAGAAAGAAAGAAAGAAAGAAAGGTAAAAACGGCGCGGATAAAAGAAAGAGAGAAATATATTCTTAAAGAAAGAAAGTTTCAGAACTGTTCGAAAAAGAGAAAGAAACTGAAAGGAAAGAACAAAAAGAAAGAAAAAAGAAAGAAAAAAGAAAGAAAAAAGAAAGATAAAAGAAAGAGAAGACTATTATTTTAACAGAAATAAAGTTGCTAAAACGAAGAAAATAAAGAAGTAGAAAGAATCTTTTTGAAGAATAATGAAAAGACGTAGAAATAAGAAACTGAAAGAAATGCTATAACAAAATAGAGTTAAATCGCTAAAAAAATACTAGAAAAAAAAAGAAAAAAAGTTCTATTCCGTTGACAGAAACTTCGTTTATATTTTGAACGAACCAACTCCAATCATTTTCATCAACATTCTTTCAGATTTCCCTTTCTGTTTTCTTTCCTTCCTCAATTGCCACCACCTTTTCTCTTCCGCCACAGCAGTCACGTTCTTCTCCTATAGTTTCACGCTTTTTTCTCTCATTTGTCTTACAGATTCCTACTACCACCGCTTCCGCCTTCACGGAATCATCAATCCAAAACAATCCAATGGAAAATCTAACAGTCTTTCTCCATTTGTTAGTCTAAAACAAGCTTATATTTCTCTTCTCTTTCTTGATATATTTTCTTTGAGTTTTTTTGTTTTTTTTTGGTTGTTTGTTGGGTGGTTTTATCGTTTCTCCTAATGAGCAGCCGTCCCAAAATACAAGACTAAATCTATCTATCTATCTATCTATCTATCTATCTATCTATCTATCTATCTATCTATCTATCTATCTCATTCTGTTCATTATCTATCTATCTATCTATCTATCTATCTATCTATCTATCTAGCTCATTCTGTTCATTATCTATCTATCTATCTATCTATCTATCTATCTATCTATCTATCTATGTGTGCACGAGCGTGCGTGTGGGGTATGTGTGCGTATATGCGTGTGTGTGTCTGCATGTGTGTTCCTGCATATGTGTGTGTAAATATATTTTGCTTGATTGTTTTAGTTATCCATCTGTGTAACTGTGAGTGTCTGTTTATGGGTGGGAGATCTCTCTCCCACCTCTCTTTCTGTCTTTCTCTCTCTCCCTCTCTTTCTCTCTTTCTATCTCTCTCTCTCTCTCTCTCTCTCTCTCTCTCTCTATCTATCTATCTATCTATCTATCTGCGTATGTGCGGGTCATGTGTGCGTGCTCCTGCGCGCATGTGTAAACATATTTCGCCGGATTGTTCTAGCTATCTATCTATGTGCGTCTATGAGAGTGAGATAGATCTATCTATCTATCTATCTATCTATCTATCTATCTATCTATCTATCTATCTATCTATGCATGCTGTGTGTACATGTGTGTGCGTGTTGTTCTAGCTATCCATCTGTACCTGTAATATAGATTTATGCATGAGACTATGTTTGCTAAAATATTATCTATTTATCTATCTATCTATCTATCTATCTGTATGTATGCATATATGTCTGTCTGTGTGTTTGTGTGAGTGGATGAGAGCTTACACCTTGTGCGTGTCTATTCATCTATACTTGCTAATATGCGTGCATGTGTGTGTTTATGCTGTAGTCGGTGTTGGCGTAGTTATTTTATGTCCATCAACCGTATGAGGTAGCTATAATTATGGTCTATCTTTTCACAATATGTCAGTCATAAAGTTGTGTATTTGAATAGCAATGACCAGCTGCGTGCAAATGCACGTGCGCGTGCACCGTCTCTTGTCAATGTGGGTGTGTGCATACACGCGTGTGAAACGCTCGGCTAAGAGCAAGGTGCACGTGTTACAGGCTCCCTGCTATACATGTGGGCACCGTTGCGCCAAGGTATGCAAACTGGTTCCACGCTCATCAGCTCAGGTGTAACCATCTACTTCTACTCTTGTTTGCTGTCCGCAACCTGTGTATGTGTGCGCGCGCGCGCGGCATTGTTTTCCGAACATAGAAACGGCTGGGCGTATAGGGGAGGCCCAGTGAAATTTATTGCCGCCTGTTGTAGTCTGTATTTCAGTTGCGCATGTATGTGTGTGTGTGCGTGTGTGTCTGTGTGTGTAAGTATGCGTGGGTGCTTGGGTGCGAGTGTGCGAGCGTGCGTGCGCGTGAGAAGGAAAGTAGCCCATAAACCTTTCTGCACAAATGTGTGTATCGGTGGGACTGTATTTAACGCAGGGAGATGAATTTTTTCCGATATAATTTACAGATTATTATGAATATTTTTGTAGTTATTTACAGATATAAATCAACTTACCTGTTTATAACAACACATCTATCTATCTATCTATCTATCTATCTATCTATCTATCTATCTATCTCATTATGTTCATATCTCTCTCTGTCTTACTGTCTATCTATCCATTTATCACAATCTCTTCATATCTATCTATCTATCTATCTATCTATCTATCTATCTATCTATCTACCACAGTCTCTTCATATCTATCTATCTATCTATCTATCTATCTATCTATCTATCTATCCCTCTCTAACTTTCTCTCTATCTCTCTCTCTCTCTATCTCTATATATATATATATATATATATATATATATATATGCACACTAACAAAGAAGGAATTCAGACTCAAGCCTATCGATCAAGATAATTCGGAAAGATAAGGTTTATAATAAGTAATGTGTAAATTAATATGAACTCAAAATAGATTAAGGTGTCTGCAATGGCCAGGAGCTCGTTTCCGATTATACCTGCCTGTCTACTAGGGTGGCTAGATAATCCCTATTTGCTGACGCCTGCTCAGTCACATTTTTGTTTGTTCTACACCCACAAATCTCACCTGTGGTTCATACTGCAACATTGCTGGGCAGAACTGGGAGAGAGCGCATTATCTGGCGTTATCAGCAGTATGAACAAGGCCTGTATGCTCAAATCCTCGGACACGATGCCCGTAATATCAATCGCTCTCTCTCTCTCTCTCTTTCTCTCTCTCTTTCTCTCTCTCTCTCTTTCTCATTTATATATATATATATATATATATATATATATATATATGCACACTAACAAAGAAGGAATCTCTCTCTGTATATATATATATATATATATATATATATATATAACAAAAATCTTGGTAATCCGTATGGATAATCCAAAGTAGGATGAATGTTAAGTCAGAGCGAATAATTTAATTTAAAAACAGGCCACTTTAAGGCTCCATAGTAATAATTTATTTCACCGGAGAATTTTACGTTTTCTCTGGATCCTCGGACTTTACTTTCAAAGACGAAACAAAAAAAATGAATTTAAAATTTACAACTTTGACGGGCAGTATTAAGCTTATATAAGTTGAATGAGGGGGTGATTAGTCATGGTTTGAGCGACATGGTCGAACTTGGAGAGGGAAGGGAGAGTATAAAATTAATCTTTATATTTCTTTTTATTACAATACTTAATACTGAGGAAGGAGGGGTTAAGGATCAGACATTGATCTATTTAATCGGTCAACTTAACGGAAATGATATGTGAAAAGGCAGAAAGAAGAAAAACGGAGAAGTAAAGAGATAAGTAAAATTCTCTGGTGAAATAAATTATTACTATGGAGCCTTAATGTGGTCTGCCTTTCTTTTAAATTAATATATATATATATATATATATATATATATATATTTGGCGAGCAATCACTATTTTATACAGGTTTCATTGATGACGACTGAGAACTGAGAATGCATTTCGATTAAGCATTTTGCTGCATTTTTGTACGAATGTAAGAAAAATATAATAAAAGATAATACAAGACTTAATCATAGTGCCTTGTCTTTCGCCTTCAATTAAACACACACACAAACATATATATATATATATATATATATATATATATATATATATATATATAGAAATATACATAATATCTTAACTTAATTACACAACTCCGAGTCTTTTGCCGAAGCAATTTTCAAGTGCAGTCATTCAGTTATATATATATATATATATATATATATATATATATATATATATATATATATATATGTATGTATATGTAAGCAAATGTAAATGGATATAGATCCGACAAAATGAAGAAAATTTGGAAAAAACAAACCAAAAATCCTTAAATGCAATTATGTTGTTTAAAATGAATGAAATGTCGACGTCTGACGCTTCGGTTTAATAAACCTTCTTCAAGACAATATTCATTAAAATACAATTCAGTTCAATTTGACAAAGACGATGGACATAAAAAACAAGTCTTATCCAAAACAGATAACTGAAAATTTTTAAAATGATCAGCTTTTTCGTGACAACGTGACCATGCTAAACGGAAAGCTGATTATATATATATATATATATATATATATATATATATATATATATATATATATATAAGAAATATACATAATATCTTAACTTAATTACACAACTCCGAGTCTCATGCCGAAGCAATTTTCAAGTGCAGTCATTCAGTTATATATATATATATATATATATATATATATATATATATCCAAATATGTAGAAAGATAGGAAAGAACACGTTAGGTAAATAATCCGGAGTTCTTTAGTATGTTTGTTTTTATTTTAAAAAAACAGTGATCCATACAAGTAGAGCTTAGATTATAATTATTTAAAAAAATCTGATTCCTTCGCTACATAAAAATTCTCATGTTTTCAAAAACAGACCCAAAAACCTCAATATAATTATTAAAATTAAATTGAATTGAAAAGTATCAAGCTCTGTTTCATCCTCATTTTAAAAATTTTGAAAATTTAAATTTTCGAAACATGAGAATTTTATGTAAAGGAAGGAATCAGATTTTTTAAAATAATTATATATATATATATATATATATATATATATATATATATATATATATTTCACCCGAAATAAGGTAATAATGGTAGTAGAAAGCGGGAGTTACAGGAAGTGAAAGGGAATGAGAAGACTTTAGTGAGGTGAAGTGATGAAAAGGACAATGAAGGAACAGTGAAATAAAGACTTTTACGCTGCCTTTTAATTTTCAAACTATTATAAGTGGCAGATATGTACGAAATCGAACGATTGTTTCACCAGTGAGAAATGCAAGAAAAAGAACTCTTCGAATATAACTGACGGTTGCATCTAACTAGTTCAACTGTTAAAACTGTGAGACCAAGTTTCTAGTCTTGCATCATGTTTAAATTTACGCAATCGAGGCACTAAAGAGAACAGCTCATCAGATGAATTGCCATGAAAATATTTGTAAAAAAAAGGCAAGCGGTAGCCACGTCACGACGGTGGGCATTTGACTGAAGTCGAGATGCTAGGTCAGGATCTATTATATTACAAACCCTTCTTTGAATTTTGGCAAAGAATCTCGAGAGATATAGTATAAGCACCAGACCAAATATAGCAGCAATATCCGATGCATAGACGAATGGTAAATTAAGAAATGTGCAAAAAGGATATTGACATGAAGAATAGCAAGGAAAGTTAATCCATATATGTTTCTTTAAGAATTTATATTAAGCCAATGAAAGAAAAAAAAAGTCAAAATAATAAATTAATAAACGGAGATATAACCTGCAAATTTATAGAACTTTACAATACACACAGACAGAACAATCGAAGTTAATTGTCCAAACATCGTGTTTCGAGACTGCAAATACAAAATGTGCCTTCTTACAGATATGGCAGTCCCTGCAGACTGAAATATGTCTTTGAAGTTCGAAAGATGGCAGGTGGTGACATCAATAATTCCAGTTCTTGTTGGAAACCTCGGATTGATTGGAAGAGGTACCAAAAGAAGGGATTCCTGCTAGTCCTTGCCTAAAAGAAATGCAAAAAAAAAAAGTCCATACTTTACAAAGGGTAAAATATGTGTGATTTTTATTTATTCATTTTTTGTTTTAAACTACTCAGTGGAAAGTGTCATGATGCCATTTCTGACCTTAGGTCTCTGGTCGGGACCCGGAGAATATTGATTATACACTAGAAATGAAAGGAAATAAATAAATAATTATAATTGTATTATTAGACAAAATAGAAGCATGACGAGAAAACCGTTAAATATATACTGTTTGGCGTGCATGTATATATATATATATATATATATATATATATATATATAGAGAGAGAGAGAGAGGAGGGTGTAGATAGCGCATATATATATATATATATATATATATATGCATGTATATACTAATATATTTGGGCAGTAAGAATTTATCCAAATATGCTTTGTTAAATTTAACCGATAAGATCAGTCTATTTTATTTTTATTGCAGTTTTCCAATTTTCGAATAAGCTGTTGTATATCAATTTTGTAACTAAATTGTTGAATGTTTCTGTTTTTTTTTCTGTTTTTTTCAAGTATTTTTGACCGTCTCATTAGTTATCCAGAACAAGGTTTTTTCAATATTATTAGTAAGAAATATCTTGCTACATTTTGACTATAGTAGGCTGGGGGAAAAGTTCGTTCCGTTCATAAAGTAATTTTTTGACTTAATAAGCCAATGAAATTTTTGTCCACCTGAACACACACACACACACACACACACACACACACATATATATATATATATATATATATATATATATATATATATATATATATATATATATAGTGATAAATTAAGAAAACACCTTTAAAATCCATATCAATTATAATTTATTTCATGAATATTATGTTCAGACAGATGTTTTCTTACTCTTGGAATAATCTAACAATTACAAATTCGTATTATATATATATATATATATATATATATATATATATAATAATAAAAGTAAGAACAGTAAGATATATATTCTTATTGATATTTTTATTTTTACAAAACAGTACTAAATGTAAATTTACAGTGCATAAATATTATAAATTAACTGATTTAAATTTGCGAAGAGACCATATTGTAAATCAGTTAATTTTTAATATTATATGTGTTTGTGTGTGTGTTAAAGTTCTCAGAATACATCTGTAGAGAAGACAAACTGAATAAAATAGAGAATCCAAATATATATATATATATATATATATATATATATATATATATATATATATAGATAGATAGATAGATAGATAGATAGAGTTAACGACGAAATATTTTGAATATTTTTATCCATTTCTCAGAATCTAATCCCCGTATGATGCCAGATTTTTATATGTTAATAAGCTCAAAGAAAGAAATATTAAACTCGATTTTCAGAAGAATACATTGAATATAACAAATATTACAGGCGAATTATTCAAAATAGGAAAAGAGAAAATTATTCGTACAGCACAAAATATCGCTTAAAAATGATTGATTCGTGTAAGTATAAGTAATTTACATAATTATTTTATCGGTGAAGCTTTCTAGAGTATTTATTCAGTAGAATATTTGTGATAATTCTAGCAAAAAAGCATCATGTGGTGCACAGAGTGTCACCATTGTTATTCTTACGCTAACACGATGGGGAAGACAAAGGAACTTAGCGTTGACTTGAGACAGAGAATTATTAACTTCCACAAGTCGGGAAATAGTTACAGCGCTATTTCAAACCGGCCACGACAAACCCCTCTTCACAAACCATATAGCATTGTTGCTTGATATTTTTTTTTCGCCAAAACGTTCTTAGACAAGGAAAAATGCTTTTGGGAACTAGCACTATGGAGAGATAAAATGAAAATTGAACTTTTTGGACATAATGATGTACAGAAGATTTGGCGCAAGAAATATGAGGTTTTCCTCCCAAAGAAGACACTGGTAACATTAAAACATTGTTTTAGCTCAAGGGGGAACTGGTCAATTAATTGCAATAAGAGGGAGAATGAAAGCTGCAGACTATATCAAAATACTGGATGAAAATCTACAACTGTCACCGCAAAAACATCATATAAGTCGCAAATTTACTTTCCAGCAAGATAATGATCTCAAACTTCAGAAAAATAAGATTACAGTTCTGTCATGGCTTTCAATTAGTCCTGACTTTAATCCTATTGAGAATCTATGGGAAGAAATAAAACTTCGAATAAATCGTCAGGCACCAAAAAAACTTCAGGAATTAGAACGCGTAACTATTGAAGAATGGAAGAAAATCCTAGAAAAGACTTGATCAAATCTCATCAAAAATTTTGGAAAACGATTGCAGCAAGTTATAAAGATGAGAGGCCATGATGTTGACTATTAATGTGACAATTGTCCATTTTTTTCTATTTTTCATACTGTATGAATAATTTTGTCTTTTCCTGTTTTTCATAATTAACATGTCAAATTTGTTGAATTTAACTTATTCTGAAAATAGAGTTGTATAATATTTTTTTGTGTGTGTGCGTGCGTGTGCTTATTAATATATATATAAAATAGCAACGTACGGGTATTGGATTCAGAGAAATAGATAAAAATATCCAAAATAATTTCGTCGTTGACTGTAGATAGATAGATAGATAGATAGATAGATAGATAGATAGATAATGAATAAGTTTAGATAGATAGATAGATAGATAGATAGATAGATAGATAGATAGATAGATAGATACGAACAGAAAGAGATAGATAGATAGATAGATAGATAGATAGATAGATAGATAGATAGATATTGCGACAGTTTTAAATAATGGCGCTGGAAATCATTTTCTAAAAGATGAGATAGTTTACGATTGATGGCATTAAATTTTTTAAAAAGATGAGAATTCTCGAATCTGTCTTTCTTTTTTAGCTTAGAAAAGTATCTATTGTTTGAAAGACTTAATAATTGATTTTCGTACTTGTTTTGAGCGGGTCATTTATATTAAGGGGATTAACTGAGTCGATGCCCTATGTGTTTTTCGTAATCCCCAGGGTCAGAACAGAAAGGTATAATGCGCAAACACTGGCAATGGATTATTGGTTTTCAAGTTGGTCGAGTGGCATCTGATAAAATTTAAGTAACAATGGACATCTGTAGGTTTGGTTTGTAGCAATGGGGAGATGTGTTTGCCGCTAAGACGTACCAGTAAATCCAGGAATGAAAATGAAGTAGCCTAATATTCTATTGGGAATTTGATAATTTGAAAGCTATTGATATATTGTTTGAAATCATTTAAGAAGGTACGCACCATGTGTCCATTTTAAGAAAATATAATCTTTCTATCTATCGTAGAGGAGAGATTTTAGGTGGTAACTACGAAATATATTTTGTTCCAGAGTGTGCGCAAATATGTTCAGGTTGCCGGGGTCTATTTTTGTTCACATCACTGAGACACAGATCAGGAAGAAATTGCGGATGTTGTGCTCATGATTACTATTATAGGGGATTTATAACTGAGTAAATAATTATAACTTCCCTAACCTCGTTTCCCCTTGTGAGGGGTGGTTAATTAATTTGAACCTTTTAAAACCCTTTATTCTACATTCAACATCATCACTTGATAAGACACCAGAGGTGTTGAAACAAAATGGCTATTTTTGTAGTGATTTTTATAATATATTTATGTTAAAATTTTCGAATAAAAATTATATATATATATATATATATATATATATATATATATATATATATATATATATATATATATACTATTCGTAAAATGAGAAACAGCAAAACGTTGAAACAGCAAAACGGGTATTATTTATTATCTGGTTGTGATGTCTTGTTGGAGAAAAGAGAGACAGCAATACTGAATGAAATTGTGAGCTTGAGGTCAAAATGTAGATTAAATATGGATCAGAATTATAAGATAAATAATAAGCAAGGTGTATATAGTATTTCTCGTATATATATATATATATATATATATATATATATATATAGATAGATAGATATATATATAGATATATATATTTTTTTTATAGATGTGTGTAATCAGTGTCTAGATAATTTAGTGTTGTCTTACATCGAATTTTGTTGAGTGCTAAAAGATAAATGTTACTATTATGGCCTGACATAGGAAAAGGAGGTGAAATTTTCGTCGACGCACGTATTAACAACCTGTCCCTGTGAACTGCTTGTTCGATAGTGAGAATGTTACGTGTTTGTGTAAAGAAGAATGGGGACGATTCTCATTGGTTTAGAATGAGTGAATTAATGATAATCATAATTATTATAATTATTTAATTATATTTTTTTTTTTTTTGACACTATCATTAATTTTTATTTATTTATTTTTATGGACACAACACTATGACTTACTGCGTTTATGTTTGTGGTACGCAAATAAATACAACAGATATGTATTCGAAGGGTTCCATCGAGGTATGTGCATTCTTTGAGTAGATATTAGACCTTTACTTTAACATGACTGTTTCAGGTGGTATAATTGGTAAGGGCGTGCTTCGGCTATAAGAGTTGTTTACCTGGTTGATTGATTGATTTGTTTGTTTAACGGCATATCAACTCCTCATGAATTATTCAATGCCAAAATTTAATTTTCTTGGGAACGTTGAAGTATTAAAAATATGACATATGTTATTCTGCTTTCACAATTGAATACATGGTAGATGATACTCAGCTTTTGTGCATATATATGTTTGTGTTGACATAATTACTGGGAAATAGCGTTGTATGTATTTTATGCTGTAGTTTTGTAGACGTTATATTTTAGAATAAAGTTTGATTTAAGAAATAGTAGGATATTATATGGATTAATATCACGAGAGTGTTCTTCCATGTTGCTTGGCAGATTCCGTTTCGCTGTACATCAACTTCTATAGGTTATTTAATACCGAAATCTAAATGTTTTGAACCATTTTATGGCTTCAACTGAGTATATTTTGAACATAATTGTATGCATTCTACAGCAGATAAAATGTATTTTGGTCATTTTGCTATAAAACATTTGAATCAAAGGTCCGAAGTCATGAACCATTGCATCCATACAAAAAATTCCTCTTAATTTTATATGAGGCTGGATGAAAAGTATATACATTTCAATTACACCCCTCCACCGATATATTTTGAATAAGCTTTTTCTCCTCCTCCTCCTACTTCTTCTTCTTCCCCTTCGTATCCTCCTCCTCTTCCTATCATACACAACGTCGTGCGTTTGTTTATTTATTTTTAAATACTTGTAAATACCAACATTTCTACTATAAAATGTATTACTGGTAATCTTGCTTTGAAAATGCATTGTTGGTCATTTTTCTATAAAAATGGATTTTTATACCTTGATAGTATTTTGTTTTTGTTTGGGGGTTTTACTATTTGCCCATGGATGGGGTCCTAACAGTTACTGCCCCCTCCCCCGGATTTTGGTGGACGTTGGAACAACAGCAATTAAGAGGTGGTTTCACGTTTCGCGCGATCAGATGTCTTGCTGCCCGATGTAGTTTATCGTCATATCCAGGTGTAGGTTTATCTTGTGAAGAAAAGTGATAGAGATTCAATTATTGCCGGTTGGTGGCATTTCATTCTTTAGTCAGGTTTCTCGATCTTGGCTGGTTGATATTAATTTCACTGTTTAAGAAAACAAAAATCAAGGATGTAAACTCAAACACGTGATTACACTAATAATAACGTTTTTTGCAATAGATAAATAATGGCGGACTCAAAAACACACACACTCTCTCTCTCTCTCTCTCTCTATATATATATATATATATATATATAAAGAAAGTAATATATATATATATATATATATATATATATATATATATATATATATATATATATATATATATAAAGAAAAAAGAACAGTAAGATATATAATCCAGTGTTCTTATAGATATTTTTATTTTTACAAAATTGTGCTCAATGTAAATTTACAGAGTATTAATATTATAAATTAATTGATTTGAAATATGCCTTTTTTTCGCTACGCAGTTCCAACCACGTTTCAAAAATGGAAGCTGGAAGCTTCGAATTTAAATTTGTAATTAAATTAAAGGCATTAGTTCCATTTCCTTCTCAAGCGAATTTTGGAGTAACTTTTAAAATTACTGGGTTTTAAAGACAGCAAAAATCATAATTCACGTTTCCTAGGATACAGAGAAATTCATTTCAACCAGACAAGGGGTGTCTGAGTGTTCATTATGTCTGTATTTTGATGCATCAGTTATTAGTTACGTTTTGGTAGGGGGGGGGATATATTTTCAATGAAATCTGACATCTGTTAAATGCATGTCGTCTGGATTTTTTTTAGGTTTTATTGTTATCGGCAAAAATTTTTACGGCATTTTTTTCCATTTGTATATTTAAAGATTTGGGGGTGGGGTTAGGTTAGAATACGTTTTATTTAACTACGATTTGAAAAATATTTTCACTTTTAATTTTTAATATACTATATTTCTTTTAAAAACAAGTAAATGTATTAGAATCACTTACAGTATGTAGAATTATTTTCACATCAATGTATGTATATTACTAGGTCACAATTTTTTTTCATAAAATTTATATTTAAATATTATTTAAGTAAAATTTATGACAATGACGGCAAAATAGCTAATTAATTTCACTGATTTAGTAAACTTTTATTTTTTATATAAACCTAGTAATATATTGTTTCTCATGTAAATACAAAGGACATGGGTC
This sequence comes from Acanthosepion pharaonis, assembly GCA_903632075.3. Taxonomy (NCBI): domain Eukaryota; kingdom Metazoa; phylum Mollusca; class Cephalopoda; order Sepiida; family Sepiidae; genus Acanthosepion; species Acanthosepion pharaonis. The sequence continues at coordinate 5,607,310 of CAHIKZ030004155.1, forward strand.
ATTCAATGGCTTTATCTAGCTTTTCATATTAATTTCATTTTAGTGTAGGTGTTTTATTGGATTCTTTTAAGTGCTTGTACTATTTGAGGGAGGTCTTTAGGTTAGTATACGTTTTATATATATATATATATATATATATATATATATATATATATATATATATCAAATACAGAAAAGGTTAATGGTCAAAGTTGAATTAGACCAGAAAACAGTAGTATTAAAAAGTGCTCAATATACGTGTGAAAAATAAAAATAAAAATTTAAGATGTAGAGCTTTTAAATATAAAAAAATTAGGTGATCAGTCGATTCCGCTGTTTTGGTTTCAACATTTCGCTATCGTCAGGCGGTTTTTGTATCAATTGATTTCCCAACGCTTTATTTTTTTTTAAATATATTAATGAACGGTTTATTATTTAAAAAAACAAAACATAAATAAACAATCGCACGACGTTGGGTATGATAGGAAAGGAGGAGGAGGATGAGAAGAAGAAGAAGAAGAAGAAGAAGAAGAAGAAGAAGAAGAAGAAGAAGAAGAAGAAGAAGGAAGAGGAGGGGGAGGAGGTGAAAGAGGAGGAAGAGGAGAAGGAGGAAAGAAACGGTATTCTAAATGTATCGATGGGTGTTAATTGAAATGTTTATATTTTTTTATCCAGCCTCATATGAAATGAAGACATTTTTTGTATGGATGCAATAGTTCATGACTTCAAACCTTTGATTCAAATGGTTTTTTTGATCTGTAAATATCATTATTGCTAACTTTTCATGTTGGCAGATGTTGCAAATGTTACTATGGTTTAATTTTTTAAAAAAAAGCGAAACCTTACAACAGGTTTCGCTTTTTTTTTTAAATTAAAGTTTATAGCTGGTCTTTGTATTTTTCTTTTAATTTCCACACATGTTTAGCGAGTCTTGTAGAGTTCTTAAGACATTCCAGCTTGAATGAAGAACTGTGATTGTACCATCGTCCTTTGAAACTACCTCTAGTACATCCTATGTATGTTTTGTTCTGGCCATCTGTATCTATTACTTCTGCTTTATAAATTACTGTTTCGGTTTTGCAATATATATATATATATATATATATATATATATATATATATATATATATATATATATACAAGTAAAAAGCTTTGTCCTTAACTGATTTAAGTTACCTTCAGTATCTTAAATCCATAGTTTTGTAAATCGAACATCTGGTAATCACCCCGTCAGAGGCTATCAGCAGTTTATACTTCTAAAGTTTTCTTTTTTATATGTTTTCCTTTTTTTATATATGCACTTTTCATTGGTGTTCTTATAGCATATGTGTACGCGCGAGCATGTGTGTGTGTGCGTTGTTGCGCGTACGCCTATGCGCTCGCCTTCCTGTATGTGCGTACGTGTAGAATGTCGTGTTTATTTGTCCTTTCAGTCTTTTTTTTCAATTTATACTCACTCTTTGAACTTTTTTTCTCTCTTTCAGTTGTAGCTATTTTGACTTCTGGTTTTCAAGATATATACTTGATATATATATATATATATATATATATATATATATATATATATATATTCTCATTCCTTCACATTGTGTCATAGTGGCTTTATTGCATTGCTTGGGGTGAACTGATATATATATATATATATATATATATATATAATTATTTATTTTTAAAAATTTATGACATAAATTTGTTATAAAATCACTACAAAAATAGCCATTTTGTTTCAACACTCTCGGTGTCTTATCAAGTGATGATGTTGAATGTAAAATAAATGGTTTTAAAAAAATATGTATATATATATCAGTTCACCCCAAGCAATGCAATAAAGCCACTATGACACAATGTGAAGGAATGAGAATAATAAAAGAACAAGAATTAACAAGACAGTAGATAACGATTTACATTGCATTTACATTTGTGAAGATCAAAGTTGGATGTAATATAAAGTTATATATATATATGAGATAAGCTGGAACGATCTCAGCCTGACCAAAATGCCTGTCCTAAAAATATCTGATGTTTAGTCATCTAGTAAACATTCTAGAAATCGGGAGCGTCAATAATGTTTCGACACTTACTCGTTAATTAAATCTTCATCAGTGAATGAGATATGATATTGAAACCTGTTAGATTGATAAACGTTTTTAATTCGTTCTTTGTTAATAGACACTTTTTATCTGTACTCCCCTACATGTTGTCGGTGTTCTTGTCAATATTAATATAAAAAAAATTACCAACGATATATCTCTGAAGAAGGATTGTCCGAAAGTTTCCTTAGAGGCTTTTTTTAATATGTCAAAGTGGCTACTGAGATCAACACGAGCGGCAACAATCTGTTTCATGCTTGAACGCAAGACCATCATGGTCTAAATAGTTTTATACACGCATATGCTCTATCAGTCATATCATTCTTAATAACCCATAAATATAGCACTCCTTAAAACTATATTTGTTTTATATATATGCGTGTGTGCATGTATATGTGTGTGTGTGTAACACGCGGTCCGAAAATAATTAAAATAATTGGAAATCTCTTTTTAAATTCATTTTCTACGGACAAGTAGTCGGTAAATTTTCGCTGCAATGGCTAATAAAGGTAGTCAATACAGGCGATAAGTTTTGTGTGATTTAATGGTACAAGAAGAATCTTTCCCCTGGTGAAAAGATATGGTAAATTTATTTTCAGCAAGGAGCAGAGACAATTCAACTTTAGTATATTAATCCCAAGAAGGCCGTGTAAGCTAACAGAAAAAAACCCAAAAAAAACCTAATGATCGTGAAAAGAATGAAGATTTCTGCTTACATGAAAGTCAGAGGTACTTACGGTACGTAGAAACATAAACTATATATATATATATATATATATATTTAGATAACTAGACTCGTTTCGAAAAACCCTCGAATTTTTGATTTGCTAATCAAATCAATCTCGAGGAAAAAAAAGGTTTAAAAAAAAAGAAAGAGCTACAAACATGAACTTCTGCCGACAAAAAAATCGCACAGATGCAGGTCTGAAGCCCAAAGAAAAAACCCCGATACGAGTAAACAACTAACTAACAAAAGAGCTCAATACAACCGTAGAGCAGACCTAGATACACCTAGTGAGCCAGACAAACTTTTTATCTGTACTCCTCTACATGTTGTCGGTGTTCTTGTCAATATTAATATAAAAAAATTTAAAGAAAAAAAAAAACAGAGCATTTACAACAGGTTTGTCTGGCTCACTAGGTATATATATATATATATATATATATATATATGCAATTATTATTTTGTTTGTTTTTTTTTCTGTATATTTTCTTCATACTGTCGGATTTATATCCATATATTTGCTTACAGATATATATATATATATATATATATATATATATATATATATATATATATATATCAAGGAATTAATGGATTTTTTAATATTCCCATTTATTTATTATTAATTTAAATGACCTCAGGGTTTAAGAGAGATGCAAGAATTATGAAGATCTTGAAAAGACAGGAATCTATGGGAAGCCATGATCGCCAACGTCTTGAAGGGATACAATACATAGAAGATTGTGTCGTACATCTTCAGCGAATCAAATAGACAAATTAATTGAAGAGGTACTGTATCGTGCCAGACAATTTATCCTCGTCAGAATCCATCTTGCTCATTTATAAATCTACCATTCTTCCGTTCATTGAACAGTGTTACCATATCTGACCTGGTACCACTCTTCTGTTCATTGAATGGTATTTCCATATCTGACCTGGTGCTCCTGTTATAGATCTCGATAGTCTTGAAAAATCCGAAGAAGTGTCCATAATATAATCGATCCTGACCTGGCATTTCAAGTTTTTCTACAAATATTTCCACGGCAACTGCTCGGATGTGCTTTTTTTACCAAGATTGTTTCGTGTCATTTTTAGACTCTCAAAATTTTATTTCTCAAAGTTCCCAGCATGCATCTGACTGTTTTGTCTATAAATTTGTGGAAGGGGACTTTTTTGTAATCATTCACATACGGACTGTAACCAAAAACATCGAATCAATTGCTGCAAGGAAATCTTTCTAGTCAGAATTCATCTTGCGCATTTATAAATCTACCATTCGTCTGTTCATTGAACAGTGTTACCATATCTGACCTGGTACCTTCTGTTAGAGATCTAGATATTTTCCACAAAATCCAAAGAAGGAATTTTCTCTCCAACGTGACATGATTTCCTCTTTCTTTTCTACAAATACTTTCGTGGCGATTATAGATCGATTGCATAAACTTAAGCGTACTATTAAACTGCCCGGTTACAATGGCTCTGATCGGGCTGCTTCGAGCAGCGTAGAAGCACCATTTGCTGTTTTCTTCAGATCCAACCTGACCCAGGATGGTAGCACCTGTTACTGTCCCAGCTATGGGTAAATAGTTACCCGCAAACTGGGTTCAAATCACCATGAAAGTGTAATAGATTTTTATATTAAAAATACCAGAAATAGATTTTTGACGAAAAAAAAAGAGAAAAAGAAAAATATATGACCAGCAATACATTTGACACACAATAAAAACACTCTTTACAACAGTACGCCAATAGAACCTGATCTACAATCTGATTTCTTGCAAATAATGCATATTCTATTCATAAAAACATATCCTAAAAATCTTGCCGACATTACCGTATTTGAAATCACATAAGGAACACTATTTTTTTAGTAAAAAAATCTTTTAAAATTCCCCTGCGTCTTATATGCCATATATAAGTTTAAAATTCGCGCTAGTCGGCCGAAATTAGCTACCAGACAACTCTTATTAGCTTAGACATTAGAGTAACTTCCATATACCTGTTGTCATTATTTAAAAGGCAATTATGCAGATTAAAAGTGTTATCATTGATAATATTCATTATATTAATGTTGAAACTTGACTAATGCATGGAATAATAATGCAACACAAAATGTACTTAGAACAAAATGTATTGAAACAAGAAAGTGTACACAATATTTACATATAGTCTTTTGTATAATCCTGGTAAGACCGTTCCTGGAGAATGTGTTGACTGAGTCGCAGTCGGGCAGAGTCTCTGGTTGAATCTCTTGATTCCTGTATTTATCTATCCACCCACGAGGATAAAATGTGGCACAAGGCCGGTTTAAAGTGGGTATCTCCGAGCCGGTAGGCTCGGCCAAAAATATGGCCTTTCTGAACCCGCCTAGACGGGTTCAAGGCCTGTCTACCACCCCGGACGAAACCCTGCCTCTCGGCAAAGCCTTGTCTGGGTCCCTCACTGCAAAATGCAGAGAGTTCGACTGAGAGTGAATCTCTTGATTCCCCCCTCTCTTCCCGGTACCAACCATATTTATATGGTCAGTACTCCACTATGCAAATTAGGTGGACCCTACCACAACAATTAATTTCATCAAATTTAATATTAGTATTTTGTTTCACTAAAATTATGTGTAATAAATTCAAATTATATTTTTCTTACGATTATTCCCGGTTGTAATGAAATTTTTATATCCTAATTATTCCACTAAGACGTTTACAAGACGCAACTTGTACAGATCATATAAAGGAAGATTTTTGACTGAATTTTAATGGTAAATGGACTGTTTTTGCTCAATTGTAATAATGGCTTCATTTTTATTTTGTTTTCTGACCTTTGGATATAAGAAAGTTTTTATAGGCTCGTGTTCTTTTTTTTCCTATTATTTTTCGCTTAATGTAATCATGGCTTGTTTAACCAAAATAATACCTCATAAATATAGCCTAGGCTTTACTATTTACTAATAATTATTAGTTTTTACTTGATTTGCCCTGCTGAAATTGGGTTGCCATCAAATACGGTAAATATACCATTGAGGTTGATATGCCATAAGACAAAATAAACCAATCATAAAACTACTAGAGTGCATATTACATCTCATCGTTTTGATGTTGAAATGGCTAAATGTAACCATAAGTTTTATTCGAAGAGTTTCTTTCCTTGCACTTCTCACCTGTGAAACTCTGTTCCTATTTCTTGCTTCCTGCCACCTATAATCTTCAAAAAATAAAAATCTTTCGACAATCGCCATCTTTTGTCTTCTGAAACCCTGTTATTTTTTTATTATCTTTCACTCAGTTGCCCTTTGTATCTTATTGTCATTAACACTTTACTTGAGGTGAAATGATAAAAAAATTCCTGAGATGGATAAAAAAAATCACTTTATAAAGGAAACAGAGAGAGAAAGAGAGAGAGAAGGAGAGAGTAGAAAGTGATATGAAACGTTAACACATTTATGGAAGTATATTTATTAGAAAATTAACTCCAACAGAAGTATTAATATTGTATTTCATCACCTGTGCAAGATTCAAAGAATGTGTTGACAGCGATTGTGAACAGGTGGCGACTGTGTGAAATGTTAATGCCAAATTTGCTTTTAAAAAAATAAGTATTCGTATCGAAGCGTTAACATTTTTTGAATCGTCAAATATATGATATGAGATAACGATATATATTTATATATAGCAAAAACAGGATTGAGGAAGTTATAAGATAAAATGGAGAAAAAAGTTTATTTGTGACGTGTTTCATCCGTTTGGACTTCATCGGACTACGTCTGTTGACGTTGTTGTGAATGCACATGAGCACGAGAGACGCTGGTAGTTTCAAAATGTTTTAAAGAATTTTTTGAAACATTTTTTGCAATCTCGCCAAATTCGTTAATATTCTTTTACTTTTTTCTTTCCGTCATCTTTGCTCCTACACTGTGAAAACAGAAAATGTGTCAAGAATGGTGACACGTTGTGAGAAGCTCGATGTAAATTTGCTATGGCTGAATTAGCGATTAAACACTTTTCTAGACATTTTCGTCAGTGAATTATTTTATCTTTTCATTGGAGTAGCATTTTTAAGTCAAAACTGTGGTCAATTTATTTACGGTGGATAACCAATGCGTTTTTTGTGTTGTTTTTGTAAAATATTTCTTTTGTGTTCATATAGTCATTTTTTAAAAAACTTCTTGAGGTTTTACCAATATATTTTTCTGACAATTATTGCAGTTGATAGAGTAAATTCCTCCTTCAAGTCTTGGTTTCTTGTTTTGTATTGATTAATCATTTTATCCTTTCAGACGTCGTTGTGACAAATTTTATGTTGCGTTCATATAAATTCTTTTCAGTTATGGTTTTGATAGAGTCAGTAGATAGAACAATATATTTTTTGATTCGTTGACTTTGTCAAGTAGGGCCGCTTTTCTATTTTGGAATATTTTATGAGGCTTTTGTTTCGCATTGAATATGAAATAGGGTATGGAGAAGCTTGAATATTTTCAATGTATTTCTTCTCTTCGTATAAATATTGTGGGCTGCACATTCTGAGTGCTCTTAAGTAGACTCTGATGATTATTCCGGATGTTATTTTGTTGCCATGATGGGAATAGAAATTCATTAGATCTTTTTATTTGTTTATTTTCGCTGAATACTAAATTTTAAGCTGCTGTTAAAGCGGGTAGTCTCTACACTTATCTTGAAAAAGTTCTTCAGACTAGTCATTTTGATAAAATCGTTGGTCACCAGAGTCGGTTAGGATATATTTTACATTATATTCCCCCTTGACATGCTTTGTATTCAGAAGTACGTTCATTTTTAGAAGAAATAAGTGAGTGATTTGGGTGTGTGCTATCCTGATTCTTGATAGTAATTCTTCATTCTTCCGAGAAAGTCTGAGACCATGATGACTTTCTCCTATAATGAGTTTTA
>CAHIKZ030004155.1:5620000-5650000 GCA_903632075.3 Acanthosepion pharaonis
TAGCTAGTCACCCTGTCGACAACTCTATCACACTCTACCTCTTACTTTCTCCAAGAAACGATACTATTCCAACTATTGTTGCTTCCTAGGAAATAAAAAGCGAGTAAAAAGAAATTTAATGAAAACTGTCCGTCAGTGATTTACTGTATGATGCAGCGTTGGGGCCTGAAGAATTGCCTATAGACCACAGGAATCTAAAACCGATGCGAAAAGCAACATATCCTGCAAGTAACTTGCATTCGTGGTCATTGATTTCACTCTCCTCCTTGGCTGTTGACTTTGATTTATAAAGCCCCTTTTATGTGCCGTGTCCGTAAGCGACCATGGCTGTACATATTCTTCTCCACCTAATGCTGTATTAACACCACTCTTGCTGCTAAAGAGCCCTATCTACAGTGAAGTAGATGACTGTTAACCCTGCAAGAAGTTTCATCCAGCTTTTTACAAGTGCAGATAAAGTGAAATTATTCATGTATTCAAATTTTGTATGGCGATATTAACCGTCTTTGTACTAAATTTATACAAATATGGTTAATTTAGTCATAGAACTATAAAAACATACTTGTATATTCTGCAATTAGAGTAGCAACCTTGCTATAAAGTCAGCCATGTTGATGAGTGGGCAGATCTTCTTGCTGGTAAATTCGTTAATGTTGTAAGATTCGTCCTTATTATGCACTTACATCAAAATTCTTGGGATCATATTTTCCACTGTCGTTAAGTAGATTGATTATATTGAAACAACTGATGGTTTATTGTGAGGTAAGTTGGTTCAAGATGTCGTGTCAGACAATTTTTCTTTCCAGAATCTATCTAGCATATTTATAAGGTCAAGACTGAAAATAAAAAAAATATCCTTGAAGCTTTAATTTTAGTTTTAATTTCGGGCAATAGATGAAATTTAATATTCCTGATATGCTTTTCTAATTGAAACATAGTAAAATTATAAATATGTTAGTACATGTTTCGGAATATTACTGCCACATAGGGATTGGTGCTCCTCAGAATCCATCTTGCACATTTATAAATCTACCTTTGGATCGTGGTTTGAATATTGCTTGCTATATCATGTCGAGTGTTCCTACTATATTAATTTCCTTAAATAATATTTTAAAAAAAACGCGTAGATGGTAATATACATACTTATATTTGATATGTAAGAATAATTTTCAAATAAGTTAAGTAATTCTATTACATTTATTTTAAAAGTAAAAATAATAAAATAATATTTTAAAATTGTAGTTCAATACAACGTATTCTAATCCCAAAACCCCTTTTAGAAAGAATCTGTATGTATACAAGTACGAATTTAACGAATAAAATGCCGAAAAACCTTTGGTTGTAGATAAAAATAAAAAAAACAAAAAACAAAACAAAAAAAAAAACAGACGCCATGCGTTGAACATTTGTCATAATTGTTTGAAAAAAGCACCCTTACTATACTACCTAGACTAATTTTCGAACGTAACTCATAATTGATACAATAATAGTTAATAAAAAAGAACACACTACCGCCCCTGTCTAAATTATTGGATTTCTCTGTATTTTCGGAAACAAAAATTATGAATGGATGCGCTTTTAAAACTCAGTAAATTTTAAGAATAAGTTATTCCAAAATTCGGTTGAAGATGAAATAGAACTAATGCTTTTAATTTAATTGTATAATTGAATTTGAAGTTTTTAGTTTCTATTTTTAAAATATGCTAATTCCTGTGTAGCGATGAAACCATATTTTTAAATCAATTAATTCATAATATTTATGCTCTGTAAATTTACATTGAGCACTTTTTTGTAAAAATAAATTATTAATAAGAACACCATATTATATATCTTACTGTTCTTTTTTTTTTACTATAATATATATATATATATATATATATATATATATATATATATATATATATATATATATTTTGATAAAATCCAAAGTTATTCCTGTCCTGGTATCGCGTGTTAACCAGCGTTCAATCTATCACTGTGATATATAGTAGCCCCCACCTGCATGAGACACAAAGCCGAGTTTAACGTGGGTCATCCGAGCCCGTAGGATCGGCCAAAAATCCCGGCAGAACCTGCATAAAACTGGTTCAGGCCAGTCTGCCTCCCCGGACGAAACTCTGTCCTTCGGCACAGTCTTGTCCGTTTTCGTCTCTGCCCAAGGCAGAGAGTTTGACAGGAGTTGCGAACACTCACAGCCTCAGTAGAACAGTCTATATCACCGTTATATTTAACGCCCTCCCCACGTGAGTCGTATGTGGCACAAGGCCGAGTTTATCGCGGGTTCTCCAAGTCCGTAGGCTTGGCCAAAAGTATTCCCTTTGAACCCGTATCTACCTCCCCGGACAAAACTTTGCCCTTTGGTAAAGCTTCACCCGGGTTCCTCTCCGCTTCGGCGGAGAGTCTGACAACAATGAACGGTGTGGAGCACCGTTATATTTAACGCCCCCGCCCCATCCATGTGGCTCGTATGTGTCACAGGGCCGGTTTATCGTGGGTTTTCCGAGCCTGTAGACTCGGCCAAAAATATTCCCGTCGAACCCGTATAAACTAGGTTCAGGGCCTGTCTACCTCTCCGGTCGAAACTTTTCCCTGCGGCAAAGCCTCGTCCGAGTTCCCCTCTGCCGAAGCAGAGAGTTTGACAGCAATGAACGGTTTGGCACCGTTATATTTAACGGTCCCACCACGTAGTTCGTATGTGGTACAAGGCCGGTTTAGTGTTGGTTCTCCGAGCCCTTAAGCTCGGCCAAAAATATTCCCTTTGAATCCGTATAAACGGGTTCAGGGCCCGTCTACCTCACCGGACGAAACTTTGCCCTGTGGCAAAGCCTCGTCCGAGTTCCTCTCTGCCGAGGCGGAGAGTTTGACAGCAAAGAAAGGTTTGGCACCACCGTTCTCTCGAGGCTTATTTTCCTACTAATTTTATAGTAAGTGGAAGAGTCCACAATAGCCTCATAAGAGGGGGCACACCTCTACAGGAACCAATTCCGAATTCTTGCTTCCCTCTCAGCTACGATCTTCAAAAATGTAAATGCAACATCTTTTGTCTTTCTGAAATCTGTTCTTTTATTTATATTTCTTCTCAGTAAAATCTTCTCATGTTCTTTCGCCTCTATCAACTCCTTTCTCCCTTGTGTCTTAGTGGCATTATCGTCTTTCTTGAGATCATTATTTTTTAAAATAAATCTCAACTATAGGTGGTGTCCTTGAAACGAATCCTATTATTTTGCAAGAGAATAAAATTGTTTACCGATTTTTGATTTGAGAGTTTTCCTCCTTCGAGATTAGCTGATATGTCTATTCTGCTATTTCATCCATAACTGGGGAAGAAACGTTGGGTCCATGCCTTTTTCAAAGACAAGCGATAACACCTAAAACTGCTATCTGATTTCAATTTCCGTACTATTATTTTGTAATTTACGAATACAGTTTTAAAATATGTATCTTCAAAAATTAGCTAATCTTAAGTTTAAAATACCTTTTAAAAATGAAAAAAAATATCCTTGAAGCTTTAATTTTAGTTTTAATTTCGGGCAATAGATGAAATTTAATATTCCTGATAAGCAAAATGCCTTGTTGCTTTTCAAACATAATTTAGATTGATTTGTATCTTTTTCTCTTTATGAATAAAGTCTATGAATTTATCCGTATTATCAGTTCTGTTAAGAATAAAAAAATCTCACTTTTTTTTTAAAAGAAAATCTTTTAAAGTAAAATATATTTTTCTGAAAAGTAATTTGTGGAAACTTACTTGATTTGAAGTTATATTAATCTGATTTAAACCAAATATAACATTACGTTTTTTTTATCTTAAAATATACGAGAAAAGCATTTTCTTTTTTAATATGGAGAGGTTGTTTCCTTGACGTGTCGATTGATTTATTGGTAGTTTGGTGTTTGACAGACTTGATTTAATTAAGTGGAATAGAACTGACAGAAATTACTTGACGCACACATATACAAACACACGCACACACACACACACACACACACATATACACACATATATATATATATATATATATATATATATATATATATATATATATATATATATATAGTACTTATCTAGTATATATATCCAGTATATATAATAAGAAAGAACAGTAAGATTTATAATCCGGTGTTCTTAGCAATTATTCTTATTTTTAAAAAACAGTGCTCGATACAAACAATAGAGTTTAAGATATTCATATATATATATATATATATATATATGCATGCACTCATCAAAATTTTAAATGGTATTTTAAGTATTTATACCATTATTTACGTGAAGAAATTTACAATAAATTTTAAATTTATCACAAATATCTCTCTTATTTTCTTATAATGTCGTGTATGGACGTACGTATCTAAAAATCCGACATGTATATATACACTCACAAAATTCTAGGGTTCGTTGAATTTTAGTGTGTTTTTCCAAATATATATATATAATAATAATAATAATAATAATAATAATAATAATAATAATAATAATAAATGCAGTGTAATTTAATAATAAAACTGGCCGTTAAAAATTAATACAGAAGTTTATTAATTATTCTAATTAAAATTTTAAAACAATGTCTACAATTTTTTTTTTGTTTTTTATTTAGAAGCCATTCATAAAAAAATTGAAATATTTTCTAATTGAAAATATTTTAGTTTTATTGCATATTTTATTTTCCGATTCAGGTCAGGTTATTTGCAAGTGTGGATCCTGTTTGACCACAAGATTTTGACAAATTGTACTTAAAACAAATATAGACTTTTTATGATAGAAAATAAGAATTTGTCGAAATTTCATAAAAATTAAAGAAGGTTAATATCAGTTGAAAATAAATATTTTCATAGTGATTTTCTCAAAAAGTAAAGTTTAAAAATAATGCAATCATCTGTCCTGAAATTTTCATTAAAATCCGGCAATTTGATTTTTGAAAAAAAATAAAAAACGCTCAAATTTTCCGTATGGATCTAATGTCCCGATTTGGCGCTAAAGAACAAGATGTTTTATCCAAAATTTTCAGGGTTCTATAACGAATGAAAAAATAATCTTACATAAAAATTCCTTTAATTTTTACTCTTAATTATACAAAGCTTTTAGCTATAAAATTTACTTTTCATTATGTTTTGAGCAGTTTTTTCATCGTATATACATTTGTACCGATTTTTTTATGTACCTACTATAAATTATTTGAAAATGATTATCAATATGGCATTTAATCCAACAACTACTACAATAAAACTGCAATTACTACTACTTCAACTACTGAGAAGCATATTACTATGAATATTATTTACAAATGTTGTGGTTATTAATGTTAGCGTTCAGGTGTTTTCGAATTCTTTCTCCAAGTTATTGAAGGCGGATTTCTTGCTGAATATTGTTAGCGCATATAGACCCTGTCGGCAAACATATTAGCGCTGTAAAAAATAGGCTTCATGTCAGCAGCTTTAAACAGCATTATTCCACCCACCCTCACGCATCTTCCCGCCCCTTGAACAGCTTCTGCTACTATGGCTACTGTGGCTATCAGAGTTATTGACACGGCCGCCACTGCAATTGATGACAGCGTTATCAAGGCAACAGTAGCTCTTTGGCTTTAAGAACATAACAAGAGGCTTTTTTTTTCTTTTTTCAAACCATTTCTGATTTTCTTCGTTTTTCTTCATTATATTCTTCTACTTTTTTCTTCCTTATTGTCTTCTTTTTTCTTCATTCTTTTCTTCTTTTTCCTTTATCATTTTCTACTTTTTTCTTCATTATTTTCTACTTTTTCTTCATTATTTTCGTCTTTTTTCATTATTACTTCTTTTTCTTCTTCATTATTTTTCTTTTCTTTCTTCATTATTTTACTCTTTTCGTTCATTATATTCTTCTTTTTTTTCATTATATTCTTTTTCTTCGTTATTTTCGTCTTCTTTCATTATTACTTCTTTTTCTTCTTCATTATTTTTCTTCTTTTTTCTTCATTTATTCATTATTTTCTTCTTTTTCTTCATTATATTCTTCTTCTTATTCTTCTCCTTCTTCTTCTTCTTCATTATTTATTTACTTAATTATTTATTTATTTATTTGCGTTTTACCAAAGTTTTAAAAAATCTTTCGGAATATTTTCAGTTGCTATCTCCCTTTCCACCCACTTCATTTTTTCTTCGTTATCCTTTTACAAGCAAATCCGGAAGCATCGTTAGGAATTTATTCTTTCTTTATTTTCTACCGTTTTTACCTTTTAAAAAATTGCATTCTTTCTCTTTCTTGATTTATTTCTTTCTTTATTTTTGTTTCTCAAATCTCTTTCTTCCTTTATTACATGATTTTTTTCTTCCTTTTTCATAACAACCTTTCCTTCTTACTATTTCCTTCTTATTTTCTTCATTTTTCATCTCTCTTCTTATTTAATTCCCTTTTCTTCTGTTTCTTTGTTTTTATTTCTATCTAGCTTTATATATCTCTATTGTTTCTCCTTTTTTTCTTTCTTTTTAACTCTTTTCTTTCTATCTTTCTTTGTCCAGTCTTCTCTGTTATTCTTTCTTTCCCGTCCCCTCAGATTCCTTTTCATTATTTCCTTCTTCTCAACATTCCTCTGTATTAATTAATTCTTGCAAAGAAACTTCCTTTTTTTTAAATTGTCTTTTCTGTGTATTCACATTTAACTAAATTAAATACAAAGCTGATACAAAGATATGAATAAAAAACGGACAAATACAATAGATAGATAGATAGATAGATAGATAATGAATGAACTGATATAGATAATGGATACACGGAGAGAGATAGATAGATAGATAGATAGATAGATAGATGATAGATAGATAGATAACAAATTGAGATAGAGAGAAAGAATGAGATAGAGAGATAGATATATAACAAATTGAGATAGAGAGAAAGAATGAAATAGATAGATAGATAGATAGATAGATAGATAGATAGATAGATAGATAGATAGATAACAAATTGAGATAGACAGAGAGAAAGAATGAAATAGATAGATAGATAGATAGATAGATAAATTGAGATAGACAGAGAGAAAGAATGAGATAGATAGATAGATAGATAGATAGATAGATAGATAGATAGATAATGAATGAACTGAGATAGATAATGAATACACGGAGATAGATAGATAGACAGGCAGATAGATAGATAGATAGATAGATAGATAGATAGATAGATAGATAACAAATTGAGATAGAGAGAAAGAATGAAATAGATAGATAGATAGATAGATAGATAGATAGATAACAAATTGAGATAGACAGAGAGAAAGAATGAAATAGATAGATAGATAGATAGATAGATAGATAAATTGAGATAGACAGAGAGAAAGAATGAGATAGATAGATAGATAGATAGATAGATAGATAGATAGATAGATAGATAATGAATGAACTGAGATAGATAATGAATACACGGAGATAGATAGATAGATAGATAGATAGATAGATAGATAGATAGATAATCGACTGAGATAGATAGATAGATAGATAGATAGATAGATAGATAAGGGCCAGTTTTTGTGCTTTTTCAAACCTGCACCCTGTGATTATTACTGTACATATGCTCAGTAGACCATAATTACAGTTTCTGGGAGATGGCGCATAACCTGGAGTGATCAACGGTTTGGTAAAGGCCAGTATGCTCAAACTCATGGTCATGAATGTGATTTCACGCTAGCACCACACTAAAAAAATAAACAAACCCATCCATTTTCGAAAGGGTGTACTCGGAAATGCATGAATCTAGTCATCCTCCAAAGGACTCGTCTTGGAAAAGGCATGATATCATGATTGGAAAAAATATATCTTCCTAAGAATGGATGTGATCGGAAAATACATGATTCTATCATTACTGGAAAGGATGTACTCGAGAAATATACAAATCCTTCCTCCTCCGAAATAGTGTACACTGAAAATGCATGAACGCATTATCTTCCGACTACATTATGAGAAAATATTGCTTGGAAAAATGAACTATTCCAGTACATGCTGCGAGAAAGCGTAAAAAGTCCAAACAGCGAATGACCTGCCAAAAAGACTCCGTGTGACTGGATAACAGAGTTGTGGTGCGGGAAAAAGTGAAGTGGTAAAGGGTCAGATTCATTCAATTTGAACTGCAAGAGGCGGGAAGCTGAAGAGAACTATGATTAGGCCCGTTAATAAAAGAAACAGAAGATGTATAATTTTATTCATATATACAGGCTGCAATGGGCAAATTATCGTCTAAATTGGACAAAAATGAAGATAATACTGATATCTCATTTTAACAAATATATTTACCAAAATTACACAAAAATATCTTGAAATACTAAATTCAATAAAATCTCCATTGGCTTAAACCACGTCCTCCAGAGGACTTCAGAATCTTCTGTAACCTTCTGGTGAATTGGTGAATCCTGCCATAATCCTTGTCTTCAGTTCATCTTTGGTGTTACAAGGAGTTTTGTTGATCTCTCACTCAACTGCGCCCCACACATTATAATCAAGGGGGTTGCAGTCTGAGGAGTTAAGTGGCCATATGTAAGGTTTATGTGGTCACAGAAATTGTCTGACAGCCATGACTAGTTTCTCATGCTCGTGTGGCTTGTTGCAGTGTCCTCTTGCCAGACATAGCTCGACCGGCTCGACCCAGGGCAACACTATCTCCTCAAGGTACTTAATGTAGGTCTCCGTGTTGAATTTGAGGCCCTGTGGAAGATGAATGGATGAATTAGGCTCATCCACCTTTTTCTGAATCCCCTCCACTGTCCACTGATTGATACCTAAATATTCTGAAATGTTCGTATTGGAGCTTCCGGTGCGAATGTCAAGCAGTATGGCATACCATTTCTAAATTTTTGGCGGACTGTATTGTGTCATGGTGGCTCTTTTTCTTACAGACGTTGACCAACTCACCCTACTATACTGTACAGTAAACAAAATCAGAAACAAACAAAGCGCATGCGCGAAATTAAACATAAAATGGCGATAATTTACCCATCGATTGGTGTACATATGGACACAAATGTATTTGAGCTCTTAGTTGCTTTCTTTATTTCCACTGATTAATAATTCCAAATTATATTTCATAACATTCATTTATTCAACAGGCAAAAGTTTAATGCAGATACACTCCTCACAATCAGCTATAATGTCACAAAATAATTTAAAAAAATAACACAATTTCATCAGCCGGTATTGTACATTGTGCGAAAACTGTTAGCGGAGGATCTTCATCTTTCTTCAAAATGAATCAAAATAAATAAAATGAAGAAATATAGTGAATAAGAAATAAAATCTTACTTAGACCTTATAATATCTAAACGAATGTAATGTAGAGAATATTGAGCTGAATTTTCGAATTTGTTTATTACGTCTATGGCTCTCCGCACTTCCTATTCTTTTTAGCTCTTAATAAAATTTGTCTTTTTTATCTCTTCTAAACCGTGTTCTGCTACCCATTTACACAAACTTCTTCTTTTTCTTCTTCTTCTTCTTCTGGACACTGACGATCATGGCTCTCCAAACTTCCTATACTTTTTAGCTCTTAATAAAATTTGTCTTTTTTATCTCCTCCAAATCGTGTTCCAATACCAATTTACACAAACTTCTTCTTCTTCTGGACACTGACAATCATGGCTCCCAACACTTCCTATTCTTTTTAGCTCTTAATAAAATTTGTCTTTTTTTATCTCTTCTGAACCATGTTCTGCCATCCATTTCCACAAACTTCTTCTTCTTCTTCTTCTTCTTCTTCTTCTTCTTCTTCTTCTATATGCTATGTCCCTTCAGGACATTAGCGATCATGGCTCTCCAAACTTCCTATCCTTTTCAGCTCTTAATAAAATGTCTTTTTTATCGCTTTTAAACCATGATCTGCTACCCATTTACACAAACTCGTTCTTCTTCTATGCGTCGTGTTTCTCCAGGAAGTTGGGGACCATGCCTCTTCACAACTCCCTGTCCTTTTTAGCCCTGAGTAAAGTTTGTCTTTTTAATATATCACCTACCCATGTTCTACCAACAATTTGCCTGAGTTTATGCGCTATTTTCCTCTGCCCTGCGAGTGTCATATTTTCCAACCCTACTGTTCGGTATAAACATTTATAAATAAAAATATTCTCACTTGTCGACCAGTTCGCTTTGCAATCAGGTCATCGGAAAGGTGCCCAATTGTCGCGTGAGGATTGACTGTAAGTGAATTAATAATAAATGAGAGGGAATTATTATTATTATTATTATTATTATTATTATTATTATTATACTTCAATAATTATCAATATCCTACTCTAATTGATTTTCTATAATTATTCATCCCATTCGAATATTACTTGGTTAATCACCTTTGGCATCGATGCCTGCTAATAGACGCTTCCTCTAACTTTCGATAAGGCTTCTGACTTTCTCGATTGATACTTACAACCATTCGTCTCTGTAGAATCTTTCCAAACCTTTCAGATTCGATGGCTTCTGTTGATAAACACCAATTTTCAATGCACATTTGGTTCGATTGGAATTAGATCGTTCGAAGGCAGATTAAATTAATGCTGGTGTACCTCCAGGCTTTCTACCCGGGCCAGTCCTTTTCTGCTTTATATTAACAACCTGCCTAAAAGCATTTGTAGATCCTTCTATATAATAAATGCGTATGTCAGTGTGCCAGTGTGTCACACTTTTGTATCCTACCACTTTGTAATCAGGCCGACCCTGTCAGTAAATTAAAAATATTCCGGGCTGGATCTAGACCCGCAATTCTGAAATTTTGGATTCTTAAGTAATTTTTTGTTGTTGTTTTTGTTTTTGTTTTTTAAGCATTTCACTCCAAGAAAGGCTGGAAGCCACTAGCACGCAAGGGGTTACAGAGGATTTGGAGCGAGAGCAGGTAGGAATGATAGAGGAAAGGATGAGGGGAAGGATAGTGGATAGATCAAGGCAACTGGAGATGTCGATTGACATTACATTTGAATAGTTGGAGATTATAGCTATCAGGGAAACAGATTTAGGGAAGGGAGTTCCACAGGCGAGAGGTGCGAGATATGAAGCTATTGGAGTAGAAGAAACGGCTACATTTAACAGTTTCAACGGTGAAAGGGTGAGAGCGGGATGCCAGCCTCGTAGGATGCTTGAATACTGTATACCTGCACCTCTGTATACCCGCACCCCCTGTCTAGAAATATCTGCCTGCGTCTCCGCTTGCATGCATCATCCGTTGGTATAATAAGCTCAACTTTTTATGGTATATCCTTCGCAAGTGCTTGATTGTTCTTAATAAAGGAATTCCCTCGATAAAAACTTCTTGTCATGTTCAGGGTTAAATTCTGGTCATTGTTCAGGGTTAAATTGTTTCAATGTTTTAGATATTCAGTAAATTTCCTATCGATATAATAAATTTCAAATAGTATGACATTGTTCACAAATAACAGGGATGAAGCCTCAGAACTGTATTCAACTACAAGTGAAAACGCATGAATGACCCCTCCTCCTTCGCACGTTTACTGTAAAGCTGGGATTAATATTGTTTGTATCAAAGGTTGTTCGAAAGCCAATTTAGCATGGAATCATATGAAAAACTATTGGCTAAATGGCAAAAGCCAATTTTGGACCTAGTTTGTCGCAGATTTCATCCATTTAACTGAAATAATCTAAACCAAACATTCAGGAAATACAATTTGTGTGTCATGTGTAATTTACATGGCAAATTTGGAAAGCATCGGGTGAAAAGGCCAGGGAGTTCTGGCCGAAAAACGGAGTTTTTGAACAGTTTTTCGTGTTTTTTCGTTATGCGGGGGGAAACGAGATGCACTAAACATACCATCTTATTTCTTGCATGATAGAAAATATTTGAAACCTGCTTGAAGAAAGCCGGATAAAAAATGAGGAATTTGTTCAAGTTATTATTTTAAGTAGTACGAAAAACCCGACGGTTTCAGGCTTTTTTTTCATTTTATTTTATTTTATTTATTTATTTACAGGGATAGATTTTCTCTGTGATGCTTACGAAGATTTTTGGTATAGGCAAAGGGTGTTTTCTGTGCGCCGGGACAAAAAACAGGTATTTTTACACACACACACACACACACACACACACACACACACACAGACACACACAGACACATATATATATATATATATATATAGCTGTCGGTCTGTATTATTCCATTCCACCCTAATGCTGTCTGTCCGTATCACTTTTCTATATATCTGACGATCCGTTTAGGTGAAACCTAGGTAGGTTTGTCTGGCTCACTAGGTGTATCTATATATATATATATATATATATATATATATATATATATATATATATATATATATAAAGTATATAATTGGTATATACGGAATGAATTCTAATAACCAACAATTACTATTCTTAAAAGAGTGCTCAATACAACTTCTTGAATTTTGATTGGTCATCCTAGCTTCCATAACAGCGTTTTCCACTTGCGAAGGATCGTTAATTAATTTGAAACTTTTAAAACCATTTATTTTACATTCAACTTCATCACTTGATAAGACACCAAGGATGTTGAAACAAAATGGCTATTTTTGTAGTGATTTTATAACATATTTATGTTATAATTTTTTTTTTAAATAATTATATATATATATATATATATATATATATTTATATATCCCTTTCGAAATAGTTCCGGTGCTTAAAAGAAACCAATAAAACACCTACTCTAAAACGGAAATTAATAAAAGCCAGAATATGTAAGTCATTAAATCTCCTTTGTGAATACATGAGACACTATATATTACTAGGTTTATAAAAAATACAAATTTTCTGAATCATAGACATGAAATAGATATTCTTTGCCGACATTGTAAAAAATTTTCCTTAAATCATATTTAAAAAAAGCATAGGTAATAATATACATACCTATACTTGATATGTAATAATTTTTAAATGATTTAAGTAATTCTATTACATTTATTTGTTTTAAAAAGAAATATAATCTCTCAGTAATTAAAAGTAAAAATAATATTTTAAAATTGTAGATCAATACAACGTATTCTAATCCCAAAACCCCTTTTAGAAAGAATCTGTATGTATACAAGAAGAAATTTAACGAATAAAATACCGAAAACCTTTTTGCCATTGATTAAAAAAATTCAGACGACATGCGTTGAACGGATGTCAAAATTCGTTGAAAAAAGGTACCCCTACCCTACCTAGACTTAACCTCTTTTTCGAACGTAAATCATAATTGATACAATAATAGTTAATAAAAAAGAACACGCTACCGCCCCCGTGTAAATGATTAGATTTCTCTATATTTTCGGAAACAAAAATTATGAATGTATGTGCACTGAAAACTCAGTAAATTTTAAAATAAGTGTTGTGGATTCCGGGTTGAAATCCGGTACCAATAAATAACAAACGCCAGGAATGAATATATGAAAATAATGTATTAACGTAATAATACAAACTGGTAAAGCAGGTTAGTAGTTCCAGGAATACGGGTTAGTAGCAAAATATATATATAGTCTTTGGTATTGAAGTATCGCTGTATGACTTCTTACTGAGTCTACGTGCTCGCTCACTGTGACTCCTACAACGCTGTTACCTCACCCTCACTCTTCCGGTTACATACAAGCTTTTACTCTGGACTCGACTCGACTCGACTCGATTCGACTCTTCGGTCTTGCTCTCTCTTACTCTCGTCTCGATCTTGCAGTAGTATATGTATATACTGGGTGAGTTCATTTGTATAAAAAGGGTGGGCCCCTCAACAATAAGTTATTCCAAAATTCGGTTGAAGATGAAAGGAACTAATGCTTTTAATTTAATATAATTGAATTTGAAGGTTTTGGTTTCTGCTTTTGAAACATGGTAATTTCTGTGTAGCGATGTAACCATATTTTAAATCAGTTAATTTTAATAATATATATATATATATATATATATATATATATATATATATATGGAGATGAGAGATGAATAAATCCCCATCTATTTCTCCTAGAGAAATACATTGAGAGAGAGAGAGAGAGAGAGAGAAAAGAGAAAAAGAGAGGTAATGTCCGTGTGCGAAAACTGCCAAGAAAATCTTGTTAATCTGTCGCAAATCAAACGTGACAGGTCACAATTGACAAGGCGACATTTATTTCATATTTTCTAAATGAAGTATTCATCACTTCATTATAGTTCTGCCATCTGATCACGGCGGAAATAAACGATTACATCCGATCGTCAGAACGGAAATAACCGAAGACGTGCATCATAAAAACATGGAAATAACGATGCTATATCCTCACGGATATTGTTAGACATTTCCTCCGTGTGCATTCACGAATAAAAAAAAATAAGATATAAAGATATTTAGTAATTATTACGGGAGCATTATCTATCTACAACTGAATCTTTCAATCTTTTCATATGTCAATCACTCAATCCATCTATCTAGCTTCACTTTAGTCATATCTCTCTTTCTCTCTCTCTCTTTCTCTCTATCTCTCTCTCTCTCTATATATATATATATATATATATATATATATATAAAAAGTGAACATAGAAATCAACACTTAGAGGCGACAGTCTGTTTCATGCTATATGCAATCGTCTTTATATATATATATATATATATATATATATATATACTCTGTCTTACTCAGCTCTTATCTAATTATATTTGTTTGTTAATTCTTTCTTTTTTTCTTTCTTTCTTTCTTCCAACATATCTCTCTATGTTCATTTTCTATCTATCTATCTATCTATCTATCTATCTATCTATCTATCTATCTATCTATCTATCTATCTAAGTCAATTGTTATCTATTCAGTCTGTTCTTATTAGTTTCTATCTATCTATCTATCTATCTACTTCTATTCATATCTATCTATCTATCTATCTATCTATCTATCTATCTATCTATCTATCTACTTCTATTCATATCTATCTATCTATCTATCTATCTTATCGCTGGGAAATCCTCGTTTTAATCCTAAATATTCATGTTCACCTATCTCTCTCTATCCTGGTATACACAATTTATCCGTCCACTTGCCCAGCACTAACACATTCTTTCCCATTCATTAAAAATTTGAAGCGTACACACTCAGTCATACATACTCATTCATGTGTTTGTGTGCGTGGCGGCGTTAATGTGTTTGAGATGTGTTAATAATTCACTGCTTACAAATTTTGATGTATGGCAAATCAACATTTTGTTAAAATCAGAATAAAAAATCATGTAATTTAATCATGAATTTTAGAATCTTAATTTATCGTCATTAATTGTCTTGTGTCAGATCGGACAGTGAACATTGAAAAATGAACGATGACAGAGAACAAATAACAGTGCAGAATTTGAATTTCACATACAGCTAATATTATATATATATATATATATATATATATATATATATATATATATATATATATATATATATATATAATTGTGTGTGTGTGTGTGGTACTGATAAGTTCTATATTTGACCAAGAAGAGAGTTTTATAGAGTTTCTGATGTTTGTTCATTAGGACAGTGAGTAGATTCGAGGATTTTCAGCGTTCCTTCCTGACTTCAACGCCTCCAAATCCAAAATGAAAATGTTCTCTCTTAATAAACCTAAAGAAACTTCTTTGCCATCAATCAACATTGATGATGCTAACCTCCAGGCTAGCAAATTACTGCAGGTAACGAATAACAGAATGCAGGATTTGAATTTTACACACACAATGATTGGGTTAAGCTTTTAAGCCGTTTATTAAACTATGAAATTGGATTTTTTTAAAGCTAATTATTTAATCCGAAAATTTGTTGATGTCAGCAAAAAACCGTTAACTCATGTCTATGGTTTAATAAATTTTCATTATTTAGAAACTTAATTATGTGTAGTTTTTCATATAGGCATAACGGTCATCCGAGGTTTTACAAGTTCTTGTTCTATTTATTATTTTCCATTTTACTTTTGGTGTTTTATTCATTTCTTTTAAATGCCAAAAATATTTGGATAGTGATGTCTGATTTCTACTTCTAATATTGAAGGAGCATAACCCAATTATTAAATAAAAAAAAAACCTTTATGAAGTCGTCAAAAAAACAAAACAAATTGTAGTTCAGTGCGACGCGTTTATATATGAAACAGTCCTTTGTAAAATAAATAAATAAATAAATAAAATAAAATAAAACAAAATTCTCCAGACACTTAACAACATACCATGGTGCCAAAATTTATCTTTCTCTATGACTGACCAGACGATGTGCGCACATGAATGCCATCATTCGCTTTGAAATAGACACCCCACTCTACCTTAGCTTGACCTCTTCCCGAAGGTGACTGATATGTGGATAAAAATTTACTCTTAGGCCCCTTATCAAAAATGGTCGCCCCAGCCGTTTCCATAGTAATGAATGAACATACTTATAAAGATGCGTAAATTTCAAGATTGGTTATTCCTAAATCTTCGCTTGAGGATGAAATAGGACTTGTTACTTTAACTCAATTTAATTTTAATAATTATATTGAGGGTTTCGGCTCTCGTTTTTGAAGCACGAGAACTCTTATGCAGCGAAGGAATCATATTTTTTTTAAATAATTATGATATATATATATATATATATATATATATATATATTATTTCAAAATTTTTAATTTATCAGTTTCAGTTATGAAAATTTTTTTTGCGAAACAAGCGTTTCAGTATAAGGGAGCTGATCGGACACACACACAACCAGACGCACACAGATATATATATATATATATATATATATATATATATATATATATATATATATATATATATGTGTGTGTGTGTGTGTGTGTGTGGTGCTGGAAAATTGTCCATTCGATCAAGAACAGAGTTCCATAGAATTCCTGATATTTGTTCATTAGGCCAATGAGGAGGTTTGAGTATTTTCAGCACTCTAAAACAGAACTGTTCCCTCTTAATCGTCGTAAAGAACGTTTTTTGCCTTCCATCAACATGGCTGATGCTAACCTCCAGGCGAGAAACTGTGATAGAGTAAAGGATGAGGAGAAGGATAGTGGATAGATCAAGGCAACTGGAGATGTCGATTTACATTACATTTGAATAGTTGGAGATTATAGCTCTCAGGGAAACTGGAATAGGGAAGGGAGTTCCACAGGCGAGAGGTGCGAGACATGAAGCTATTGGAGTAGAAGAGACGGCTACATTTAGGAGTTTCGACATTGAAAGTGTGAGAGCGGGATGGCAGCCTCGTAGGGCGCTTGAATTCATGAAGTCTGGGAACCAGCGAATGCAGCTCATCGGAGCAATTACCATGAAAGTACTTGTAAAAAAAGACAGAGAGAGGCGACGGCGCGTCTGTGAGAGAGCGACTGTGGAAGTCAGTTCTAGATTTTCTGTCAGCTACGATTTCCATAAATTTAAATACAATGTCAATCGTCATTTTCTGTCGACTTGATCCTGTTATTTGACTTCTTTGTTCCTTTCACTGTCAGTAATCATTTGCATCTTAGTGTTTTTTATCGCCTTGCTTGCAGTGAAATATTTCTTAAATGCGTGTGTGCCTATAGACATAGATTTAA
The DNA here is from genome assembly GCA_903632075.3 of Acanthosepion pharaonis. Classification (NCBI taxonomy): domain Eukaryota; kingdom Metazoa; phylum Mollusca; class Cephalopoda; order Sepiida; family Sepiidae; genus Acanthosepion; species Acanthosepion pharaonis. Next base: position 5,637,477 of record CAHIKZ030004155.1, read on the forward strand.
TGCAGATATAATACTGATATTAGATTTCATATTTGACTGGTTTTCACAACTTGTCAGCTCTTACGAATTTCTGTGTGGGGTAAGCAGTGCGAATCGAACCCGTTACTCAGCTGATGTCAGACTAATCTCTCTAGCCATTTGTTTAAGCCTCGTTTTCCAGATATTAGATTATTGCAGAAGTTGCCTGTGTCGTCTTTTGAACGATGTAAGGGAAATCCTAAACATGTCTTTGAAGTTTATTCAGCTTTCTCGTGTTTGTGCAATGCTTATTTTTTTTCTTTACAAACCTTCGGGGATATTTTGAAGTTTGAAAATGGCTTCCATATTAACTAAACGGAAACGAACATCGGTTGACATTAAAACGCTTTTTTTTTCTTGTTCCACGCAGATGTCATGTAATTTCCGGACGATGGCTGATGTGTTTATTACGAGGATCAAACATGGCGAAAAGTCTGGACAGACTACGTCGGAACGTACGCTGAATATTCCCTGCCACTGGAATTCAAATTAATATCTTATCGAGAACTACTGGAACCTGTTAAACAGTTACTGCAACAATACTACAGCGAGCAACTTGCTCGTTTGAATCTCACAAATATAGATTTGATTATTTTACTGTATAACGACTTTTTTCTTTTGTGTGGTAAGCTTGATTCAGTCAAAACTCACGGAACTACAAGAGACTATGTGCGACATGCGGTGTATTTTCAGCATATGTGGTCTTTACAGAATCAATTGTTTCGCTCCATATGACATAGATTGTCACATTAAAAAGTGGTATATAGAGAACCAGAAGAGGTAATTTGATAAATAAATATTGATGCTATGAAATTGTATATATTAAACATTTTCTCAACAATGGTAAAAGCAATTGGATCCGTTTAGTAATTTATGCGGTATGTCAACCAATCAAAGATACGAGTTCCCCAATGTCACCAGTTTATTGGTTCTTGTTTCTATTGGCTGGTTCTTTGTTTGAATTTAAATTGCATTTCCTTCATCTATATTTTGCTCGTTTTTTTTTTGTTTTCTTTATTTTTTTTTTGTCTTTTATTGATTTTCGAACAACACAGTATCTTGGAGGAATTTAAAATATGGTTTTTACGGTTTCTGAGATGTTTGTTCTCACTTTAGTAATTTTTTTCACCAGTTTTATTTGGTGTTTCAATTTTATTTTTTTAAAGTACACTTTCAAACAAAACATGACAATAAATAAAATACCAAATAAATTCAAAATAAAGTATTACGTTTATTTGGTATTTTTCAACGAATCCACCGAAAAATCAAAAAAAGCTATGTCTCGTCTAAAGAAATTAAAAAGTAAAATTTTGGGATTTATTTTTGCTGAATATTTGTTTGGTAAGTCTGGTAAAATCGAAAACGAGAAAAAATATGCAATGAAAATTAAAAAAAATAAAATAAAATGATAAGAAAAATGTAAAACTTAAAAGAAAATCGTCAGTTCAATCTACAGCAAATACAGCGGAGAGTATCAAAAATCGACAAACAAAATCTACTGTCAAAAACTGAGAGGATCTTAGTTGCCAAACCAGACACATTGCTGTTTTTTTAGCAAATATTCCGCTACCGCTGAGCCAGTTGTATTCACGCGTATATGTGTAGCGGTTTAGACACGTGAAAAGTAAAAAAATGAAATCTCTACTAATTTAAATAAATTTTCTTATTGAGTATTTGTTTTCAAATTAAAAGAAATGAATTACAAAAATTCTTTGTCAGATAACTTCACGCAAATATATTTTTGTATCTTTCTTTTCAATAAACCTGAATCAAGTGCGTTATTATGAAAGAAGAAACAGAATGTGTCGACATAAGGCGAGTGTCACGTACTTAAGTTGTTTTATGAATATGTGTAATTTTCTAGTAGCAGCATGGTAGCAGGCTTAGGAAGCCATATTAATATTTCTGCTAAACTTCCTGTTGACAGTAACTCGCTTCGTATGTTTTAATGTATTTAATTTAACATTGTTAAACTTTTGTAATAAAGTATACTCGAATAAATATGTGAAAGGTTACGATTTAAATTATGCGAAAGGTTTTTGATAATTCAACTTGTCCACAACAAGGAACAAACGACTTTATGGGAGAACTGAAATCTAAAGCTAACTCTACATCACGAATATTTGTAAGGAATAAAATTGCTCCAGAAATCTAAAAGTTAGATTTTACTAAACTTTTGGTTAATAAATATTTTCCCATCTTCAAGTATCTAAGTTTAGGATAGAAAATATCATTGATCATTTGCTGGAGTGATCCTACAAATTTCATAAAAGACAATAAATATAAAAGCGTTGTAATAACGTCGCTAATTGGTTAATATATGCGAATGTGGAAATTCAAATTGAAGTCGAAAAATTGCACAGAAAAGAATCAAATTTGGGTTGAAGTAATATAACTTAAATCGGTTGCATTTTTATGCAATTCTTCAACGAGGTTCCACATATGCAAATTGTTCCCCTTGCCCTTGCAAATATTGGCTGGTCGATGTTGATTGATTATCTAGTCGCCGTGCACATTCTTCGTTCCTTGATTTAGCTGTGAAGACAGGATAAATTATATATAAAAGACATTTTTATGTTTAACGTTCTTTTTTATAAATACAAGTATTTAAGTAAATGATCTGTTTATAATAAACAGTATTAAATAACATTTACCGGCCTGAATGTCCGAGAAATTTTCATAGAAAATATTCGTTCTTTGACAGGATTCGAACCTGCATCCTATACGGAACCGTCATTTACGCTGACGTGCCTAACCTCTCGGCCACATTTTCTATGAAAATTTCTCGGACATTCAGGCCGGTAAATGTTATTTAATACTGTTTATTATAAACAGAGCATTTACTTAAATACTTGTATCTATAAAAAGAACGTTAAACATAAAAATGTCTTTAATAAATAAATTGTCGGACTTTGTCCATTTCTTAATATATTATATATATATATATATATATATATATATATATATATATATATATATATAGTGTATTAACAAAGGACGGAAAATGTGACAAAGAAATACGGAGGTGCATAGAAACAGCAAAACTTTTCATGTGCCGCTACTTGTACCGTTGCAAAAAGTAGCGAATTTCTTTTACCATGCTTTATCTTTGCAAGACTCATATTGAACCAGATATGCAGGTATCTGGGCTGGAGCTATACAATTCTTACTTTCCAACATTGAGAGATTTTAAAATCGTTTACAATGGCGGAACCGAATGAAACTTTTGAAAAATTCTCATTAGAAAAAGTTTTACCCTTACACAACTGGTGATCGTTTATGTATGTGCCGTAACACGATAGAGCGCCTTCTTTTAAAACGAGTTCGGTCACGTTGCATAGGCCCAACACCTGTCTCCTTTGAGAGGAGAGTTGAATAACACCATATATGTCAAGAATATTATTTAACCAATTCTTCTACAATTCCTGCAACAATAAACTTATTTATGATTCTAGGAGGATATAATATAAAAGGCATTAATATTCCATGGTTATAATTTATTACATTGGAATCGTAATCACGATGCAATTCATCAGACCCGCAAATTCGGAAAAATAAAACTCTGGGTATAAAAAACAAAATTTATACATTACAACTATACTTGGAACCGTTGGTAAAGAAGCTTCCATCCCGTTGGTCAAAAAAGTCACATGACGTTATTATCACTGTGATACTTGTTCCCAGCCATGTGTGTGTGTGTGTTTTTTCATGTTGGGGAGCAGATGATAGTCAGATAGGACCGAATAGGGAGGATAGTGGCCAAAACCCAGTCACGCACAGCAGCCATCCAATCAAAGGCATTGTGCGCTGCAATAGGATTCTGATGAAAAACGTCTATGTTCGCTAGTTTTTCTAGGCGTTTAATCTTGATAACGTGTAAACTTGAAAAATAAAATAAAAATAAATAAATAAACAAAATAAATTAACCCAAACAAATTACAAAATCACACCTGTTAGAATAGACTAAATAGAATAAAAAATAAGAAATAAAACCAATGAACCCAAACAAATAAAGTAAATAATAAACAATTTAGCAAACCATTATGACCAAAATATTAGTTAGACTATAAAAATCAAACCAAAAATCGGACGAAAAAAATAGCTTTAACTTTTTTATAACGATAAAAAATACGACGTTACTTAAAAATCGAAAACCTAAAATATACAGTATAACAAATAAATGATAACAAGTAAAATAAATTGACTTAAATTCATCCAAATAAATAAATAAACAAACCGATCCCGATAAACTAACCGCTAAAAAAATAAAGATAATCAATGCAAATAAATACATGAAGTAATAAACAAATTAAGAACTGTTCCCGCCAAAATAATAGTTAGAATAAGCTACAACAATCAACCCCAAAATTGAATAAATAGCTTTAATTATCTTTCCAAAACAAAAGAAAACTATTGAATAAGCGATATAAACAATTTTTTACTACGTTAATAAAAACACCGATTAAAATGAAAAATTAAAAATAAAAAAAATAAATAAATGTATAAGATAAGAAATAAAAATAGATAAATAAATAAATAAAAATAAAAAAAATAAAAAATAAATAAAAACAAGCAAAATAATTTAACACAAATAAATAAATAAACAAATAAACGACTTCCGGTAAAATAACCGCCAAAATAGACTACCCACAATGCACCACTGACCCGTATATATAAATAGTCGAGAAAAATAACAGCACTAGTGGCCTGACAATTGCATCTAGCATGAAACAGACTGTCGCCTCTAAGTGTTGACTTCTATGTTCACTTTTATATTTACACACGCTCTATCTCTGATATTGAACAATTTATCCCATAAATATAGCACATCTTATGGCTATATTTCTTCATATATATATATATATATATATATATATATATATATATATATATATATATATATATATATATATATATACATATGGGTGATTATTTACAGAATTGTAGAAAATGCAATATATTTAAGTTAAACTCAAAAATTAACTTACTTTTGTACATTTTGAAGGCTCAAGATTTGAATTTTTATATTCTTATGAATTAACCAATGAGCGATGTCATATGAAAGGCGCAGTTGACTTTGAAATTTTGAAGGCTCAATTCAGAATGTAATCAACATTATTTCCCCTTCCTTAAAATAGATATCTAAAAATTGGTGAAATATTTATTAATCAATAAACTTACGAGTTTGATAAATTTAACTTTTAGTAAATTCGAAACCGATCTCTTGGTTATAAAAGCGCCCATATTAAAAGCGCTAACAAAAAATAGTTTTGTTCCGTTACGCATTGATTAGGGTCGTACATTGTTATTGTTGTAGCATACCTACGGACGATAATGGGCATGTCCCCATTCACATAAATGCAATACTAAGTACCGTATGTTGGTCTACAGTGAGAAATTCATTGTGGAATTGATTTGACGCCTTTCTAGCAGTTGACTATTCTACGCGCCGCTGGAACATCTTATATGTGTTGTTCGTGTCCTAAGTATTATCTTTCATTACCAAACTTCGTGTGATTATTCTATTCAGTAACCTTCGCCAGGTTGCAACAGTTATACAAGCTGAAGTTCTCAAACCTTAATTAATTACTCACATTTTCACATATTCAATCAACGATACTATATTACAAAATGGCTTGTCGAGGTTGACAAAAAAACATACGGACTAAATTATTTGTGAACGCAGATTTTTAGCAGTAGTATCAAAGCAGATTCGACTGTGGTCTTTGCTCCCTTCTAGCATGTTGTTATAAAATTACACGCATACATAAAACAACGTAAATACGTGACACACACACTCTAACATGTAGACATATTCTGTTTTTATTAATACTAACGCAGCTGATTCAGTTGTATACTAAAGAAAGTAAACAAAATATTCTGTATGATGTTGTTTGGCAAATAATCTTTGTAATTCATTTTTTTTTCAATTTGAAAGAAAATTAATACTCAATAATACAAAATTTATTTAAATTCGTAGGGCCCTTTGAATATAGTTTATTTCTTCATTTATCCACGCATATTCACAAACACATATATACACACACACATATGTGTGTCTGTACGTGTGAGTTTGTGTGTATGCGAATGAAAGTATGTATAAGAGTGAGAGAGATGTTTTAAGTTGTATCTGATATGAAAATCTCTCTATGTATATCAAGTATGCAGCGTAGAATTCGCTGTTAACAGGAAATATTCTCGTTGAGAGTAAAAGCAATAAAATCGGCAAATATCTAAAATAGATTTTATTCTATATAAACTGCAAACTGCTTACATGTCGAACAAATCGGTTTACGAACAGAAAATTCGAGATGAAAATGCCTCGGTTATCGAACAAAATTTCGCTTCTCGAACAATTTTGCCGAACCGAGGTAACTCGAACGGAATCATTTCTGAGTCGACCGCCATGTTGTATACATTCGTGTGTTGTGTTGTGCCTTTTTTTTTCCCAATTTTATTGTACTATGACTTTTTTCTTTACAGTGATTCCTGTTGGAAAAATATTTTTGGTTTACGAACATTTCGGGTTACGAACGGAACGAATTAAATTCCACTGTATATTATTTTCCTTCCATTTAATTACTCCAAGTTTGCATTGGAATATAAACCGACATCCATTTTGAATAAACCGACATCCATTTTGAATAAACCGACATCCATTTTGAATAAAGAGTTATCGTTTGTTTGTTTTGTTTTTTTGGTTTTTTTTGCTTCGTTCATTCACATAAAGATTAAAATGAGAAAAAAAAAAACAAATTGAAAGAAGCAAATTAAGAAACAAAATCACGTTGCCCAGTTTCTATAAAATAAACTTGAATATTACGATTACATATAAGTATATATAAGTATTTTGAAAATTGAAAAAGAAAATTGTGAATTTTGAAGTACTCTATCAAAGTTTCAGAGATTATGATATTGTTTTGTATACATATTCAAAAAGGTACGTTAATCTGTTATGGAATATAACATATTTTTGAATTCCACATCCTTCAGAACGTAGGCAATCATAACTCTCCACAGATTTCTTTTCTTTATGATCTATGAAATCTACAGGGTGTTCCAAATGCCACGTAACAATTGACAGAAAACACACTTGTGAAGTAGCAACCAAAGAAAATTTGCATGACACATTCTTCCATAATCTGACCAATAAAAACTCATAACAGTATATTGTCACATACAGAAACATGATTCAGTTTTGTCAAGAAATTTAAAAAGATTATCAATGTTGTTATAGACAAGCGTATGGTTGCAAGAAAGAAACGTGTGGGTTTGGGACAGCTACCTTGTGGTAAAGTTCATAAGCCGGCTTCGGATCTAGGTCGATCTCTCATAGTAGTTCACACATGTTGACGGTGGATGACCGTGACAGGTCTCTACTCTGGGCACCTGTTGACTGCCTGTTGAACTTCCGTGTGACCCCTTTTATAGCGTTTTTTATGGCTTAAGAGGCTCGAAAAACGAAGCGAGTATAATTAGGAGGGACGCATTTTTATTGGACGAAAAATAGAACACTTTAATTATTATTTTATTTTTCGACCGGAACTCGTGTGTCGGGAATATTCGTAATTGAAGATAATGGTCATTTTGTGACGGGGTTTTGTCCCGTTCACATCCGGCTCTTGCTCTTGAGTATTTGCCTGTAAATCAGCCGAGATAGGTCTTATTTTATTTTATAACAATGTTAATGCGACTTTTAGAACATCCTGTGAAAGTGAAGTGATTTTCTATTACCTTCTGCCTGGATTGAATTGTGAGTTGCGTTTTTTTTTCCTAGCCTACCGTGTAACTCATAATTGATGGAGGAGAACAAAAGATTTCATGCCTTTCCCAACGACACTAGTGCGAAAGTAAATGAAGAAGGCTACTCATGAATATTGAATTCGACTCGCTGATTATATTTAACGTTGTGATAACACTGGTTTACAAAAAAAATTCTCTTACGTTTCATAATTCCTGGCAGAACTTCTATTATCAGAATATGGAATATCTACTAACGAAAGTGTAAAAAAAAAGACAAGAATCTAAATGAAATCGGTTAGAAAAAATAAAAAAATTCGAACGTAAAATTCCAAGCATCCCTGATTCTTACGCACGTGTAGACGCACCTAAAAGACGAAATGCGTTACAAGAAAACTTTTCCCACTTTGTCATACATTTTCCCCACATATATGTATACATATATATCTTAAAAAATAGATGTGATGAGTGAAAACGGATTTCATATCTAACATCAAATGCCGCAAAACTAGTTTATAACACCCATTTATATGCTTGCCTAATTTCTTCGTAAACCAGGGTAATCGTTACGTTAACCGAACGACCATTTAAATTACTGAGGCTGAAAGTAAGTCTAGCATCGCTTCAAACAACAATCAAACGATAGATAGATAGATAGATAGATAGATAGATAGATAGATAGATTGTGATAGATAAATATGAACAGGTTGAGATAGATAGATAGATAGATAGATAGATAGATAGATAGATAATGAACAGTCTGAGATAGATAGATAGATAGATAGATAGATAGATAGATATGAACCAAAAATACATCATACAGACTTTTTTTGACTCGAGTGTAAATCGGATAACTGGCCTTATCTTTATTCGCCTAATGTCGGTGCCTAATGTAAGTGGAGCTCTTAATAAAAGGTAGGTTATGCGGGGTTTTTTTTCTGTCCAGTAAACGAGATGTCTTAATATAATGATAAGTCGGGAAATTATTCAAAGAGTGAAAAAGGGCAAATTAAATGATCAACAAATTTCCTTAATAAAATGATCAAAACGTTTTACATAAACAAACCTTGTCCCAGAGATATAAATTAACTGAATAAACTGAGATAGATAGATAGATAGATAGATAGATAGATAGATAGATAGATAGATAGATAGATAGATAGATAGATTGGAACAGATTGCAGATAGATAGATAGATAGATAGATAGATAGATAGATAGATAGATTGGAGCAGATTGCAGATAGATAGAAAGATAGATAGATATCTGTCTCGATCCTACTGTCAACCATCCAATATATACGTAATCTTGTAAATATTGACTGATTTGGTTTTTAGTACTTATGAAAAATTAGTGGGATATTTTTAGATGAAACAATGTTTGAGTTGTAGCAATTGTCCTTTATGTGAGTGAATATTACATTAATATTTTTAGCGAATAACATAGATTCTTCCAAATAGAAGTACTACTATTTAACCCATAGATGGAGGAAGGATATTGTTTTATACCTTTCATAATGTTATTTGTGCGTAAGGGAATTTAACGAATTAGAACACGCCCTCCCTCCAATTTTTATTCTGGCCTGCTATGCATTACACTGTCTGCACATCCCTTTTTATAAAAAACGTTACTGACACTTTTCACACGTTTTGTTTCTTTTTCTCTCTCCCTCTCTCTCTATCTATCTATTTATCCATCAATATATATATATATATATATATATATATATATATATATATATATATATATATATATATATAATATATATATATATATATATATATATATATATATAAACATAAAACTATCGATCCGCAGTACAAAAAAATTCCTATAAAAAAAACTACTACTAAGACATTACACTATATTAATTGAACTATATACTTAGTTCATTACTTATTAACCGAATACACTTGTAAAAATAGAATATGTGGATTTACCACATCACAAGAAAAGTTCAAATAAAATTCTCACTTAAAATTTTGAAAAACTTAGCGTTGCGTCTTTGCATGTTCCGATATTGTACACAACCGTCAATAATAGCACATACTCAAAAAAAAAAAAAAACATTTTTCGGTCGACAAACAACTATTTCGTCTTCAAGTTTTTGATTTTATAAGGAAAACATGCCTGACGATGAATAAAGGATTATTCGAAAGTACTTGCATTCTTAAAAAATATAAACTGGAAACAACAGACAACAGTTTTATAAATGAGGATCACGTCACTCTATGGATTAACAGTATTTTAATGCATACATTATACACTACTAGCGATGGGTGTCGCCAATAATAGCATTAATATTGCTGATTGATTCTATGTGTGATTATTTCTTTGTATATAATATCTATCTATCTATCTATCTATCTATCTATCTATCTATCTCTCTCTCTCTCTCTCTATATATATATATATATATATATATATATATATATATATAAAGACAACTCACATTGAATAATTTAGACAAGTTTTGTCTATTTTCAATAGGATCCTCTCATATTCCCGGCCAAACTCCTTAGCATCCTTATTAAAGGAAGAGAGAACATTACTATGTTTATTCATACTCTTTTATTTCGAGTACTTTCGACATTAGCACAATGTTATCATCAGGGTGTGGTTGTTTTTTCTAAGACGAAAGTGTTGTGTTCATCTGAAAGAAATGAAAACCACTGTGATTATGTACTGTACGATTTAAATTTCACGATGTAAACGTCAGGGGAGGTAACTAAGTCTTGAAAAGAAATTGAAAAAAGGGGAAAGAAACATAAACTGAAAAGAAAAGAACAAAAGCCGGACACCTACCTAAAGTGCTCTACGTCTAAATTAGCAAGACATGGGTATATGGGTATCTACAAAAATATTGTTATCTATCTATCTATCTATCTATCTATCTATCTATCTATCTATCTATCTATCTATCTATCTCATGTTGTCTGTCTGTGTGTCTCTCGTGGGCGTTGTTACCTCGCCCAGGCCGCATTTCTCACCCGATTTCTATGCGGTTTTTACCACAAGTTTGCAAATGGCTGCCTTAAGGACATGACGCAGCCCGATTTTTCATTTCGGACTCAGGTTCCGAAAAAATCGATAATCGAAAAAAATCTGCTTACAGAAGGAATTATTGCATTTCAACCAAATTTGACACCCTCTTAGAGTCGACCTTTAGAAGTGTTGTCCAGAAGTTTCATGACCACAGACCCCTAAACAGCGCGGAAAATCGATAAAACCCAAAAGCCGATACGCCCAGATTGCACCCGAACCGCATGTCGGTTTTTAGCGAAAACCGATCGGATTTATGAAGAGGCCATTGGGAGTCATCATGTGAAGTTTCAACTCTGAGCACCCCCCCCCCAACAGAGTGCAAATGGACAATCGGTCAACCCTTAAAAATGTTTTTCCGCTTGGGTATTTCCTAAATGCAGATTAATTTAACGTCACGCTATGCGCGGGAAGAAACAGGTTAGTGTGTGCAGAGCTGTATGAGTCGTACGATTTTTGAATCAAGCACGGGCAACGCCGGGCCATGCTTCTAGTAAAGTAATAAAATATGTCGGAATAATAAACACAAATATTACTTCTTTAGAAATTGCTTCTACCTTACTATACAATAATTTATGTGCTCTTTCATTTCAGGACGTGGATGATCATGTCTCTCAACAATTTACTATCCTCTCTACCTCTTAACAACGTATGTATTTTTATACTATTTACATTATTGGGACAATTGCAAATTTCGTTGTTATTATTGATTTTCTCTGGCACTCCTTATTGCTGGTAAAAAAAAAATGGTTGCTGAAGACTTTACGTTTATAAGTAGAAATTATGCAGAAATTCATACAGATGTTCTTACGGATACTTGGCACAGTGGCTAAAGGAGTTGGGTTGGACAGGAGTCACTGGATCTAACCAAAGAGTTGTGAGTTCAATAGATACCTGGTTAAAGCAGTGAGGACGTTGGAGAGGCGAATTAACAGGAGATAACATCGAGTAATCTGATTATATATATAATTTACCTTGATCTTTTTGTTTAACTTATGAATATTTGCTTCTTTTGTCTTTATTCATATATATATATATATATATATATATATATATATATTCTCCTTCAACTCATTCATTTCTGTAGTTCACTGCTACTAGCAAGCAGATTTTTTTTCTCCTGATGATGGCCATGCTGGCCATGCCGGTCATGAAACTAGTCGAGGAATCTAATTGAAATAATAAAACGAAAAGAATATTAATATACAAACCAGTGTGTCTGAAATATATATATATATATATATATATATATATATATATATATATATATATATATATATATATATATATATATATATATATATATGTTGGAACACATTTACTAAGAATGTATTTCAAATATATTTTCCAAAGATTTACAACTGATTTTTTTTCAAATCTTCAGGTTCATGTAAAGTCTATATTTTTATCACGTAATAAAAAGTTTAACACCTGCAAATTACCCCACCAGAAAGAGAAAGAAAAGCTTATTCCCGCTTCTCGTGAAACCAAAAATTATAATTGAATCAGAAAAACGAGAAACTCGTATAGCATTTCTATATTTCTTTTAAAATTTTCTCCTTCTATTTTTTCTTTTTAATCAAATCGACATTTGAAGCAAGGCCGCATGTAAAGTAGGCATCATATATTCATAATACAATGAACAGGATATTCGTTCAGCTAACGTATTTTCCCTCATTACTGAGGTTTATTTAAAATATTAAAAGCAAAGAAGAGACGGCACTA